>JAIGNY010002700.1:822500-850000 GCA_020152595.1 Chiridota heheva | reverse complement strand
CACCACTGATATGATTCCGTTTGGAAAAAACAATATACTTGCCTTGAATTCTCCGTGCGACAGAACGGTGAATAATATATGAATAAATTGCCAACCTTCAGCAGAATATTGATAATAATCATTTTTGAAGCCCGTTTTATATGTAACAATTTCACAATTAGGATCAGGCCTATGTCACGTGATATTTATAGTTTTCGCTGGAAGGAAAGGATTAGGAAGGAAATGATCGAATATTGTTTGTTTTAAAATCAAGATACGATTACCAAGGTCACACTCCTTGACAGCAATATCTATTCAAAGGGATATGACAAGAAACCCATCGGGAAGAAACTTGCATTTGGATAAACAGGGGCGGGGCGACTTGAAATACCTTACAATGTTAACACGAATCAAAAAAATAGAGGTAGCCAAAATTTCATCGAAGTTAGTAGCAAAATAGACAATTTCAAAGTTTTGAGATTTATTCTTATCATTCTTATCATTATTTGCATTCTTATTCGAATGTGTGGTGTGGTGTATGACCAAGAATATTTTGCTAATGTAAATTCTCTGCTTTTATTCTTTGCCAGCCACAACTTGTATGCATATAGGAGATCGGCTATACTTTGAAGAAGAGCTTCCGACTCTTCTCCATTATCCACAATCAATACGTATATAAACAGAACACATTTTCATCATTTTTAATAACTGAAATTAAGGAAAAACCCTAATCCTACAAATTCAGACTATATAGTCAGAGCTCTTTCCTCGGCTTTTTTTTCTCGACATTATACCTTTAATATACGTTGTTTGTGCAAGTAGTGACGACGGATCCATGTACTCCCCACAATCGTAACATGTTAAAAGACACAAACGTCGGACTGTCGCGGAAGTTACAGCGTCTGATAAATTCTTGAGATTGGCGAAAGAGAGCCGCCATTTTGTTACCCTTGGCCCGTCGATATAATGGCATAAGATTCCCGCCGACTGCCAATGACGGATGCAGTCATCCCCGTAGTATACTTCTTGTAAAGATATTTTTCCGATTACTTTAGATCTGGATGAGATTCTATCGACGCCACCCCCCCCCCCTTCTCTCCCCTCCCACCCCTTTCATGACCGGGTGTATCCTAGAGTGACACGTTCCTTGTCTAGGAGATTTGCCAGTGGAATTGTAATAATCAGCTGATCAGCTGAAAGGCGAAAGATTGTGGGGTGTGTCCCTGGTCTCCTTCTTCGCTGAACCTGACCAACAATACTTCGTACTCCTTAATATTTCGCAATTTCATTCGTGACCTGGTTATAACTTTTCTCACCCATACCCCATTGGGTCATCAGTGGCCAACAAGTTCGTTTTTATTTCATACTCGGATCATGTTAATCATATAAACTACTGCTATCAGGCCGATAGCTGCCTTTCGCATCAAACTTGAAATTCAACTTTCTATCTTTTCTATACATCCTATTTAGACCCTGTCATTTGTTTTGAATGGCTTAAGTGTATGTTTATTCACCAGATAAAAGCATAGTTTTGTATTAATATTCGGACCATTAACTACTCAAGACGTTTCATTACACTGGCAATGTCTTCCCTACAAACAAATAAAGCTTCTCCGGGAGTCAATTGATCTGCAGGGCTAAAATTGATTGGTGTCAATTCAAAGTCTTCTTCATTTTTTACTATCGGTATGCCTATACCAATTAACGCCTTTTACTGCTCTTGACATTGTGTATCTTATAATTGCCTCCAGCAGTGCAGAATTTTACTGAAAAATAATTTGCATAAATGGATTATGGATTGAAGGCTCAAGGTTTTAATGAAAAATAATCCATTTTGTCATCGTCCATCTTTATGAGGTCGTTTTAGCAGTGCTTCCACATTTCCGGAAGTGAGCTCCCGAATTTCCTGAAATTTTGAGACCATTTCCTGAATTTGTGTAGTCACATCCTGAAATTCACACTATAATATAATGAAATATCAATGAATTGGAAAAAAGCTTACGAACTTTAAATCCTTGCTCTGCCGTATATTTCTTGCAGAACTAAGCTACCTAATCTGCTAATTCGGTAATTACACTAGAAACTTTTCGAGGAAGGCCAAAAATAAATATTATAAACTATTCTGCCATTACTACATGACTGTCTGGAAAGATTTCTCAATATTTCTCAAATTTGGTTCATTTCCTGAAAATGTCAACATTTCTCTAAAATTGGGTAATTAAAAGATTAGTGCAGGGGTCATGCAAGTTTATCTTATATGAAAAAAGGTCTTTAAAAGAAAGAAAGCAGTGAAGAAAGCATTACAAAATCTTATTCCGTTATGGAGATATCAAAGTTTTTAAAGTTTGGTATTATTTGTGTAGAAACGACTGAAATTAGACTGTGATGTGATGCCATAGCCTCAGAATCCTCAAAGTCTTTATGTATTCTATCATATTTTGTCGTGCAATTATGTGACTTAAAACCCATTGAATATGTTAAAAAAGTAGTAAAACTGCATCTATTGATGATATACCACCTGAGGAAAGATTGAGGGGAAATAATTTAAATTGTGAAAACATTAAATAAACTTTCTTTAAAATAAATAAGTTAACAATTGTTTTCAGTTTCCATAGAATCAGGCTACACCAGTCATTTTTACACAGATAAGACAGATCTATAAACTTGAATATCTCCTTAACGTAATAAGATATTTGAACGCTTTCTTCACCATTTTGTTTCTTTTAAAGTCCTCTTTTATATAGGATGGACTTGCTTGACCGCTAAACTAATCCTTTAATCACCTTGAAAGTGGAACACGAAGCAAATACAAAACAACACAGCACATTTGAAGCAGGGTGAAACACGGCACCAATGGTCCCATAATTTGTTCTCGTCTCCAGAAAGAAAAGAAAAAAAGGAGAGAAAAATATTTAAAAGTAAACAAATAGAAACGAAAGGGGAGAACAAAAAAGGAAAAGAAAAAGTGGAAAAGAAATGGGAGAAAAGGTGCGAACAAAAAAAAACGAGAAAATTGTCATTGGTATATACTCGCAGATTATTTTATTTTTTTATAAGTCTTTCTATAGTCCCAGAAAGCAAACTATTTGTTTTCACGTCTGCTTTGTTCAAATTTTGTTCGTCTTCTGTGGTACGGTGTAGCCACTAACCAACCTTTTGGATTGGTTTTGCCGAGGGGAAAAATTGCTGATGGCCTAAACAAGAATCGTAATTTCAACACTGTTTAGAAGGTACGTTGAGAAATGAACGCCGCCGTGCTGGAAACGTTACTTCCGGTTTTCAATTTTCCCTATTGATTGAGAGAAATCTGCAATGTTATTGATCACACATTCGCCGTACTGAGCATAGGGCCTACATGTATTATCATCACAGATTTCTCGCAATCAATTAGGACAATTGAAAACTGGAAGTGACGTTACCAGCACGGCGGTGTTCACTTCTGTATTTATTTATCAGTTTATAGGACGATAGCTTTCTTGTAAGTGATGAGCAAAGAAACTCTCCAGTCAACAGAGTAACCTTCCAGTACTTACCATTTGCGCCAAACGGTGTGGGGTCCAGCAGTCCAGGGTAGAGGTTCAGGGAAGAAGTCACGGAAGTTCTGACGATTCCGCGTTTTTGAAGCCACAAAATAACTTAAAATTGAGGAAATTTTTTAACAATTGAATTGATGAAAAAAAAGAAATGTTAACTTCTAACATATGCATTTTGGTTACCATTTCAGAACAGAGAGGGAGCAAATTTCTTCCAACGCTGAAAAAAGGGAAAATTCGGGTTCAAATAGTTAATATATTCTTGCCAAAAACAATGAAAAGGGTCACAAAAGCGTGAGAAAAAAAAATCATTTATGTTATTTTGTACCTTGACATTAACTGTCATTCCAAAGTTTACACCATAGGAATGGTAAAATTTGACCATAATATGGTCAACTATGCAGCGATTTAGCTATGGTTAAAATTGAACAACAAATTTGACCATAATATGGTAGAATTTGATCATATTATGGTCATTTGTGATCATATGGTCATATTTGATCATGTCAAATTTTACCATATACTATTGTTCAGTTTTGACCACAGTTAGATCGGTGCATAGTTGACCATGCTATGGTCAAAATTAATCATTCCTTTTTTAGAGTGTAAAAAATCTTTTTCAGACAAAACACTTTGGACTGTCCAAGTTTCCCTGGAAATGTTGGACCAATAGTATGTATACTGGTGTAAGTCTGAACGAATCTTCAGAACAGATTTGAATTCTGAGGGTCTTTGAGAACAACCGTAAAATCACGATGCACCTGTATTCGTCTTTGTAATTAGATGGTGAAACATGGATGTACAATTTCAAATAATAGCTTAATCTATCAAAGAAATAAATTTTAGTTTCTCATTTATTTATGACAACATAAGAACATAATAATAATTTTGTATCGGGATGGTTGAAAAAGAAGTTCAACATAAATTTTTGTTTTTGTTTTGGGACACAGTAAATATTTGAGGGAATGTGCCCCTTTGACTGTATGATATTTCCTGTTAGCAACTCCCACGCGCTTAAAAGAATGTTATATTGATCAAACTATCTATTTCATGACAGTCCACCGATTTTGTAACCTGGTAGCTCATTTCCTAGAACTGAAGTTATTGAAGATATGTGTCAAAACTTCCTTGTGGCCAATTAAACTGATATTGAGATTCCAGTCAAGTTTTCTATGCAAATTATATTTCTTCATTAATCTATTCATTTATTTTTCAATTTATATTTCCAAATCCTTTGATTCATAACCTTTCTAATTTCATATAAAGGAAAATGTGCATGAAAACAAGAAGAAAATTGAAGTACTTTCAGATTGATATTTACATTTCAAAGCCTGGGGTGTATCGGTGGAAGCGTGAGACGATCAAATATATTAAATGCAATATCCTGTCATTTTTAGCTTTAGATTTATACGAGGCATGGATGATGAACGACATCATGATTAACTTTTTTTTTTTTTTTAGGCCTTGGCGTGTAGGAGTATTACTTGAGTGCTTCAGGAGACAGATTTAAGTTAATCTTTTTGAGTCACGCAAGAAGAACACTCACCTAAATTGTATGAACTGTCGATATCATAAGTTTTTCGTGTGAAGTTAAATACCTTCCATTTACGAAGAGCATTGCCCCGGATTCTGGAATCGAATGGTAGCTTTTAAACTTTGTTTTATTATTTGACATTTAAGTACAGAAAATGTGTTCGCAACTTACCCCTCGACTTCGTTCATGTTGGTTCTGTGTATATGGTATAGCATAGGCGGGATTTGGGGGTGCAAATAAAAAGGGGGGGGGGATTCCCCACTTTTTTCCATATCTTTTGTATATTGTGATTGTTTATAGCTTAGGAAGATTTTATGATTTCCCACATTTCCCTCCTCTCCCCACTTTTGGTGGGAAATTCTCGCTTGTAGGGTTTGTAAGAGAGTATATAGGGCTCAACTAAAAACTCCCAGAAATCTAATTCTACAACTATTTCACAAAACAAACAAAAACACCGAAATTTCGCATCCCGGGGTGGTTAAAAACGATAAAGAAAAAAACAAAACACAGCTTTTTGCGCACTCCATTTGCTCAGTTCAATCGTCATCATGACAAAACTCTTGGTATCTTCGGTTATGTGTAGGCGTATTCGATCAGTCGTTTGGTGTAGTTTAGCGACCCAATGAACTTTTCTGTCTGCATGTACACTAACCATTAATTCTGCACTACACACACTACACACTACTCACGTACATTACAGTTGTACTGTATTACGTTTCTACATTCAGACATTTGTCAAAAGTTTCCGTGACCATTTGACGTTGCATATCATTATAGTCTAGCAGACTTCAGCAAAATTGTGCACTTTTCCTAAAAAGCATGAAAATTGGCCCACATGTTGAGTTTGACGTGCTGATCATTTCTAGAGCCAACTCGATTCTTTCCAAGATGGCCATCAAATTCAAAATGGCCGCCAGGTGGGTTAAAAGTAACTATATGTAATACTAATGGCTATGATATACATTTTTATAGGATTCAAGATATATGGGGAAACATTTTATTTGATATAATCCTAAACCCTAAACATAATCTACAAGTTAAATTGATTATTTTCCAATATGGTGGCAATATGGCTGACATTTTTTTAAATGGCCGCCATATAGATATGTATAATTATATATGAGAATTAAATGTTTCATATGTGTATCTAAATACCTTTGTCCAGGGTGGTATATTTTATTATATTTATCTGTAGTATTTGATTGGTTCTTATCCAATATGGCTACCAAATTTACGATGGATGCCATATTTTGCCCCGCATTATATTGCAGTACATTTCATTTGCTAGCTAATAAACCATTCAAATAAACCAAAATAGACCACGACCAAAGTCTACAGAAAAACAACAAACATCATCCTTGAAGCAAAATTGTACGTTTTTCTTCCAGTTGTATCACACTCTGGAATTAAGACTGACATTATTAGTAGGATGTGTTGAACAGCATCCTACTTCAAAACATTGTAATAATTATCCTTGATGGTGCTGCCATTGTGAACATGTTGAGGCCATGTCTAGTTAAAGCCTTCCATGGGTATATGCTCAACTCATCTTCTTGCCATATCAGAAACCCAACTGAATACAGTACGTACAGTAGATTTCGTCTGGGATCAGTATCTTCCAGATATTCTGAAGACGGCAACAAGAATCATGCATGGAAAGGATACAAGAAGGCGTGTAAACCAAATACAAGAAATCCAAACAACTAGGGACAGGGCTATTTACCTTCCATTCTGAACAATCAGTCACCGTTCAGTCTGAACTGATGAACAGTATGAAGTCATTACTCAATCACCCCGGTAACATGACGTCTACGACATCAACTGTGCAGGCAGACGCCTCCATTCTTTAGATTTTTTGAAATACGATGTCTAAGTCTTTTTTTTCAAGTCCAACCATCTCAGCATCACACAGTGCGGCATCCAACCGACGGGTCCTGTATTTCTCTTTTGTTTCCCTCCCACATACTCTGGTTTCCATTTCAGTAGAGTTCTGCGGAGTCTTGTATTGACCGTATGGACCACGTTCATATATAATATCCAACGTGACTTCTTCAGGATAAGAGATGCCAGTTGTTAACCGCTCTGCTTCTGAATTCTGTGTTCCTGATGTGATGGAACCACTTGATATGAGAATTCGGTGAAGATATAGGGAGTCAAATGCATCAAGTCATTTTCCTCAATCATATAGCCCAAGTTTCTCCTCTATAGTGCGGATCGAGATGATTCGTATTTTGGTTTTGAGGCTCATATTACTACTCCAGACCTTGGACAGTTGACCAAAAAAGATGACGCTCTGACAATCCTTACCTCCAGTTCATATAGTCTCCCATTAGGCATAAAAGTGGACCCCGGTCCCCAGTATCCGAAATGGGAGTTCTGTCTACAGTGACACATCATATAGGTGGACTGTGCCTGCAGCATATCCAATACCCATTCCAATAGATTTGAGTGTCATCTGGTATGTATAGGGCAATGGGCTTTTATACAAATTCTCGTTTAAAAACTTGTGTCCAAATTCTCTAATGATGGTAATCTTGTGGTCCAGAGGACTACCTGAGGACGATGTCTGAAGAGAAGTGAGAACCACACGCAACCTTGTCGTACCCCTGTTTCAATTCTGAACCAGTCAGTTCGCTCTTCGTCAACAATTACTGCTGCTTCACAATATTGATAAACAGCACGTATAAGGCGAATATATTTCTTAGGATTACCATAGTAATAAAGAATGTGCCACATAGAGGGACGGCGGATGCCGAGGGCTGCCCTGAAATCCACGAATATAACAGAAGTTAGTAGCTGATATCTATGCACTTTTCCATCCGAATTTGAAGACAGCAAACTTGATCGGTACATCTTCATTGGTTCTCACAGAGCTTACTTTCTACAGCATCATGCATTTTATGAAGGCGGATATGCCTACATACTTTGCCTGGAACAGACGAGGGATATGCTATTGTGGTTACTGCACAGAGACCTGTCACCTTTCTTGTAGATAGTTCATGATAATCTCGTGGTCCAGTCCTCGATTATCTCTTCCCTCTGCCATATTTTAAATATAAGCTGGTATAGTTTTGAAGCCAATTCTTCCGACCACACTTAATCAGTTTCACAACAATTCCATCAATACCAGAAGCCTCGCATCTTCTTTTCATCGAGTCCACATCACAACGGCTATATCTGGTTTAGCCATAGCTGAGTACATTACTGTGCATTGTCATTACATTCTGAAAGGTAAGCAACAGCACATGTTTCCTCCAACATGGAACATTACAAGAGGTACTCCATTGTGTGTGTGGCCCTATACCACAATCACAGTCAACTGAGTATGATGCATATCCCCATTTATTCATGGTGACCCTATCCAGATAGCACGTCCAATTCCCGTCCTTAGGCGTTTAAGGTATTTCCAATCTAACCACCTTCAGTTTGCACCAGCTAGAAGCTCTTCTTTTGCCATCAGCATGCCCATTGTTACAGTTGGTGGAGGGTCAGTGAATCTTTCTTCCCAAATGATGACACAAGTGTCAAGAGCGGTCACACGTTTTAAGAAGCTTCTCCTTCCCTCAGGGGGTATATGTCCATACATAGGATATCGTTCATCTGTTTCTTGTCACTGACGCTTTTCTTTCTGGCTAGCAGCTGATCTTCTTATGTCAGCTGAGCTGGAGCACTATACCAGCTAGGACGTACAAACTGTTAGTATTTTGGGGCTTAATGCAGCCTGTAATTAGCTCGTTTTAAGAGCAAGGTCTATCTTCGTGGTATGAGTGAATCTTTCCCATACTGGGCTGGCATACTGAGAGGCCGAACAGAACTAGAGCAGCGAAAAGCATGGTCAACGGGATTGCAACCCATATTATGTTTGCAAGCATGCTGACAATGGTGTTATGTAAGTTCACTTTTGCTTTGATCTTTTGCATATGAGTTTTGAAGGTGACACAAGCAAGGGTGACTCCAAGGTACACCGGGTGCTCGCAGTAATCCAAAGTTGTTCCAGACCAGGTTATCTGCTCATTTGGCTTCACGGTTTCTTCTGGTGGAAGGCACACACCTATGTCTTTGATGGATTAAGGCAAAAGTGGTTCTCTACATAATGGTGTTAGTTCATCCAGGGCGCTGAACAGCCTATCCTTTACAGCAGTGACGTTGGTATTTTATGCAGCGACGCCCTGATCTTAAGCATATACAAAGCGGTAGGTTTCATCACTTCTTTCTTGGTCATTCGTGTAGATGTTAAAGACAAGCGGTGCAAGCACACTCCCTACAACCTACGCCATCTCCTACGTTTCCTTTCTAACTTAACAAAGAATAGCCTGTTCTGCAGCATGCCTTTAATCAGCTCTGTTAGCAGAATATCCTATGTCATCTCTAGGATCTTGCTGAGAAGACATATGTGGTTCATGGTGCCATAGCTTTGCTAATGCATTTACTTCTCCTCTTGTTGGTGGTTCCTTACATAGGTAAAACGTATTATAAACATGCTCAATCCTATGTAGTCTGCAGCTTGGTGGTGGGCGGGTCGGAAGCTCTTTGAAGTAACTAGCCCATTGCCCTTTCACATCATTGCGGTCTTTGTGGACCAATCCATCATCTCCTTTTGAGATGCAAGCACATTTCTTGCTAGTCACGTTCTTTGCCAGTTGATAGAGAATCTTATGGTGGCCAGCTCGTGTTCTATTTTGTTTAGTCTTGTCAAGCTGTTGTTGTTTGTCCTTTAATGCACTTCTCATGACCTGCTTGTCCAGTTCGCAGTACCTGACTTGATGGCCAAGTAGATTATGGACAGCAGCTTTAACCTTCTTTATCTCTTTAACCAATATATCTTGTTATTACAGAGATAAAAGAAAATAAAGTTTCTTTTTACGATGGCCTAAAGTCGATTTGGCAGCTGTTTTCACCGCCTTTTTCCGTCCCATCAATATGCAAATTGGTAATATTGAGTTCTTCAAAGGAATATACAAGCTTCATATCTCCATGTGCATGTGCAGAAACCGACACTATATTATTTTTACATGCAAGCTGTGGATACTGCTGTGGATATCGTGGAGTAATGCTGCGTACACAGTAGACACAGATGTGGCTGTCTTCCCCCACCTTTATTTGCTCAGACCAATCTCCGTGAACTATGGTTAGCGTTCGACACAGAAAAGCATTTCAGATTCATACCAGCTCACTCTATAACCCAGTCATTAAGTCCAAACAAAGCAGCATTTTTTCTTATGTTTTACGCTTTCACTTGTTGTGATCAAACCTAATTCATCTTTGGTAGACAGCGTGGGAGACGTTAAACTTCTTTCCAGATCTGGTACAAGCCTTTGATGGCGTTGGTCGAAGCCCTCCTACAGAGCAGACTTTGACTGATTGCATGCCTACAATAGAACGCTGTTGTTTTAATGTATGTATGATCGGACAAGTCCTTGAATAAGTGTAGACAACGCTAGGAAAGAACTGTTTACAGACGAGGAGGTCCGTAGAGTTGATGCCCCCTACAGCCTGGCAGCAGCTACCTTGTCCAGCATGTCAAATGAGAAGCATGTCAAGCTCGACATACACCCCAGAATAACCTGATCCATTCCACTGGGAGTAGATTCAAGACATTTCATAACCTTTTTGGTCAACATTACCAGAGGCATCAAAGTCTTGTCAAGAACTTTTCAAGTGTGGCTGCAATATTGTAAGAGGATGTTTTGGAGCATATAAATGTACCAAAGCTGAAATGGCATGAACATCCTATTGTAAAAGGAGAATGTGAGCTTAATTATGCAGCATATTTTTGTTGAGAAGTGTTTTATTACAACTTGAGAAGTGTTGCCGACGACGAGTGTACACACAATTACAACGACGGGGTCGTCGCCTGCGTATTCGGTTATGATAGTAACAATGCTATCACGAAACGCCTAATACGACCCGGGCGAGAAGACAGGTACGACGTACGGACAGACATAACATCGACAACCAAGTCAATGTCCACGGCCTTTGATAACCCAGGTATGGTGCACTGGCGTGTCTACCCAACCCAGGCTTGAGCCCAGGGCCTCGTGGTCTGTAGACATGTATGATAACCGCTACACGACAGTTGGTAGACAACCAAGTCAATGTCCACGGCCTTTGATAACCCAGGTATGGTGCACTGGCGTGTCTACCCAACCCAGGCTTGAGCCCAGGGCCTCGTGGTCTGTAGACATGTATGATAACCGCTACACGACAGTTGGTAGACACGAGAAGTGTTGTGCTCCAGACTTTTTTATTATTATTATTTTCATTTTTTTATTTTACAAAATGTTTAAGTGAACAATAACACATCAAGTATGCCTATAACCAGGTCAAACACAAGTCATGATAAGCACCCAGGTACAACAAGAGAAGTCTTCATGGGTCAATCAATGGTTTACAGCGGCTTATAAATGGAAGGAAGGAATCCGTTGCTACGTCATGGTGCTGATAAAAGATGATGATGCACACGTGTCTTCAAGGACTGGCCCCTTTGTCTTCAATCTCTCCAACAACACATTTTGGGCGACTGTTCCAGACTTAGACTGCATTGTGAATTAAACCTTTGTCATGCTTGATTACCTATAATTCATAGTCTGTAATAACCTGTTCCATGCAGCTGGGATTAGTTTTTTTTTTTTAACAATTGCTGGATAGTGTAAAAACAACTAGGTAACCTTATATTATACAATTCATTTCATTATAGTCTTTCAAAGGTGACCACAATAAGAGCAAGATAATTTTGAGAAGCAAAAAGATGTATCCTAACTGTGATCATCATATTAGAAATGCAAAGGAGTCTGTGAATATAATTTTTGCAGAAAATTGCTTAATGGAACTGTGCGTCAAACAAGTATTGCCTCTTTAATTTCTCCAAACTTTTAGTGTGATGTCCATAAAAAACAAACATTTATACAAAAAGATTAATCCGAAAAGCACCCAAATTTTAAAAAAAGTGACAACCATTTTGGATACTCAGCTAAGCATCTGTCCACTAATAGTCTGCTACAAAGACCTGTAGACCGAACTTAAATCTAATACAGAAAGTTACTTGTATCATAACTACATTGCATGATCAATTGTAATTTGAAACCGTTTTTTCCAAAATAACAGCCATATTTGGTGAAATGACGGCCATTTTGCTAAAATGACGGTCATAGTGGCCAAAAAAAAGGTGGCCATTTTAAAATTTGCAGCCATGTTTAAACAGTTCAATAGGAAATTTTGTATATATATATATATATATATATATATATATATATATATATATATATATATATATATATATATATATTATATATATATCTATATATATCTATATCTATATATACGTATATATATATATATATATATATATATATATATATATATATATATATATATATATATATATATATATATATATATATATATATATATATATATATATATATATATATATATATATATATATATATATATATATATATATATATATATATATATATATATATATATATATATATATATATATATATATATATATATATATATATATATATATATATATATATATATATATATATATATATATATATATATATATATATATATATATATATATATATATATATATATATATATATATATATATATATATATATATATATATATATATATATATATATATATATATATATTTATATATATATATATATATATATATGGATTTAACTTTTAAGATTTACCGAACATTTACCTGAGAACCAAAGAGAATGACTGTTCCAAGACCCAACCAGCTGTGCAGGCTGCTCAAGTTAGGGATGTTGTTGTGATTATGAAAATCAAACACTGCTTTGAGCGCAATGATGGACATAATAAATATATTACATGGCAATAGTGATTGCATACAGCTGTTTATTTGTGTGAACTACTGTTAATAGCGTCAAAATACCAACCGAAAGAATCTTTTGCATAAAGTAACTGCATTTTGTATTTGCAGCCATATTGGATAGTACAGTTATTGTTAAATGTCCTCTAATAATCTAATACAAGGATCGAACTGATGCAAAGTACAGAAATTCGCTTGTAACGTAGTTTCATTGCTTGATAAGTTTTTAATTTAAATACGTTTTTGGCTAAAATGATGGTTATTTTTGCTAAATGGCGGCCATTTTTAATTTGGCAGCCATTTTAAAATATTTCAAACTAAAGTTTGAGGTAGGAGGTAGAATATAGGGGAAATATTAGTCAAATGGCAATATTGATTGCATGCAGTTGTTTAATTTTGTTTACCACAGATCATCATGTCAAAACATCATTTCACTTAGCTGGCAGCTATTTTGAATTTGGCTGCCATCTTGGAAGAAATCGAGTTGGCCCTATATCCAGAATTATTCAGCAGATTCAAGTGTACCCATTTTCACACTTTTTAGGAAAGTGCACAATTTGTCCAAAATTCTGCTGAAATCTGCATGCAAATATGCAAATATGCAAATATGCAAATGTCCAACTTTTATCGATCTATGTGACCAGATCGACTTGAGGGGCGTCACAATAACGGGGGAGGTTTTTGCCTGTCGGGTAGATTCTTGTTCGTCTGGTTTGTCGGGGAGAAATTAGCAGTATCGTTCTACAGCAAAAAAATGTTTTTCCAAAAAATTTGTCGGGAAAAGTTTGCAGTGTGCACGTCCTCACGCGGATGAATTAAACTTAAGTCTCTCATTATTGTTGTTTCCATGTCATCTTTTGTCGATATGATTTTCTAAAGGAGTTATCTGAATTCGACCAATTGCAGAAGTAAAATTGTTTCCATCTTATTCACAAAATTGTTTTGGTTTCATGAAATATATTTTCTTGATATGAGGACATCAGTTAGATAAGATCACTTTCTATGTAGCCATAACATGTATAAGAACAAGAACAGTGGCGTGTCTAAGAGTGTACCTCCTTAAATAATGCTGTAGCCCCATTTTTTTAATTTTATATCAACGCCAAATATTAAAAGCGTCATAGAAAACAGAAATGTTGGAATTTTTCATTTGTATCGACTGAATTATTGTTAGTTTTGGACCGAAACTTGAAGTTCCAGTTTGTACAAGAAATCCTCAATTTTGGACCAAACACCTTTAATTTTGGACCAAAAATCTCCGGTTTTGGACCAAAAATCTGTTCAAGATTGCATTTCCAGATCCGCCCAGTTCAGTCACACTCGATTCCTGTTTCATGACTTGACTGAAAATCCTAATCGCATGATCTGATAACCCTATAAAGTTCACATACTCTTTTTACTTCTCTTTTCAAAGATGATTTTTAGAACATGCATTTTATTTTAATACTCAAAATTTGGATTCCCCTGCCCCTCCCCCTCCCCTTCCTTCCGCAAGACCCTGGGCCTTAGGCATGGGCTTTAAAAATGACCAGCCTTCGTAATACACTCGATAGAGGGATTTCATCACGTGACTAACTCATCTGGAAGCCAATTTACCAGGAAAGCGTCGTTGCGTTTCACGCGTCTTCACACAGCTCAGTCACATCACAAACATACTACCTGCTAACCTATCTACCAGTTCAGCGAATCTTATTGTTTTTGTTCACGGCGGCGATTTTACTTCATATTTTCCTAACGTTTTATATATTCACCGGGTATACGAAGAGTAACTTTTGCGTGAACGCCATCTGAAAGTTCGTTATACGGAGATAAAGCCTATATACATAACTCGCATAAAGTGCTCACTGCAAATCCTATACCGAAGGTTGAAAGACGTTGCGTCGTAAAGCAGAAACCCACTCGAAAAGTCGATCAGGATCAGATGAAAATCGAGAAAACGTCTTTTTATTCCCCGGCACACGTCTATTAGTGCAACCAACGGCACAGCAAGATTCCGGCATAATTATCCTACAAACAGTATCTTATATAACAACATGTAAGCGTTTGTAAGTCTAAATAAGTATACAGCAGACGATCGTTTTCGCTCGACAAAATAGGGATGTAAACAAAGTCACGTGACCTCATGACGTCTGCTGAAACACCGTAATAGTTGAACAAATCCACTATTCATTTTGTCACAAATCCACAACGTCACACAATCAGGCAATACGCCCGTACGCATGGTGCTCTTATATGGTGCCCCTTGGATGGTGATGTGCTTGCCATCATAAAATACAGAGCACGTCCCGTGGACTGAAGAGTGGATCTTGAAATGCATAGCACCAAAATTCTTCTTCAAGCGTGGACCAAAATCTTTGGGTAAAATTCTCCAGTTTTGGATAAAAATCATTAATTTTTAACCATAAACTCTAGTTATGTACCAAACCTCCAAAATGTCCCAGTTACAATCAAAAAAATTGCACCGTTATAAATTTAAATTTCCATGAAACGTTGCTAACTTTTTTTCAACTTTCGGGAAATTTCTTCATTTTTGGGATGCATTCTTTAATTTTCTAAAGATATTCTCAATTGACGGTAAATTTGCTTCAATTTCGGGAATGATTTTGGCCAAATTTCGCCACTATTTCCAATTATATTACCAAATTTCTATTAAATTTAACAATTTTTTTTTCAATTTTTCGTTTTTACCTGCCACGGGTAGAAAGTATGTATGTAACCGGGCAGCTGAAAATCTCTAAGAGAGGGGGCAGCTTTTCCCCCTACCGCCACTTCGTTCGCCTTTGGTTATGGGCATCAGGAAATTAAGTCTTTCTGTCGGGACAATAATAGATTTTTGTCGGGTGAAATGTCATTCCTAGAAATAGATTCTTCTTCATCCTCATATTAGACTGGGTTTTGACAATCATAGACTAGGAATAAAATAAAACATGTACAACACTGGAAGATTCAGACTATGTTGACGATATCGCTTTAATTTCAGGACAAGGTACAAACTAAAACATTTCGAATTCATAAAAATGGATCTTTCGTTGGACTGAAAATTAATGAAAAGAAGACAAAGATTATGAGGATAAAAAATAAAAGTGAATCAGCCATCAGTATCATTGAAACAGTGAGCTAGAGGATGTAAATAAGTTTGTGTATGTCTAAAGATGGAGGAACGGGGAAGATTTCAGAAGGATGAATTTCCTTGGCACTGGCGACTTTTAAACATGTTTAACAATTTGGTCAAATTTTGGATTCAAACATATATCAGAAGGAAAAAAGCTTAGAACTGTTCATACCAATGTCACATCAGTCTTACTCTAAATATCAGTAACATGGAAATTTACCCAATCAGATGAAAACAAATTGGACGTATTTAAAAGGAGCTGCCTCAGGAAAATATTGAAAATAAGATGGTCAGTCAAATTAAGCAATGAAAGAGCGCAGACCATACCAATAAGCAAGATTATTTATACAAGGAGGTGGAGATGGATTGGTGACCTTAGTGACGTTCCTGATTTGTACTTCCCTTCTTTGACTGTTTCTAACAACTTGCTGCAAGATTTCTCAGGAGAATTATATCACAAATCAAGGAGGGATTCTGTTTCAGTAAATTCATCATACTAATAACGTCACTTCCGCGGCAGTAACTAATTGGCTTGTCGGTGTATTGTGTTGTAAACATTTCGACCAATCAGAAACGATATCCACGTTAACACGATATTTGGCCTAATAGAAGTAATGGAGGTGTAAGTAGGGGTGCAACTAGACTTCGATCGATCGCGGGAGAAAGAGTGGGAGGGGGTGGGGGGAAGGGGGGGGTGTAAGACAAATATTCCGGACTAAAATTTGCGCTACATGTATTTACAATCGCACAATATACTGATATAGAACAGTTGGGAACATTCCCTTCCCCACCAGCAACCAATGTGGCATTGCCATACATTTGGGCTTAGGGGAACAGTACTCAAGTACCAAATACGAAACAGCAAAACAACTTTTACCTGTTCAAGGGCGTCCAGGGTATGTAAGGGTACAGGGGCTTAAATGAATTTCGTTCCTTTTAGCGAAATTTGTCTTCAATGTTCTTCATTTTTCGGAAAATTTTCTTCAATGTTTTGGAAATGTCTTTCAATTTTGGGAATTTTTTTAATTCTCGCGCAATTTTCTTCAATATTCGGCAATTTTTCTCCAATTTTTGGTAAATTTTTAGGAAATTTTCTTCAAGGTTTTAAATTTCTTTTAAAACCTTTTAATTTTAGGCAATTTTTTTCATTCTCGTGCAATTTTCGGAAACTTTCCTTCATTTTGAGGCAATATTTTGTATATTTTCGGTCAATGTTCATAAATTATCAAGAAATGTGAAATTTTAACAACATTTCCAATAATTTTACAAAGATTTCCAATGATTTTACCTAATTTCCTTCAATTTTTTTCGAAAGAAAACATGCAATAGGGCAGATGAAATCGTTTCAGAGAGTACCTTTTTCTCTGCTCCACGCTTATAAGACTCTTGACTCAATATGTTCCATTAATCATGACTAAACTGCTCATAAAATACGTTATCACGTTATCCCTAGTTTGGTTGAGATTGGCCCTGACATTTTGTACTGGCTCCGCCCCTGAAAGTGGCTTAAAAGCAACACAAAATCACAAATTGAATTGATGAAAAGTAGAACTTTTTCAATTCTAACGTCAAAATCTACCTCGATAAGCATTTGGGTTACTACTTCTAAACACTATCAGACTGTCAAACAGAAGATAAATTTTCCCTGCAAATTGGGAAAATTCGGCCAAATTGTTAGGGTCATGGCTTAAAATCAACAGAGAAATACAAAATGTAGTTGATATTTTAAATTCTAATGTTAAATTCTACTAGGTAAGCATTTTGGGTTAAGATTTCTAAACAAGCAGAGGAGAAATTGAGAAAATTGGGTCAAATTTGTTTGGTTCATGAATACAGCTCTGGTAGGGTCCATGAGGAGCTCCGAAAGATTCCCAACAATGGCCCATGATCATTGAGGCTCTGAATTTGAAACGTGTGTGGGTGGAATTTTCATAAGCATCCCAGTTACCCAATCCGAGCCCAATCAGCATCATACCGAGTAAAGAAAATAATATATAGACGATCTGACGATTCGGGCATGATTGAGATGTATCTCTGACATAAACAGTTAAACATATGCATCCGACATTGTACATTTCTGCCCGACTAGGTGCCCAAGTATAACGTTCTCAGCATCATGATACCGAGTCCGGAGGATATTGTTGAGATGTATCTCTGATTTAAACAGTACATCCAAATTGTACATCTCTGCCCAATAACTGTCCAATTATGATGTTGTTAGCATTATTGTTAGATGAGTCGGCGTCCGTGGTTGGGATATGATTTGAATGTCTATCTGAGTCGGGCATGATATATATATATATATATATATATATATATATATATATATATATATATATATATATATATATATATATATATATATATATATATATATATATATATATATATATATATATATATATATATATATATATATATATATATATATATATATATATATATATATATATATATATATATATATATACACATATATATATATATATATATATATATATATATTTATATATATATATATATATATATATGTATATATATATATATATATATATATATATATATATATATATATATATATATATATATATATATATATATATATATATATATATATATATATATATATATATATATATATATATATATATATATATATATATATATATATATATATATATATATATATATATATATATATATATATATATATATATATATATATATATATATATATATATATATATATATATATATATATGTATATATATATATATATATATATATATATATATATATATATATATATATATATATATATATATATATATATATATATATATATATATATATATATATATATATATATATATATATATATATATATATATATATATATATATATATATATATATATATATATTTTCTCCCGACTAAGATCAGTGTCCGGGTAACTATGGGGTAACAAAACGATCATGAAGATAACAAAACTATGACATGATGCACTAATTTTCAAAAGTATTTTGTTTTTTTGCGAAGAAACAAAAGCATAAAGATATAACCATATAAAGTTTTCCAATTTTTTCTTCAATACTGGTCCATTTGTCCACTTTGGTTCACTGGTCCTGACGAAATGGTCAAAATTGGAATTGCCCAACACACACACCCTTCTTAAGTTACGCCCCTGAGTGTAAGTTCCAACTTTTTCCTGCGAACTGACGTGTTTCCCACAGTCTTCATTAACATGCCTGATACATCAAGTACTTGTGAAGTCTTGACTTAATAATATTTATGGGCTAAATGTCCATGTGACCTTTTCCTTTGATTCTCAATGCAGAGTTTGTTTTCAGTTTCATTAATCATAAGTCTGGGACCGAATTTGCATCCTGCTAGGCAACTTACACCCCTACAAGGTGTGTTCAGAAAAGAAAAATAATAGGTAGGGACGGTGACCGAGGGATGGTGGGGAGGGGGCTTTAAAATGAGTGAACACAAAATATATTAATCACAGTCTGATGCCGGTATATGGAAGTGTATGGACATTAGCTCAATTGCTTTAAGATATATTAAACACCATCGTAATTGGTAACAAATTCACCATTTTACACCTTTTTTTTAACTCAGGCATCAATATACAAATTTTTATATATTTTTAATATAATAAATATATACATAAATAAGATATTTTAAATATTAATCATAATAATTTTAATCCACAGTAATTTTAGCATTCAATCTTTCCAATCAATTCTAGCAGGAATAGACTTTCCCTTCATTTTCAGTGACAGAGATTTGGGAAAGAAATGCGTAAATTAAAATGTGATCAAATTTTCATTAGCCATAATTCAAAAATTAAAAGTGTTATTTTCAAAATTAAAAAGACTGATCTGCTCACTTCAAACCTCTTTTACGCAATATAGATATTGCTACATGTCCATAATTGTCATCATGATAGCCTTTTCTGTTCGCATCAGACAAAATGGAAATGGAATAATGGAAAAAAATATTACCTTTTTTGTTGCTTTTTACCCTAATTTGATCATTCTTTGCAGAATTATTTGTTCTCTTTCGTTTGATTCTCCATTAAAGCCTTTGAGAAAATGCCATTTACATGTTAAGCCAAATAGGATTTTACAGCCAAACAAATCTCCAAGATCCCACAAAAACAAACAAAGATGACAAAGTATCAAATTCATTACCAAGCAAGACAAGTAATATTTTGTGTAGCCAAACTACAAGTAAGCACAAAAAAAGCCAAATTTTCAGAAAAAGCCAACTAATTTTTTCTTGTCGCCAAACTCTCAAGTAAACACTAGTAAGCACCAAGAAAAAGCGCCAAATTTTCAGAAAAAGCCAAATAATATTTTTTGTCGCCAAACTCTTAAGTAAGCACACAAAAAGCTAAATTTTCAGAAAAAGCCAACTATTTTTTTTTTGTCGCCACACTACAAGTAAGCACCAGTAAGCCTAAGTACCAAGAAAAAGCGCCAAATTTTCAGAAAAAGCCAAATAATGTTTTTTGTAGCCAAACTCTCAAGTAAGCACAGAAAAGCTAAATTTTCAGAAAAAGCCAAAATGATATTTTTTGTAGCCAAACTCTCAAGTAAGCACAACAAAGCCAAATTATCAGAAAAAGCCTTCGACCAAATAATATTTTTTGTAGCCAAACTCAAGTAAGCATAAAAAAGCCAAATAATATTTTTTTACGGTCAGATCAAGTCTTAAAATAGTAAATTCTATCAAATTTTGCTTCCAAAAGCCATTATACAGTTATACAGATATACCTACCCTTTACCTGTTATCACAACTGCAATTAATACTTGAAATCTGTATACTGCATGACGATTACGATGACATTTCATTCATAATAACGGCAACCTGGATATTTTGACATCGTTTTTGTTTCTTTACTCTTTCAGGAAAAAGGATGAATGAAATATAAACCACCCACTGACTATTGGAATTAATCGATTAATTTTATGACCAACATGACAGGATTGATTTGACTGTTGATCATATCATATACCTCCCCGTGACAAGTCCCCCTCGAAATGGACTTTTTTGATAATAAAGTGAGCAAAATGTTGGTAGGCGCAATAAAGAATGTCTCTGAGAACTTGACTAATCCGTCAAAGTAGATTTTTCTGCAATTTCACACATTTTAAAAGATTTCCATCTCCCTGTGGTGTATGCAAATGAACGACCTTTCGCAGAAAATGCGATTAAACGATCAATCTTCTCTATACATAGACAATACATGTAATAACTGACAATTTTACTGTTTGTCAAGCTAGTGCAAGCGAAAACTTAAAGGTATACAAACAGGTAAAGATTTCACCAGAAATAGCTTTAAATTCTAACAGTCTGAGTAGTCTTTAAATTACGACAAAATACCCTGCAGTTGCTGAGTTATGGCTGTATCAAAGTTTGAATAAAAATCAATGAAAGCAAAAGTTGTGATGTATGAAAGAGCGGACGGCTCAACATTTTTAATATAATCCTTCAAATTTCTGCAATAAATTTCAGTCACTGAAAATTCTCAGACTGCTTTCTCCTGCTAAGTTTTGATAAAGGTACAGTATGATGCAGATTCAAAACTTTTAACTGGTTCTATTCAAATAACGTTGTCTGGTTGTTGGAGGATTGAAAACAATAAGTTAGCATAAAGAAAAATTCCTTTTTTTTTTTCTTGTGATGTCACAAACTTTAATAAAATTTGCATAATTGAATATAATAAGGCTTTGTAATTCCAAATAATCAATTTATAATCGATTTTAATTGTTTTATCAAAACCGCTATTTTTATAGTTTACGACAAACTTTAAAGTAAGCTCAAGTTATTGCTACATGGAGAGATAACAGATTCATTTGGTTTTCATGACGTCACCGTAGAGATTGTGGACTTAGTGACACCATGGGCGTGTGGGAAACCTGTCGCTAGGGATCGAGGCATGGAGTTTGGGGGAAATGGGTTTATATATAACCGAATCATGGGTGACATGTATGTCATTGCCAAAAAACTTCCAAATTTTGTTGAAATTTTCTCAAGGTTTCTGCAACAACTATAGAAAGATTCAACGGCATTGACTCAAAATTGCCAGAGTTAAAATACTGTAATAATAATGGCAATTTAAATGGAGTGCGTTTCGGTGCATGACCTCCCCGTCTCCACCTACACTTTTTTTTCTTCACTTTTTCAATTGTCGAATAATGATAACGAAGATACCCTTGTTTATCGTTTAAAATAAATCACTGCCCGAGCTGCAGCAAAGTCATTATGACTCAAAAGACCTGCGGAATGCTTTAGAAATCAGAACAATGGTTATTAATAGAACTTCAAAAAAAGTACAAAAACAATAACTTCACATGGCTTATATGCGATTCATTCAAACAACAGACTCTCCATGTCCTAGTTATTATACACATCCCTTATTACGGGTTGACATTAAGATTGCCGTACGTGGACGGCCAGCCATCACCAACGGCAGCCATACTAACACGGCTGGCATCAGTCCGATGGTACTACGGGGAGTACTATCCATGCTTTCAGGTGACACTGCTGCATGCCATCACTATTATAGCTGACGTGTATTGTATATAGTTCCTCGCCCTATCACAGGCCTATTGTGAATTTTTAGCAATTAACATATTTGTCATCTATCATTTCAACAATTAATCATTGTTATAACATTTCAATGGAGTATTTGCATTGTCATAACCCGTGCATTAAATTCACGTAATGCACGTCAGTATTTGGTTTAGTCCATTTTTATAACAGGTGAATTTCTAAAAATGTGTGTGAAGTTTTCTCGTTTTCATTATCTTTTTGTTGTTTTTTATGCATTTTAAACAATCTAACACGGAAATTGTATAAAAAGATTAATATTTTGGCATCGTATTTATATGCGTATGCACGGTTCAAAAGATTTTGCACTTGCGAATGACTCTAGGCCTTCTAAAGTCGGATCATTCTACTCGGGTCAAAATCCTTTGACCCGTGCATTAAATACGCAGATAAACACCTCAACATTAATCAACACCATTGTTTCGTTCTTCGTTGCTGTCAACTTAATCTTTGACTTTCCACGCGCCGGTAAATGATAAAGGGATCTTTATAACTTTTAAGTTCAACCTGATAGCTGTAAAGAGCGGCCATTTTGACAATTCGATATTGAAAGCCAATCCAAGATGCGTTAATCCGAATATGATGCAATTCCATTGCGAGTTAAACTGTGTGAAAAACTTTTAAAAATGGGAAAAAATTAAGCCAATCATTTTTTTTCAAACAGTAAAACCCTGAAATTGAATAAAATTCACCGTTTCTTGGCAGCTAAAATTAATTTTATACAATCAACACGTATACATCGCAAATGTGACGTAGCAAAGTTATGTTTGATCAGTAATAACTGACGCAGTACCTAAAATGTATCGAAATGTAAATATCAAACATTCCCACCAACATTGGGTTCCAGAGAAGGGAAGGTTCCAAATACGGGACAAGCTAAGAACCCTTTGATCTTAAAGTGTACAGCTTCTTCTATCGGTCTACTTCCAGGATTAAATATAACCCCCTTTCTGCAAGCAGTGGAAATGAAACTTTCGAGTCGTGATTGGTGGCATCCATGGCAACTGCAACGTATTCACTTAGTCAGAGCCACGTCGCATCCGGGAGATGACGTCATTTGCTGGAAAGAAAACAAACCTTTGCGCGTTGGGCAAGTCCGTGAGCAAGTCTGTATGCGTTTACTATGTGCGGTACGTATAGCATGTAAACAAACACAGCTGATCGCTTTGTTAATGCGGGCTGAATGCGCGCGGTTGCCAAGCGATCTGATGACCTCAGGTCACATTTCCAACCAAGTGACTATAGGGAACAAATATACACAATTATACATAGATATTTAGCTGTTTTCTTAATAATAACTCAAGTTGCAGCAAGCCTTAACTCGGAAATTGAATATTTTATTTTCGAAAATCAACACGGTACCGCCGACAAGGGGTCTGTTATTCCGGGGTCCTAGGGGACCGGTTTATAAGGCCTGTTAAAATTAAAAGATTAGTTAAGGGGTCCAGCAGTCCGGAAGCATGCTTATTAATAGGAACATTTATAACACACAAGAATATTGAAGTCATGCAGCTATATTGTTCCGATGTTGCGATAAAATGTCATAGTTTCTAATTTATGTACTTGAAATAATAAGAATCATTGTGTTGAAAAACATTTAAATTTTCAAATGGCCATTTTGCGCCTAAAAGCCTTGCTCTATTGTCTATTTTATCTAATATTTCGAAAACGGCGTGGTGAACATATCAAATGGGAGTGGAAAACTTGTAGCCATGACAGTTAATAAAGGTACTTTCATAAGTTTTAAGTTTCCCCTAGCAAAGATATATTTTCCAGACGTATTTCAAATTTGAAAAATGTAGCATTGCATATGGCTTTAACGTTAGGTTAGCAAAGGATCATGGGAAATATCACAAAATAGCAGCTTCCATTATGTTCCCATTAATAGGCATGCAACCGGACTGTCCAGCAAGTCTATCTTATATGAAAGAGGGTTTCAAAAGAAACAAAATAGTGAAAGAAAACATTCAAAACCTTATTCCGTTAAGGATATCTAAGTTTAAAGTTTGATATCAATTGATAAAAACGACTGAAATCAGACTAGTTGTGATGACATAGCCCCAGATCCCTAAGTTTTTATGTATTCTATCACATTTTGTCCTGTTTTTTTTAAATCCATGAGATATGTCAAAAAAGTAGTACAACTGAATCTAGAAAGGGTATTAATAATATACCACCTGAAGAAAGTTCGAGGGAAAATAATTTAGATAGTTAAAAAATTGAATAAACTTTCTTTGAAATCGTTAACAATTGTTAAGAATGTAGAGGATAAAGACGCCAACTTTCCATAGTAGACTTACTACACCAGTCATTTCTACACAGATAAGACAGAGCTTTAAACTTGAATATCTTCTTAACCAGTTAACGGAATAAGATTGTTGAACGCTTTCCTCACCATTTTGTCCTCTTTCACATAAGATGGACATCCTTGACCCCTGAACTAATCCTTTAAATACGGTTTGAACTGTTAAAGGGTCAATGTTGTTCTCAAAAACTAAAAGTCAAGAAATGAATACAACAAAAAAAATCATGTTTTAGCAAACTTTAAACCCGTTACTATATACATGATTAATGTACATCAGCTTGAAAATTATATATCAAATTAATTTATGCAAAAATGCCTTTCTCCCTAAACAGTTAAAACTAAACGCGGTTTATAACGAATTGATGAAGTCACCTCTATATTCTAGGGGACCACTTGTCAGTCTCACCCTAGGGGCAAAACCAAATAACAGTCAACAATGATATATAAATAGTAAAAAAGTATTAACGACTAATAAAAGCAAAAAGCGTTTTATTTTTTTTCTCTCTGAAAAAGTGGTGCGTTAAAGAATATATCTTCAGCGCTCAAGGATTCTGGAAGTGTTTCTAACATGACCAATAAAGGTTAGTAAAACTGGAAGCACGTATCATAATTGGTAACGTTAAAAATAAGTGTAATATTTTATCAGTAAAGGGGGGGGCGGGGTGTATCCCCTGACCTCCGCTGTTTAATGTTAGAATTCTTTTAGGTCAAGTTCTGTCGTCATCCAACTACCCAACATATAATGCAGCACAGGACGTAATAGTAACGGTTCTCGAATCGATTTCGAAGGTGCTTAAGTCAATAACTAGGGCCTCGTGTGTTCTGGTCCTCTCAACGCAGTTCACATTGCTCACGTAGATACTAGTGGTCGTGTCGCACGTTTCGGTGAAAATCCATTGTTGAAGATCATTTAACTGTAAGAAAAGTCATTTAAAAATTGCTTAGAAATTAGTCAATTACTTATGAAATTAATAAGAAGCTTGTGTTATGCCACAAGTTAGTTTTTGCCACTTGTCACGTAATAGTCTACAAGTCACATTTGAAATGGCAACTATTAATTACAAAATCCTCAAAATTATTAAGTTGAAAATTTTCAGAGAGACAGGGGAAAAACGCCCTCCGAGAAGATTTCACCTTTCCGGTCGCCACGGTGACTTCCCGTTTGCCACCGTGACTTCCCATTCGCTACCGTGACTTCCCGCTCGCCACCGTGACTTCCCGGTCGTCATCCTGACTTCCCGTTCGCCACCGAGACTTCCCGGTTGCCACCGTGACTTCCTAGTCGCCAGCACCTTCCCGTTTGGGACGTAAAGCTGGGAAAATATTGAAATAAAATTGAAAGATTTTCCGATTTAGCAGTTGTGCAATTTTCCCACAGGTGTTTCTTATGGTTCCCGAACACTAGATTTCCCCACAGGCCCCCAGGACTCCATTGCACCACTATCTGAAACGCAATTGTTAAAAACTAGTTAGGCCTACCTGTATAACTTGCAAGAGGGACCCGTCACTCGCACCAAGTGTGAACTGAATCGGGGAATAAACGCCGGTCGACGGGCATACCCAGTTTGTGCTCCGTTTTTTCCGTAATGTTCCTTCCATTGTCATCATACCACTTGAATCGACATATCCACTGGGCACCATTGATGGTCCGTCTGTGCCGAACAGTGAGAGGTATGATAGACGCAGTCTTCGTTGCTGGATGGAAGTGAGCTTTACAATTGGATCGGAGCTCTCTATACTCTCACGTTCCAACCAGAAATTCTCTCTCATTTTTCGAATTCTATCAGCTTGGTTACGTATTTGTGATTTCTGGTCTTCATTTAGTTTCAGTTCCATTTGTTGTATCCATTCCTTAACCTTACACGATGCTTCATCCCACTTAGGCGTTTTGCATTGACCCCCAGTGGCAAGAAGGGTTACTAAAATCACTTGTAGTAAGAACAAAATTTGCTTATATACTGATGCCATTTTCATCTGGTATACCTGGACAGCTGGAAGAAAAAACACATATAAGGGTGTAGGGGCGTAACCAACCTTTCTTATTGAAGGTCAGAATGGGCAGAGGCCGCGGAACCGGGCACACAGGGGCATGTGCTCCCGCGTTTCTCAATGGTTCAAAAGTGTCCTTTTTAGGGGGGGGAAATGCCCCTTTTCAGAGAAAAAAACGCTCATTTTCAGAGGAAAAAATGCCCATTTTCAAACTTGAAGAAGACAAGTACACTTTTTCTAAACAATTCTTTTCAACAATAAAAAAAACTTTCCTCTTTCAAAGAATATATATCTAAACTTTCCATTAACGAAAGTTATACAAATATCGCCGTGACAGAGACTAAAATTGTGAACTTTTTACGCGTTTGGCACGCATACACTTGATTTCAAATGTTCCTTTAAGTCAACGGTGCAACAAATATTCCTATATTGGATGTTTTTCTTACTGAAAAAATACCCTTTATATCTGCAGATCTGCCTACCGTTGCTTTTGCCTGCTTATAACTTTTTGAAATAGGGCTTTGCTATGGTGTGCGAGCCACCTCACAAATCAATAAAATAAA
>JAIGNY010002700.1:535000-817500 GCA_020152595.1 Chiridota heheva | reverse complement strand
CTTAATTTACGCAACTGTTTTCACAATGATATAATACAGAAATTCACCTGCATGTTCATATTGTTGATTATCAAGATACTTGCTCGTGAAATTCTGGACTATATTTTAACAGAAAAGGGGGTTTCATTGAATACCATCTGATAAAACCTCCATCAAATTTCATTTCAGCAATATAAACAGATAAGTGAAGATCTTACCTGAATTATCTCAAATCACAAACAACAATCCGCACAAAATTACGCATCTAAATAATGTATTTCTTGCTTTTATATACTTTGGAATGGCCAAAGAAAGTAAAATGAGTTTAGGTTTTTATTTTTCTACGATATTCAGAGTGTAATTATTCCAAATGTATATGACTTAATAGTCTGTATAGCGGT
Organism: Chiridota heheva; assembly: GCA_020152595.1. Taxonomy (NCBI): domain Eukaryota; kingdom Metazoa; phylum Echinodermata; class Holothuroidea; order Apodida; family Chiridotidae; genus Chiridota; species Chiridota heheva. Next base: position 817,120 of record JAIGNY010002700.1, on the reverse strand, counting down.
TTTGTCACACGTATGCCTCTCACCTTTAGGATAATGCAATGCTAACACCGCACAATATAAACAGACAACTATTTTACTAATAATTGAGTATTGCATCAAGATATTGCCATTCCCACATAATTATCTATTTGAATATTAGATTCCGTTACGCTTCATGACTCTGTAATTCACAGAAAAATTACAGCCAAAAAATAAACAACAGAGAGATTAAATCAAAAGAAAAAATTATGTAGGACAAATAACTGACCAATCAATCAGGTGAGCGAATATAATATGAATATTCATATTTTGTAGGGTCATTGTAAAGTCACCATCTGGTTTACTTGTCAGTGCATATGTATTTGGCTAGACAGGTCGTGCATTGACCAGAAACTAAATGGCAGCGATGCTACAGAAGCTTTATTTGACGTAGTAAAAATCGAAAAACGGAAGAAAAATCAACATAAACGACATGTTGTGCAAACTTCATATGCATACTATTTGCGACAGATTTGAGTGAATGCACACTTACAGTAGCAGGACCAATGTCTGAATGTACTTATCTATTGGTTTTCATGATCCGCTTCTGTCACAGTTCTGTCACAGTTCTGTCAGTCAAATTCTCGCTCATAATTACATAACTATATAGCTACAAGATAAAGTAATATTGCAATCTGATTGGTCAATGTGTCCTTCCGGAAAAGAAACAAATCTTAGGTTACACTGAAAACCAAGCTGCCAAAGTTAGTGAGTCAACCCTATCGACTCATTTAAGTTGAAAAGTGTACGTGGCGATATGATTCAAGTTTTTAATTCCTATCTGGTATCTACCTACTGTGGTGTAGCGGTTATCATACCTGTCTACAGACCACGAGGCCCCGGGTTCAATCCTGGGGTGGGTAGACACGCCAGTGCACCACAACTGGTTATCAAAGGCCGTGGACATTGACTTGGTTGTCGATGTTATGCTTGTCCGTACGTCGTACCTGTGTTCTCATCCAGGTCGTATTAAGCGTTTCGTGATAGCGTTTGTACTATCATAACCGAATACGCAGGCGACGACCCCGTCATTGTAATTGTGTGTTCAACTCTCTCTCTCTCTCTCTGGTAGTGATGCTTTGACTTCCTGTATTTTCTTGTATGTTTCAGCTAATTCTCATGTGATACGTGGTAACAGTTTGCAGTCGACCAAAGAGTTCTCATCGATCGATTTTCGGCGTTTTAGCTTTTCGCAAAGAGTTGTCAATGAGTGGAATGGTTTACGCGAGTGGGTGGTTAGCTCCAATTATGGTCACAATTTGAATGTCAACATTGCTACGTTCTTTACTAACTCTGGGAGTCTTTGATATTGTGCATTTTTCAGTATGTTTCTTTTGTGGTTGTGGTGGTGGTGTTAGTTTGGATCTTTATATGGTAGCTAACCCTACTTAGCCCATCATCTTGTTATGTTATGTAATTTGTTTAAACCTTGATCGAAGTATCAAAATGTCGAACAACGTTTCAATTTGCTTTCTCGAAAATTGTGGCTGTCAGGGCAATGATTCAATAAAGTGAGGTTACATCTACATCATACATCTACATCATACATCTAAGCATTTCAAGGCACAATTAATGTTCAAAACGCATCGAGTTTACATATATTTACCCAAAAAAAAAACATGCCCTTTGTTTTTAAACTAACACCTGAGCTTATGTTCCCCTTGTCCCTGGGAGTTACGATCTTTGTCCTCTGTTAATCCTTAAACCACACCAATTAAATTTATAATTGTTTGCACCTCTTCAAAGTTGATACTACTAACCAAAACTGATACTATGTCCGTGAAAGAGACCTCACTGTCTGTGACCGAGACCTGACGACGGGACCTAATTGTCCGATACCGTATTATCCTCATTCATTGAGGATGGAAACTTATTTTTCGAGAACGATGCTTCATTTTTCGATATCGACAGCGCATTGTTTGAGACTGAAACCTCACTGTCCGAGTCAGACAAATCCATGCCCGATACCTCTATGCCTCATTGTCCAAAACCAATACGGTCACTCTCCGAGACTATAACATTTCGAGAGAGAGTTGAACATACAATTACAATGACGGGGTCGTCGCCTGCGTATTCGGTTATGATAGTACAAATGCTATCACGAAACGCTTAATACGACCCGGACGAGAACACAAGTACGACGTACGGACAGACATAACATCGACAACCAAGTCAATGTCCACGGCCTTTGATAACCAGTTGTGGTGCACTGGCGTGTCTACCCACCCCAGGATTGAACCCGGGGCCTCGTGGTCTGTAGACAGGTGTGATAACCGCTACACCACAGTAGGTAGATATAACATTTCGTAGAGAGAGAGAGCTGAACACACAATTACAATGACGGGGTCGTCGCCTGCGTATTCGGTTATGATAGTACAAACGCTATCACGAAACGCTCAATACGACCCGGACGAGAACACAGGTACGACGTCCGGACAGACATAACATCGACAACCAAGTCAATGTCTACGGCCTTTGATAACCAGTTGTGGTGCACTGGCGAAACATTTCGTATTTCCAGCCTTCAGTTATATACCTCATTTTACACTGCCCAAAACTGATACCTCATAGTCCGATACTGAAATGCCCAAGTCTTTCTTCCAGACTAACACCGTAAGCTCACTGTCCCAGAATCATTGTCCGTGACCTAATTGCCCTTAAATCATCGTCCGAGACAAAGACCTTACTGCTCAAAAAAGATACATCATTGTTCGATCGAGGGCTTAACCTCAGTTCGGTAATACCATATTCTTATAGATTCTTACCGACGATGAGGCGTTGAAGTCTTGTAGACTTGTTGAACCCATCTGCAATTTTCTTGTATCCAAAGCTGACAGTGGGGCACTTCAGTCATGCGCAGAAGAACAATGTCAATTGTTCGATTTCTATTGTTTGAGGTGGAAAAGTCATTGCTTGAGACAGACACCTCACTTTCCAAGGCTTAGACCTCACTGTTCAAAACAAATACAACATTATACGATCGAGGGTGAAACCTCCTTTCCGTTATTTTGTTTTGTTTGAGGCTGAAAACTCATTGCTCAAGACAGACACCTCACTTTCCGAGGCTTGGATCTCACTGCTCAAAACAGATACAGCATTGTTTGATCGAGGGCTAAACATCAGTTTCGTAATACCATATTAATAATCGACTCTGACGAATGGAACACTTCAATCATACGCAGAAGAACAATGTCAATTGTTCAATTTCTATTGTTTAAGGTTGAAAACTCATTGCTTGAGACAAACACTCCACTTTCCGAGGCTTAGACCTCACTGTTCAAAACAAATACAACAGTATTCGATCGAGGGTGGACCTCCTTTCCGTTATTCCGTAATGTTTGAGGCTGAAAACTTATCGCTCGAGACAGATCGACACTTCATTTTCCGATTCTTAGACCTCACTGCTCAAAACAGATACAACATTATTCAATCTAAAAGTGAAATCTCCTTTCTGTCATTTCGTATTGGTTTAGGCTGAAAACTCATTGCTCGAGACAGACACCTCACTTTCCGAGACATAGACCTCACTGATCAAAACAGATACAGAATTGTTTGATCGAGAGCTAAATATCAGTTTGGTAATATTATATTTTTATCTATTTTGACAAGTGGGACACTTCAGTTATGCGCAGAAAAACAATGTCAATTGTTCAATTTCTATTGTCTGAGGTTGAAAACTCATTGCTTCAGACAGACACCCCACTTTCCAAAATATGAACTCACCCTTCAAGACAGATACATCAATGTTTCATTGTGGGTGAGGCGTCATTTTCCGTCAGTGGCGTCAGTCCGTTATACATGCATACCGTATTCATTGTTTAAGGCTGAAAACTTATTGCTCGAGACAGACACCTGACTTTCCGAGACTTAGGCCCTCATTGCTCAAGGCTGATACTTCATATTCGAGACCGAACGGCGATTCCTTTGTTGGAGAATCGCACCGCGACCTACTATCTCAGGCTCATTGTCCGAGGCCTCACTGTCCGGAAGTGACGCGACCTCACTGCTCAACCTGGATGCCTCACTGTCCGAAATACCGACATTTCACTTTCAGAGAAACGGAACAAAATCACAAAATTCGAGATCAAGACTTCAACCATAACTCTTCCTGAAGTATAAATATTTTAAGATAAGCGTCTTTGACCAGTAGAAATACTATAATCTTGAAACAAATTAGATGTACACTTGTACCCCGCCTCAGCATTATTAAAATGGGGTAAAAGTGTGACAAAATTTTGTCCAAGTTCAATCTTGGAAAACAATAGTTGCCGCGTTCTTAAGTCCGTTCAGCCGTTGTACGCCGTCTTGAATAATTTCAATCAAAGACAAAACTTTGCAAATTCGACACAAATGTCAAGTCAGTACTCTTGTATGGCTGCGAAACTGGCGCACCACAAAGTCCTCATCACACAAGCTTCTGACATTTATAAAACATGCCTCGGACGCATATTATAAAGTGGCATTTATTAACAGATGCCTCGGGCGCATATTACGTTTCAAGTGGCAAGACAAAATAACCAACAATGAACTCTGGCACCACACAAGTCAAGATCCACTTGACATACAATGAGGATACGGAAATGGGGATGGCTTGGTCACACAATGAGAAAACCACCAACCAGTGTTTTCTGCCATGCTCTTAGACAGTTAGATGGAATCCGCACGGAAAACGCAAGAGAGGAAGAACCCAAACAACACGGAAACGCTCCACAGAGGCACCAGGGCGACAACTTGGTCACTGTTGTGGCAAGTTAGAAGTCATAGACCAAGACAGGACAAAGTGGAGGGACCGTTTTGATGACCTATGCTCCACACGGAGTACAAGGGTTTAAGTCAAGTTAACCTCTGGAGAGGACCATCCACCAATGAATATTTTCCCTATTGCGTAACATGTATGACGTGAAATAACCCTGAAACTCAAGAATTTTGATATTTTTGAATTGGTTGCAATTAAAATGCGGTGCTGACGATTATCGATTGGCTTGTTGGTGTTAATGAAATCGAACGTCGTATTTCAACCAATCAAAACACATGAATGGAATCTAAATAACCCCACTGGCCTTTGTTTTTCTCAAAAGACGACTATGAATTTTAAAATGCCGCCGTGAAAAGTTTTGAATATCTTTTACTATCTGTCTTGTCTCCAAAATTTCAGGATATCCAGTGAAATTTGGACAATCCAGAGCGAAAATAAAAACTCCATACGTTTAGTGTTGGCTAGTCAAATGTGTAGGCTCATGCGATAACTTAATACATTAAAGTACCTTGTTTTTAGGGTATACCAAAGTACTTATTTTTAGGGTTGCACCCGAACTGCACAGCGGCGAAACTAGATTCATGTGGGGAATATAACGCTCCAGGATATCACAGTGTCATTGCTCAATTCGGGAGCAACCCAAAAAACTGGGTACTTTAAAATACCCACAAAATTGGATACTTTTATGTATTACGTCATCGCATGAGCCTACACATTTGACTAGCCCACACTAAACATATGGGATTTCTCATTTTCCGCTTGGGATTGTCCAAAATTTCAATGGATATCCTAAATTTTTGGAGACGGATAGTAAATAGATATTCAAAAAATTTTGCCGCTGCTTTTTAAAATTTACCGTCGCAATTTTGAGAAAATGAACAAAACAGACTGCCTATAATCTGTTTTAATAATTCTTTCAAAAAGGCAACCGTGAATTTAAAAAAACAGCGGCAAAAAGTTTTGGATATCTATTTACTATCAGTCTCCAAAATTTCAGGACATCTATTAAAATTTTGGAAAATCTGGAGCGGAAAATGAGAAACCTCATTGGGCTAGTCAAATGTGTAGGCTCATGCGATGACGTAATACATAAAAGTACCCAATTTTTTGGGTATTTTAAAGTACCCAGTTTTTTGGATTGCTCCCGAAGCGTTGCTCGGGGCCCACAATCTCGATCGCGCCACTGACTGCACACCCTGTTGCTAAACTGTTCCAGTTCTTCTCGGCTTTTCTACGAAACATGAGATCGATTGCTCAATTCAATCAAATTTGTATACATACGGAAATGTTATTATTCATTTTAAAATGAACGAGAGAATAACTAGTATTTCATTCTATGATAACCCGAATTTGGAAGCCCTTATGGGTTGTTGCTTGTTGTCCTTTCACTTTGTAGAGAAGGACCAAGTTCAGCCACCCATTACGGTGGTTTATTAAGAACATCCTGAAAAAATCCAATTCGACTTTTTGGATCCGATTGTTCTGTAGAATGTAACAAATAATTCACCTCGATCATTAGACAGCTAAAGACAGATACTTAAAATACAGAACAATCTTTTTTTATTTTCCCTAAAAAGGACAGAAATGTGTATATCTTTCACATCTATTACAACGAAAAACTGTTAATTTTCCAAGAATGTACTGTAAATATGTCATTCACCTTTAAAAGTAAGAAATGCTTCGATATTTTGTTATTGGGTTCGAACACTTGGTATAAACTTTATCCGAATCTATGATTTACAATATCAAGCATATGACCACATGTCATGGTTTGAATATTTGCATTTCATAAGCAAACAAGATATCTAGATAGCAATGGTTTCTTCTGATAATATTTACTTAGTCAACAAGCAACTTTTTTAATTTCTTTATAACAATACACAGCACGGCGTTTGGCAGGAAAACAATGACTTATGATGTATTACGTTTGATTGGCCACCAATCCTTAGAAGACAAATAGATGATAGAGTATGAATATTCAACGCCACTAGATCATCTCCGAAATGTATATTCTTGGAGATGCTCAAAGTATATGTAAATCAGTATTGCGGTGCATATTCAGCTTTAAATGAATATTCAACATTTAGATGCATATTACTTACCAAGTGTATATAAAAGGATGGCCTGATAATCAGGACACACTTTAAGCGTTTCGTGATATCATTGTTACTATCATAACCGAATACGCAGGCGACGACCCCGTCATTGTAATTGTGTGTTCACTCGTTGTCGTTGTCAGGTTACACTCCAGCACGACACACTTTCAGGACAAGGTGCTTGGTTCATTGAAGGCATCATCTGTCGGGAACAAGACTAGTTTAAAGAATGGTATAACTGAACCATTTTTCGGGGATTAAATTTATTTTTGATTTTGAATCACATTCAGATCTGGATCGATTCCTGTGGCCATCACTTACAGGTAAGATTTTTAGATTAGGCCTATCTTAGTATTCTTGGAATTAATTATATTCCAAATTAATATATACGATGCATCGAATGGTGGAATAAGAGTGGATAAAAGAAAAGGTCTGGTAATCACGTGGGTATGGACCACACTTGAAGGCCATCTATCGTGATTAAAATGTGGCGGCATACAATTTATTCCAAAACGATACTGATTGGCCTATCAATAAAAGTGCAGCACTGTACATTGTGTTTCGACCAATTAAAATACAGGATTTGAATTTCATTTACCTCGTACGTTAGAGACGATAACTGGCCTTTAAAATGGCAGAATGGCAACCATGCATGCCACAGGTAACAAAGCAGAAGAAAAGAGAAAATTCTGGACACTTTTTGAAGACTTCCAAATGCCTTAAAAGTGAAATTCAACAGAGTTGAGTTACTTGATCATCTGACAACAAACGGATCTGAGATTTGGGTTGAAAATACAATGTATAATTATGAATTAATTGTTATTCAGTCATTTATAAATTAGTTAAGGCAATGAATTTGATAGAGGTTGAAAAAATACGGATTTTGGAGTAGATCCAAATTTTCCCTTTTTCGCTCATCATACAGAGAATATTTTTCAAACTGTATGAAAATAATTCAATTTTTATGAGTTTCATGACCAGGGATGCCATAATTTTTAGTAAAAAGCAAAAATTATACAAAGTTTGACGTTTTCCATATGTAGCTTAACATTAAGTACACATATTGTTTTTGTTCTTCCAAAGTATATAAAGGTGGTTGGATTTGATCTCAGTATGCAAATTATCACAGGGCACCGGAACAGCCAGATATTTTGTGCTAATGTTTAAAGAGCAACAAAATCTGACTTGAACAGCCGCTTTATTCAAAATCTTAAATCGATTCTGAATTATAATTGATTCTGAATTATAATTGATGAAGTTCTAAGAATTGTTCACGTATGTAAACAGATAAAATTTATATTTTTTTATATAAGGCCTCATAGAAATATATATTTTAGCTTATCACCCTAACCCAGTTGGAAAAGTGATGCGAGCGCAAGATTTTTTTAATTTATTTTTTTATCCCAAGTCAATTAATTTCGATGATTTGCAGCGTTTCGTATCAAGTCAACCACACCAGAAGTAATACATTTTGAACACTATCGGAAACCATCGTTTCTATTTCGGTAGAAAGAACAGAAGTAAAGACGCTGAATGACTGATTCGAGAGAAAAACATGATGCACTTAAAAAAACATATAAATTATGGGATTCTCTCAAACGTGATGCGCGCGAGGGTGATAAGCTAAGAATTTATTTTCATGGGGCCTAAACCAGGGCTGTAGCAAGCAGGGGGATTTTTCGTCGATTGTAAATTTTCACACGTAAGGCTGTAAGGTATATGCATAACATGGAAACCGAAGGTATTTGACCGCCAGATTCAACATGCCTATGTTTATCCTATTTTGCCTCCCTATAAAAAAAATTCTAGCTACGGCCCTGACCTAAACATTTGGTCATCGTAGGAAAAAGGTACTTAAACAGCAATGGACATGTAGCAATTCTGACCTGATTGAGACAAATTATTAAGATCTGAGCAGATCAGGTTTTGAAATTTGAAAAAAAAAAAAAAAACACTTTTATATCGTTTGATCAAAACTAGAGCAGTTTTTAATTCATACGAAATTGAAGATTTTACCAATGGAAGAAAAATTTTCGAAAATTTAAGAAGATTTTCCGAAAATGTAAGAAGATTCTTTTAAATATTTAAGTAAATTGTCCGATGAGCAGCAACGTTTGATGGAATCTGAATGTACCAGTGCAATATTTTTTCTTATAGCCAGGAAATTTGTTGTTTTTTCCCTCCCGATAGGTGAAATTTTCTACGCCCCTGGTTCCTAATCTAGATTTTACCTTTTACATCTGTAATTTCCCCTTAATCTGTTAATGATATAATTCATACGTGAAGTAACATCGATTGTAGTGATAAACCGAAATGTTTATACTTGCTTACCAAACATCAGCAAAATTAAAAACATCTGGGACCATGAGCTAAATTTGCCCACCGAAAGTGGAGGGGCGAGGGGAATCAAAATTGGGGGACCACAAGATCATGCTAAGATGCATAAAATCACCATACAAAAGATACAATTCGGAAAACAGTGGGTGAAGTGCCCCCTTTACTCCAATTCCGCGTATATCTGAGGCCATTAGAATCCGCTACTGGAACTGGAAATTAAATTGTTCCGTGGATCTCTTGAATTAGGACTACTGATATTAATATGAATGCTTTGCTCGTGAATTAATTGTTTCATAATTGATTACGTGAACAAATTTCATGAAATACGAAAATATGTATTTGTTTAGCAGTAATCATAGCTGATATTGAATGAAATGTATACCACCATATTTAAAATCACGATAGGTGGCCTTGAATTCAATCAAATAATGAAATTAGATCGATAAAAATAATATTTGTTGTAAAGCAGTTAAAAGCATTCTTACTAATTCAACAAGCCATTGGCAGTTTTGATTTAAAAATTGGCCCGAAAATCACGAAAAAGCAATGAATCCCATTACAATTGATTAAACATATTTGCCATTTTTACGTTTTGTGTTTGTTTGTTTTTTCCAAGCCGAATTACTTCATGAAATATTCAAATTTGGGATGCTATGTAGTTTCTGGAGTAAATCCGCTGTTTTTTTCACCCTCTCTGCCCCGTACAAAATAAAAGACGATATGAAAAACAGTATAGTTCATCTGACAGAACCTTTCTGAAAATTGGTCATAACCCTAATCAATTTTAGGCTGGAAATAAAAATATAAAATATGTTCTTCAACAAATCAATTGTTGTTATAAATGTGAGACTAGATCAATTACGTCAGGGCTTTTCAAAGAAAATTTCACTCGTAGGCAAGTTGACGACGATCGGTAGACTACGAAAGCCTATTAGGGCTATAGAAAAATATTTTTGGAAGAAATATATTTTCATGTTGAAGAATTATATTTTCATGTTGAAAAAATATATTTCTATGATAAAAATGTATATTATTTCTAGGTTAAAAAATATACTTTCATGTTAAAAAAATACATTTTTATGTTGAAAAAATATATTTTCATTTTGAAAAAATTGAAAAAATAATTTCATGTTAAAAAAAAAATGTTAAGTTATTTTTAGAAAGTGAAAAATTAATTTTTGAGTTATTTTTAGAAGGTGATAAAACATTTTTATTTAAAAACTCGTCAAAGGCGTATTCTAAAATTAACTCAACTTTTTTTTCAACTTCTAAAAATAACTCAAAAATATTTTTTCAACCTCTAAAAATAACTAAAAAATTATTTTTAACATGAATTTTTTTTTTTTTAACATAAAAAATATTTTTTACCTAAAAGTAACTAAAAAATATTTGTTCTTCTTCTAAATATAACTCAAAAGATATTTTTAAGATGAAAATATATTTTGTCTAAATGAAATTATATTTTTCAAAATGAAAATATATTTCCTCAAGTCCAAAAAATATTTTTCTCATGGCCCTAATAGGATTTCGTAGTACACAATGAGATCACTTGAAAGTAAATATTTCCTCCAAATCATAAGAAAATTCCTAATTAACTTTTCATTTTGCTTGTCAAGCCCTCGTGTAAAATATGCTGATTGACTCACCAGCAGAGGCGGACTGGCCGTATGGTCCATCGGTCATGCAGTGGACTGGTGGCCGCTGGACTTAGGCGCCGGTTCCAACTTCGATTTTCCCCATATCTAACGCTAACAGTGTTAATTCTATTACCTGAGCAGTATGGTCTATGACGCCGGTTTCTCCACTTGAAACGGTAGATTTCTATGTGCCAGTCCGCCCCTGCCCACTGTTATGCCAGTTGCACAGTTTTTGAAAAAGTGGTGAGTCAAATGAAGTGCCAAAATACGTATGAAAAATGGCCAGAATTACGTAACGATTTGAGCTGCCTTCCATCTACTGCACAAAGCATGTTTATTTTAGTTAATTATTGAGATGGTGTATATGCACTTTACATCAACATGATTTGTCCAGCTGTTCATGTATCTTACACTCTTACAGTCCAAATAAAATAATATATACTTTTCAAAGTGTCACTCTTTGATAATTTATGTGCTTTTGTGTTTCATTTCAGCTTATAGATGCCTCTAGGCCTACATGCAGCAATTCAACAACATGGTTTCGTACGCTATCCCTCTTATTTTCATCACGATTGCAGCTTTTCCGGTTCTCTCCGTACCAACAGTAAAATCCCAGGTAAAACCGACACATAAGTATGACTGTGACGAAATACTTGAAGCTCTTAGTAACTTAGATAAAGTTCAATTTCCAGCAATCCAATTAACTTTGGAGCAAATATCTGAAATTTACAGCAAAGTACAAACAATTCAGTATATCACAGATAATTACTGGAAAGAACCGTCACTTGCAAGATCGGAACCAATTGTAAATCTCACCACATCGCAGAAAGAGCTCATTTCAAAACAGTATAGACTATTTTTCAGACCGAGCCCTCCACCTTTAGTTGAAGGAATTATTTACGATGGTGAAGAAATAATTAGTACCAGTACGCAGATAATTCGTGTAAAGGTAGAAAGTGTGCAGTGGATATGCCCCGCAGATTCGTATTACGAAACGGTACAATTTTCATTGAACGAAAACGGAACTTTATTGCAAATGGTCCAGGTAAGAACAAATCAATAATCGCTAAAGCGAATTTATATTTAGTAGTTTTGTCATCAAAAGTAAGCACACCTGCACCACGAGGACAACGGAATAATCTCCCCTTTACTTCTCACGGGCAAGAAGTACCTTTGGTATTTTTATGTTATATAAATCGTTAGCTTTGCACCTGCCTATAAACAGGATAAACAGCCAGTTTCGATACTCCAAAAATATGTTATGAATAATGGTTGCTTTCGTCATAAACAGTGTCATTTCTCTTCTTTTTTGCCTCTTCATTTCCCGGCGTATGCACACCCAATTTACCTCTCTGAATTAGTTGATTGACATTTTTTCAACCAATCACCGCACATATTTGCCTAGCAACAAAATCTGCGTATCTAAGTGGGGCAAAAATCGTTCGCGGTACTGGTACAGTACAGCAAACTAGCGGCGCGTGCTCACGCAGTCAATGCAATATACTGCACAAAACAAATTTATGCACACACAGACGGAGTGACGACAAGGTGGTGAACAAAAATCGCGCCTACGGGCTTGTAAATCCGATTCCCATTTTGTTTAATACTTTTGCTAAAAGCTCTCAAAATCCGGAGAAGTGCCATAAATGGATCAAAACTTGCGGCAGGCCACAGGAACATCAAAATGCTAATGCATTGGTCATGTGTGTTATGCGGATTTGACAGTTTGAGGTTTGTTTTGCCCACCTAGTTATCGCGTTGCTATGGTGGGTGTTGCCTATTTCCCAACTCGGAGAGGTCAATTGTTTATCACCATGGTAGACTCATTGTATGGTTAGTAAAGACATACCCAAAACATTTAAATATTTGGATCAATTTGTGCCCCAACTTCCGACGTTGATGACTTCTATTACCTTTTTTTCATCTAAATGTTGACTGAAACTTTTAGGCTGATACAGGTTCTTTCCATCAAACTGTTTGTGGAAATATCAAACACATTGAATTTTCATACAATTTGAATAAAGTTAAGAGTTCAAATTTGTGTTTTATTAAAGCATTTTTAACGAAAAGTTATCTGATTATTAAAACCTTATATTAGAAATCCCCTCATGACTGATCCGTAGTGCCAGGGTCATTTTCCACACGGACACCCATCTGCCCATAGAAAACTAACTTTGAGAGAATCGCCACCTGTTCCTGTTGTACACAGTGACACGGTTGTTGAATTTGACAAATCGGGAAAGTGTGACAGAATGACAGAGGCTGTCTAAATATCTCAGATAAAAGTGAATACAGAAGCCCGATCAGGTGATAGGCATATCTAAGGCGGTGGTTTCTGCCTATCCAAAACTTGTCTTATATAACAGTTAATGAATAATGATCAAATTAAGATGATCCCAAATGAAACAGCCTTCGTTATGTGGACCGTTTTGTGCCCCATTCTTTACCCCGTAGAAACACTAAAACTATCGAATCTAAATTGTTATTTTTGGCTACATATTCTAATTTTGGCTGCAAGCAATGAATCTGTGTACATAAGATAAAGTCAAGGGTCCTTATATACAGTTGCTGAATTTAAACATGTCATCATGCCCACCGTATCCACGCACGAGCAAGTTGAATGACAAATGATAAAGTCAAACGCATAACAATCATCATCTGTCTGTAGGAATATTAATGAGAGCGACATAATGAGAAATGTTATTTTCAGGGTTGGTATGTTGACTTTCCCAACATTGAAAAAATGGCCTTTTCGAGACTTCCTTAACCGTAGAAATATTATTTGGCATTTTTGATATTGAATTTGATATTTTGGCTTTCTTGTTTGTGTTTTGGCTGTAAAATATCCGTCGTATTTTGGCTTAATTCAGGTTTTTGCTCACAGGCTTTAATAGGGAATAAAAAATAAATAAGAATAATAATTTTCTGATGACGTTTGGACCTTGTTATATCTTGCATGTTTTCCCTGAAATCACAGTAATATTTTACATTTTAGTACATTTTATCCCGCCCAGAAAAACCCCAAGACGCGCCAGCTACCGATCCCTTTTCAAAATGTATAATTTTCTTGACTAACAGTTTGGCTTTTTTAGATTAATTTGGCATTTTTTCAAGCTGATTTTTTTTATTTTGTTTTTATATTTAATTATTTTTTTAGATTTTTTTCGTTGCTCTTGAAACGATCTACCAGTGCCATAATTCCCGGGAGACATGTCTTTTAAATTTTTCAGCAAAATTTTAAAAATTCAGCACATTTTGCAAGGAAAATGTGTGTCTTGTCCCCACTTATTGAATAAGAGGCCATGTCCTCCCCCTCCTCCCCCCTCCCTTCTCCGTGCCCGGCCCACTTTTCAAATGAGAATTACGGCCCTGCGATCTACCAACATGTCTGGTTACTGGTAACCAGAAACAAGCACATTAAATCAACACACAAATGTTACGAAGGATTAAGGGTGCTCAGTTTGTTTAGAAAGGGGTTCTACCGAAGTTGTTATATTTTTGGTCCCCAAGTTTTAGCCTATATGATGCTATTGTGTTAGCATTTCAAAAAATGACGCACTGACAGACTAATCATACCAAGGGGCTGAAAGAAAGGAATCGCAAATCCGTTATCTGGTAACGTACTTTAAAGATAAGCCTGTGACCCATTTCAGCATTTGGTGGCTAGTCTGTGTCTATCAATTAAAATGCAGAACTCCTTCTTTCTCGGGCCAAGAAAATCGGGTTAATTCTTTAAAAGAAATTCACCAAGAGAGCGTGTAAGCAGTTATAGGCCTAACTATTAATGCCAAGCAATTGATAGTTTTTTGTTTGTTTTTTAAATAAAAATAATTGCTGATCACGTTTTTTTTAACTACCGTATTATCTATTTTCTACTGTAAAGTGGACAGACAGGTAAACTGATATAGGGAAGGCAGGAAGGGGAGGGGTTAAATATACAATTTGCCGTTAATGGAGGAAGAATTCTTCGTCAACAAAGGAAAGTACATATAGGTTGGGAGGGGGGGGGTCAGAGAGCGCTAAAGTTGGTAAGATTGGACAATCACTGATCATTTATTACTTAATGACAATGTTTTTATTCATGAAACTATTAGCTCCTCTCACAGAACAAACATCAGCTATGGCCACGTGTATCACATTACACACATGGAAAACAAACAAAACCCCAAAGACCCAATTCTCCGATATACATTTCTTTGGACATATTTCGATACAATGATTGCTCTTCGCGACAATAAGCGTAAGAATTGACACATTGGCGCAACTTAAGTTCGGGGGCCGTGGGGAATGCCATGGTATAAGGCTCGGGGCCCCATAACAAATATATCGCAGTGTAATTGCTTGGGGCTCCCGAATCTCTAATTTTTCTGGGGGGGAGGGGGGCCTTGTGGTTAACTTCTTATTATTGTGCCACTGGCTTGACCAGTTTCTAAGGGTTCGGGAGAGTTTTCAGCCAATGTGGGATTTTATTCTCTTCTCTTTTTTTTTTTTGTGCAACTTTTCACGCAGTTTTCATAAAATTTGAAACCCTGCGCAAATAAACCATGCTTACCTGTTTTGTTTCAACACTGTTTGAACCCTTATCACTGACGTTTTTGCTCGATTTTCCCCCTTTCAGTGTCTGGGATGGGAAGAAGGGGGTATTTGCCATCAAGTTGTATGACCGAAATTGAATGTATATAGACATAATTTGGCAGTCAGTCCAAATGCATTAACATTGAAGCAAGTGGCTCATCAAAATAAGCAGGTGCATTTTTTCGTAAATGGCATCTCTCTGGACAAAAGGTCAACGTACGTACTTGAATGTACTTGAAAAAATCCGAGATCCCATGCTGACACGACGACGCAATCAGGCAATGAAAATAGCCGAACTGATAATACAGGAAGAGGGACTTAAAAAGAGAGGTTAAAATAGAAATGATATTCACTGCAATTAATAAACTTGCAGCAGGGAGATCTTGGCACCTACTTGTAATAGAATATAAATAACCTTCTATTCAAAGAAACAGTTTATTTTCGTCTTATTTGAAATGTGGGTAAATTTGTTTACACATTGCAAATATTTTTGGTCGAAATTTTGGCTTATCATTTTGAAAGATTGATATTGACAAGCTTATTAAGACTTTGACCAAAACCAAGAAGTCGGTCAGCTGAAGTGCTAAATGAATTCATTGTCCATACGCCTTAATCTATTGTATCTTAAAAACCGCTGGTAGTAGGCCTATTAAAGCAATTCAATCTTAGCACGATCATGTTTATTTCGTGTCAAAGTTATGAAAATGTTTTACCCCTCCATGGAAAATGATGGGACCGTGTGCATAGAGTATCATTTCAATGACAAGGCATCTCTTTCACTCTTAAAGGATTAGTTCAATAAAAAGAAAAGATGAACACAATAAACATGGCACAAATATATAGCAGCCCGTGTGAACCAGGAGACATTTTCTTATGAGCACTGGTTGCCTCGCCACTATCCACAATTATTCTACCACAGACAAAACATGGAATACATATTCTACTTGTTTATTTTTTTAAATATTATAAAATCTATAAAAATTACATATTTTTGTAGACTAGATTTTGTATTTAACCATTTTATTCACGAAAAACTATCAGCGCATGATTAAAAGATACCTGTATAGGCGTTTTCAGAGACTTTCCAACCTATTGGACCCACAATTTGAAAAGAAAAGGGTCATGGTATTTTTGATCAAATAAGTGGGCCTATTTTTGAAACTTTGGTTGATTTTTATCAAATCGTTGAAATTAGGGAATTAAAATGATCAAGCCACTGGCAAATTATAAATTATTATTACAATTATTCTGATGGTTTTTTCTCACTTTTATTGGACTTTTAAATCATATTCCTATATATAATGCAAAATGCCTTTTCGGCGCGAATGCCATCTTGGAGTTGGCCTGAATATAAAGGTTTTTAGCATTGGGTAATCTGATAACGGGAATAATACCACCTGCCTTATGCCGTGTAAATTCGTACCTAAAAGCTCTATTTTTACACGGTAATTGATGTGTTTTTTTTGGTTTGTTTTTCCATCTCATTTTAATAGCTGGAGTCGGATTTCCAATGGACATTATCAGAAAATTGCGCCACAACAGTTGGCAGTCATGTCCCGTCAGTGGTCTGTCTGGAGAGATTAAGAAGTGTGCCAGCAATTGTAATCGACTTTGATACTTTGGAGGTAGAGCCACAAAACATCATAGTGACGTCATGTGCGGCAGCATACGACACTGGAACACTTTAATCAAACCAACGAATAAGATCCTAACATATGTGATTCAGTAGATGAATAAAAAATAAATAGTTATGTTACTCAATATCTGAGGAAAATAGGCCAACAAATTGTACAGATTTGAGGTTGCGACTTGAAAGTTGCAAGTTTCCACACAACAACGAAAACAGTGATGTATTGTTTGTATCTAAGCTGGTTTAATACCAGAATCATCACAAAAACCTGTTAAGTGACTTAAAATTCTTCATTCTGGAGCCGATGCATAGCAAAAATCTCTGACATTGCATGAGAGAGTGTGTGTGTGTTTTAAAGTTCTCAGATGGAATATTAAGCAATGTGTACTCATACATTCAAGGAAGAAAGAACAGGACAAGGAAAGGAGTTATTTTTCTTTTTTAACGCTAATAGCAACTTTTTTATGATATAAAATAACTCAACAATTTTGCAACGGGATCTTGCAAAGTTAAATTTGTCCATGAAGATATAGGTTCTGCACCAGAGGTACAGTGGTTAAGGAGTATGCAGAAAGTACAAGGTGTCACTCCTGTCACGAGCGCTGTATTGTGTCATTGAGCAACACAACTTGCTCTACTTGCTCCAGTCCACTCAGCTGTAAAATGAGTACTAGCACTGCTGGGGTGTTAACCTGCGATGGACTGGCTTTACATCCAGAGAGAGTCATGTGCTCCCATCTGCTTGCGCCATGAAACCAGGATTAAGCACCAGCTGTATGGGCCCAATGGATGTACACACAAGTAAACCATCCGTAATCAATACTCTATCTGAAGCCATTCTAGTTAATCCAGAAGAGTTTTCTCAACAAAAGTAAACAACAGCACTGAGAATTTTTTTTCTTCTGTCGTGGCCCTCAGGACACAGCAGGTCTAGTATTGCTGAGCACATGCTGAAAATCCGCCATCTTTGATACACTAACCTGCAAATTTCAGAATAATTACAAACGTTCGTAAATCAAACTAATGATTTTGATATAATTTTAAAAATTAAAAGTTAATACTGCGTGATAATTTTTTTCAAAACAGAATCAAGAGGAAATAAAAAAAAATCAATTTACAAAAAATCCTTTCAAAGTCCAATTTACAATATTTGTTGGCCACTGTCATTATAGAAAGAGGTTAATAAAAAGTGTCAGCATAAATATTACTTATGGCCAACAAACTGGTAAACCTAAACAAGGAACCCAACTGAATATGCTGCGGAAACATGTGTTTTTCAAGTTGTACAAGAACTGTGGACATCCTGACGTACTTAAATGCATCAAAACATTACATTCTTTTCCGGACTGCGTATAGAACAAGAATAACTCTTGTTGTAGAATCGATGGAGTGGGCAGGAAGTAGGTTAAATGTGAAGTAATGAGGAAATATTTGCTGTTTTAGTGCCGAAACATTTTAATTGCTTGGCCAACCGAAAGCGTATCATTGCAAAATGGTAATCAAATTCAAATTCAAAAAAAAAAAAGTATTTGCAATTGAGCCGTAATTTTTCTGTCCTTATTATTAAGGCTTCTTTAGTCTAAAGTCTACGGCTTTTTTAAAGGGGCTATGCTTGTGGGCTGCTTGTGGGCTATGCTTGTGGGCTATGCTTGTGGGCTATGCTTGTGGCCTATGCTTGTGGCCTATGCTTGTGGCCTATGCTTGTGGCCTATGCTTGTGGCCTATGCTTGTGGCCTATGCTTGTGGCCTATGCTTGTGGCCTATGCTTGTGGCCTATGCTTGTGGCCTATGCTTGTGGCCTATGCTTGTGGCCTATGCTTGTGGCCTATGCTTGTGGCCTATGCTTGTTCAATGATGTGCTGCAAATTTGTGGTGTGGTACCTCCTCTCAATAGTCCAATAAAATTTTTGTATAGATAAAGATAATCCAACTTTGTCAATTGCACCCTTAACTATTGTGGAATTGACACAGATGCTCGCTCCAGAATGTAAAGACATGTAAAATGGTATTACACAAAGGTATATGGACAGATTCAAAATTGTTTTTTTCATGTTTTAGAGAGCCTAAAAGGTTGAACAGAACAATCTTTATGAAAATAGCAAGTTTACTTTCTAAAATTTGAGGATTTCTGTCATGAAATATTTTGCACCAGTTCAAAACTTTGATCGGCAACATATTTTTTACAAAATTGATAGTTTACTCAAAATCAAAAGTACTTGTTAAAAGTCGATGGACATGTAGGAATTTCTATATTGGTTAATGGAGTATTGAAATTTGAGCAGCTCTGTTTTTGTTGGTTGTTTGGTTTGATAAGGTTTAAGGGCACTGCGACAGTCAGTTAAACGTGCCAAGATTGGTGTTAATTAATTAAGGTGCAAAGGTTAGGAAAGAGCCGGGGGAAAGAGATGAATGGAAGAGGAGAGAATGGAAAGAAATGAAAATTTTACAGGAAATAAGTTGTCGAAGAAAAGGTGGTAAGGAGAGAGGGGTTATTTAAAAACACCTCTTTTAGTTTAGGTTGGTCAAAGTTTGACTGATTTTTAATTCATACTAAATATGTGGAGTACGACTATACAGAGAGCTCAAAATCTTGATAATAGTCTGTATATTTCTTGTCCTAAATCTCAGCTATTTAATATGATGGAAAAGTCCAATCTTGCTAGAATTTTATTGGAGGTGTGGTGAAGACTAAACAAGTTTTGTTGCACACCTTTAAAGATTTGTGATGGATGGACGTATAAGAGACAAAATATCTACAAAAGAATATTATCAAGTGCAGTAGGTTAGGGCTTTGATCTCGTACTTTAAAGGTACTGGGATCGAATCTCAGCCAGGACACTGTGCTGTGTCCTTGAGCAAGACAGTTATCCCATTTGCTACAGTTCACTCAGCTGTGAAATGAATGAGTTTCGGCTGGGTAGTTAACCTGTGATGGACTGGTGTCCCATCCCGCTTGAAAACCGGGTAAAAGCACCGGCTCTATAAGCCTTGAGGCTTGATGGAAGTTAAATAACAAATGCCACTTTCATGGTTTTTTATCAATTTGAAAGTAATTAAGGAATGTCGCCTCTACATGTTCATAAATCATTCAAGCCACAAACACAGTGCTCCATTCTAAAGGAATATTCCCACGGATTTTCATTTTGTTTATATATGATAGAGAAAAATTGTAATATTAGGAATATTCCTTAAATCCATGGGAATTTCCCCATAAATCCAAATCCATGGATTATTCCTTTAAATCCATGGCAATATTCCCTAAATCCATGGATATATTCCTTAAATCCATGGGAATATTCCTTTAATCTATGGGAATATTCCTTAAATCCATGAGTATATTCCTTTAATCCATGGGAATATTCCTTAAATCCATGGGAATATTCCTTTAATATCATGGCTTAAAATATAGAAACTGCTGCAGTTGTCATAAACATATTTGCAGCATACCCCAACTCTTAGTTCTACTTTCCTTCAGAGTATACTTATTCAGAACCATATTTCTATTTCTTATCTTCATGCAAAATCGTTAATTAAAGAGAATCACAAATTAATATAAGGAGTTTTGTATGTATTTCACTAAGCAGTTGATAAAAGTAAAAATTATGTATTGCCATGCAAATAAATTTGTATCTATATATGATTGTTTTTACTTGTGTGATATTTAACTCCTTTAAAGATCTATGGACGGGAAGTTACAACTTGAGCTTAATTAACTGAAAGAATTAGAATATGCTATAAACCATGGAAACAACTAAAGGTTTCATTAAACTCCCATTTGAACTTTAAAGGATTAGTTCAGGGGTCAAGCAAGTCCATCTTTTATGAATAAGGACTTCAAAAGAAACAAAATGGTGGAGGAAGCTTTCAAAAATCTTATTCTGTTGAGGAGATATTTAAGTTAAGTTTGGTATCATTTGTGTAACTAGAACAGTAAGTACCGTCATGGTTTGCATGCCCATGCAAGTTGATACCCATATTATATGACCCGCCCAAATATAAAAATGGCATCCCACATGGCATCCCATGTCCCACATGGCATCCCACCCCATCCCTTGTTCCACATGGCATTTCACCATATGTCCCACAGGACATTCCACCATATGTCCCACATCGCATTTTACCATGTCCCACATTGCATCCCACCCTATGACCCACATAGCATCCCACCCTATGTCCCACATGGCATCCCATCTTATGTTCCACATTATATCCAACCATATATCCCACATGGCATCCCTCCCTGTGTCCCACATGGCATCCCTCCCTATGACATCCCATAGACTCCATAAGCAGTCTCGTCCTAGCTATCAGTCCCTGATTGAGCTTACTAAGTCTAAAAGTCTGTCAGTTCATATGATAACATATGCAAATAAACTCTTGAATAAGAAAATAAAGGCGGAGTCAAATAATCATGCCTGATATAGCCCTTGGTGCATACCACATGGTATATATTCTACCCTATGACCCCCATCCACCATATGCAGTCACATCCTGTCACACTCCCTGACTGTGCATACTAAGTATAAAAGTCTGGTCAGTTCATATCCTGTAGCAACTTTATGCCATTGACCACAACAATAAAGGCAGAGTTTAATATTCATGCCTGATATACAGCTGTTGGTGCCCAAATATTTTGAAGAACTTTAAGCGTTTCAAACTCCAGTCTTATGAGAAACATTTGATGATCTCTAAAGAATATTGGATAATTATATCATGTTACAATTATCTTCTAAGGAAATATCAAATGTTTTATAGATTTTTTAAGGAAACTAGTTTTGAATCTGTCTTAAGTGTCTCTGAAAAACTTTAAAATTTTGCAAGGAAATTCCAACCTGCTAAAACTTTTAACTTTTTCTGAGGAATTCTGAAGAAACTTTAACATTTTCTGAGGAATTCTCAAAAAAGTTTAACATTTCAGGAAAAAATGTGGACGGCTGGACAGATGAAATCGCCATGCTCACCAAAAATGACTGAAATCAGACTAGTTGTGACATCACAGCCTCAGATTCTAAAAAGTATGTATTCTATCATATTTTGTCCTGCGATTTTGTGGCTTTTGGATATGTCAGGAAAGTAGGAAAACAAAATCTAGTAAAAGTAATTTATAATTTACCACCTGATTAAAGTTTGAGAAAAAATAATTCAAATAGGGAAAAAATTAAATACATTTTTTTTTAAATGAATTAACAATTGTTAAGAATGTGAGAATGAGGGTGCCAACTCTTCCATTGTAGACTTACTACACCAGTCATTTTTACACAGATAAGACAGAGCTTTAAACTTGGTTATCTCCTTAATGAAAGTAAGATGTTTAAATGCTTTCTTCACCATTTTGGTTCTTTCGAAGTCCTCTTTCATATAAGATGAACTTGCTTGACCACTGAACTAATACTTTAACAACATATTAAGTTCTCCTTGAAGCATAATAACAGTAAACAGCAATGTCAGCATTCTTTAAACCTCCAATTTTTCTCAATACTTTTGATGTTTTTTAAAAAATTACGGTTGAAAGGAATGGACAGGTACTGTAGCAAGAACATATGCTTAATTGGAAGAAAATATGTTATGCACAGACAGAAGCTTTAAACTTAAATATCTCCTTAATGGAATAAGATTTTTATATGCTTTCTTCACCAGTTTGTTTCTTTTGAAGTCCTCTTTCATATAAGATGAACATGCTTGACCACTGAACTAATCCTTTAAGCTTAAATATCTCCTTAACGGAATAAGATTTTTGAATGCTTTCTTCACCATTTTGTTTCTTTTGAAGTCCTCTTTCATATAAGATGGACATGCTTGACCCCCAAACTAATCCTTTAACTGCAGAAAATAGCTTAGTTTGTTGGGTGGTGAGCTTTAACAGTGATGGGCAAACCCTGGCAGACAGGTTGAGTTAGATCAACGGAGGAGACAAGAGTGAGTGTAGGTAGTGAGAGAGGTAAGATCATAGAAGGACATGAGGGATGTCAGATGTTGTTTTATTAGTTGATGTGTTGCGGGCAAGTAAGGACTTTTTGGGATCAGTCTTCAAGGAAGACCTTGATGAACAAACCGAAGAAGTTGAGAGAGGTCCTGTGGAGGGGCACTCTATGAGAATATATTTATGGTCAAGTGTTCAGAGAAATTATCACAGAGTGGAGGAGGGAGATATAATGAAGGTAGGAAACAATCACAGAATCGCACAGCAGAGTATGTACACTGACGTCATCCATATACAGAGCAAATACTGTAATCATCCCATCTCCAGTCGATAAATGATAAACAAACACTCAAAATACTTTTTGATATGACATCATCTTTTGTACCAAAAATGGGCGTTTATATCGTGAAAACCATTCGTTACGATTTCTTATATCAATAAAATGGCTACATCTGCATTTGCCTTTGTGTTATTAATTAGTACCCAAGTTGTCTGTTTACTACTCAGTGTCAATAAGCATAGTTTATGTACAGTATATGTACAACACAACGACTTACTACACTGTATCTTTAGAAGGTTCAAGTGCATATTGCCTAAGCACACTCCATTACATTTACAAACCAGAAAGGTAAACTAGGTAATTATTTTCACAATAGAAATTTAATATGTTGGTTTTTTTGGTAATCCTGAGAGAAGCAATCAGTCTGATAGTTCAGTTGTACCAGTTAATTTTAGAAAAAGATCTCAAAATTTCCCAAATCCGAATCTTTAAATTGTGCCTATTTAAAGTTAGCAAATTTCATTTTTTTTTTAAAAATATTCCAATGGATTTTCATTTTTTCATATATGATAGAGACAATTTTAGAAGTTATAACAATTTAAAGAGTAGAGAAATGCTCTTAAATACACCTCGTACAGTATACGTCATTCAGCTTGGTTTTGTAGTCAAGGCAATTTCAGCACAGTTCTTATGTATTCTTATAAATTTAATCACTTTTTTACATTATCGAACAACATTTTTGGTTCATTATAGAGATATAGTGGAATATATAAATTACAAGAAGACATTTTCTTTTTTTCCTTGTGTACATCACATTTTTAATGAGAGAAAAAATCCATGTCATTTTTAAGGAAATACAAAAGAGGTTTTGTTAAAATTGTCTCTATGACATAACAGATGTTGCCAATTAGTCACTTTTGTCCAAATTAAAGATACTTTTAAAATTTTGTAACTTCTAAACAGAATAAGATATTGTTTTTTTCACCCCTTTTTTTCTAAAATTTTTCTCTATCATATATGAAAATATAAAAATCCATGAAAATATTCCATTAAAATTTCTAAAGTTTGTCATGAAAATACCTTACTTTTTCCTCAAAATTTTCAAAGGAGAGATTCCGAAAATGTTATGGTTTGCCCCCACCCCTCTTGCTACGCCACTGAGGGTTACATATTACATCATACATCTCTTATTTCTGTGCTAGCTCTATTCAAATGATTGATTTAATTGCACATATATGTCAGAGTGACAATATCAATTCTGTGATCTTTGGTGACTGACTGGTATAAACTTGAAGACTTTCAAAGTCCATGAATGTTGTTGTACTGAAATTTCTCCCCAAAATTCCCATTCCAAAAGTTCATTGTTTGTCAACTAGAGCACTCTTTCTAACTGAAACAAACTTTCCCTCCATCCTTTAATGAATCCAACCATTTTGACCTCTGGTGGGTCGTCTTGAAGGGTCATCCCATTGGTCGGCCAGGTGGGTCATCTGGCTACAGTGGAGCCACTATCCTGTCCACTTCTGCAGGGTTCATCTCAGATAAGACTTTGATGTGTTTCCTTCCTTCCTCTGATTTTGCTGAAAATAAACCAAAAGTGAAAACGAAGTTGAAGAAATGTCTAAAATTATCTTTTCAATAAAACGTTCAGAACTAAACTTCAACCTTTTAAGCGAAACCAATGTGAACGAAAGAGACCATATGAAGAATTACAAGTGAAACGAGAGAGAACATATGAAGAATAACAAGTGCAATTATAGAGAACATATGAAGAATAACAAGTGAAATGAGAGAGACCATATGAAGAATAACAAGTGAAACGAGAAAGACCATATGAAGAATAACAAGTGCAACGAGAGAGAACATATGAAATAACAAGTGAAACGAGAAAGACCATATGAAGAATAACAAGTGCAACGAGAGAGAACATATGAAGAATAACAAGAACAGAACATTAGAAGTATAATCCATATTTTCACTTTTTAAAATCTTTCTGCAGAAATCAAAATCAATAATCGTTGACAATCTTCTTGAGATTGATACATACAAAAAACACATCATCCCTACTCAAGCCTCGAGGCCCATCAGTGCTTAAACCTGGTTCCCTTGAAGCGGATGAGAACATATGACTCCCCTAGAGAATGCCAGTCCATCGCATGTCAACTTCCCAGTCCTCCTGGACGCCAGTCCATCACATGTCAACTTCCCACTCCTACAGGACGCGTCCATCACGTGTCAACTTCCCAACGCTCCTGAACGCCAGTCCATCACATGTCAACTTCCCAACCCTCCTTGACACCAGTCTATCACATGTCAACTTCCCACTCCTACAGGACGCCAGTCCATCATGTGTCAACTTCCCACTCCTACAGGACGCCAGTCCATTGCATGTCAACTTCCCAATCCTCCTGGACACCAGTCCATCGCATGTCAACTTTCCACTCCTCCTGGATGCCAGTCCGTTGCATGTCAACTTCACACTCCTACATGACGCCAGTCCATCACATGTCAACTTCCCAATCCTTCTGGATGCCAGTCTATCGCATGTCAACTCTTCACTCCCCCTGGACGCCAGTCCGTCGCATGTCAACTTCCCACTCCTACAGGACGCCAATCCATCGCATGTCAACTTCCCACTCCTTCTGGACGCCAGTCCATCACATGTCAACTTCCCACTCCTTAAGGATGTCAGTACAGCGCATGTCAACTTCCCACTCCTTCTGGACACCAGGCCGTCGCATGTCAACTTCCCACTCCTACCAGATGCCAGTGTATCGCATGTCAACTTCCCACTCCTTCTGGACACCAGGCCATCGCATGTCAACTTCCCAGCAGAGCTGGTACTCATTTACAGCTGAGTGGACTAGAGCAAGTACAGCAAGGTGTCTTTCTCAAGAACAGAATGCAGTGCATGCAACAAAAGTCGAACCCAGTACTTTTCACATACGCGCATGACCCCTTAACTACTGAGCCACTGCACTATTAAAACACATATTATCCCTTTATTACTTCAGACTTTGCAGGCCTTCAGAGATCACAGTTTTAAACATAACATAGAAAAAACCAAACATCAAAAAATTAAACATTTCCTTCATCCTGTCTGCAGTAACATTATGAGAAACAAAGGATGTCTTCAGAATGAATCACTTTTACCTGCCAATATGAGACAAGCTTGGCGTTACGTGTAACATTTTGTGGGAAGAAGAATCATGCGTCCAGAAAAATAAATTTGAATACAACACTTTCTTAACCCTTCCATTCCATTCTCTCACACCAGTAATTTCAACGGAAGCTAGTAAAGCCTTTAAAATTTAAAACTATTTTTCACTGCTTAATGGAATCATATTTTTCACATGCACACATGCACCTTCACAATATGACCTCCAACAAAAACAAAAAAACATCTACAGAGTACAAATTTGATTCCTACCCCTTTCTTCTTGGATCCAGTTTTTATGCATGAAATATGCCATCTGGCTCTCGTACTCCTTCTCTGAGTAATTACCCACAAAAACTGGAACAAATGGGTCCAATAGGTCAAATCCCTGTCAGAAGAAGAACAAAAGTAAGTCTTAAGATAAATGTTACACGCAGAGTATGTGACAAGTCCAACACAACTGGCAAGCAGCTTGTAAGTGCTTGACAATTGGGGGTTATATAATACATGGCAATCTCAATGTTACACGCTGAGTATGTGACAAGTCTCACACAACTGGCAAGCAGCTTGTAAGTGCTTAACAATTGGGGGTTATATAATACATGGCAATCTCAATGTTACACGCTGAGTATATGACAAGTCTCACACAACTGGCAAGCAACTTGTAAGTGCTTGACAATTGGGGGTTATATGATACATGGCAATCTCAATGTTACACGCTGAGTATATGACAAGTCCCACACAACTGGCAAGCAGCTTGTAAGTGCTTGACAATTGGGGGTTATATAATACATGGCAATCTCAATGTTACACGCTGAGTATGTGACAAGTCTCACACAACTGGCAAGCAGCTTGTAAGTGCTTAACAATTGGGGGTTATATAATACATGGCAATCTCAATGTTACACGCTGAGTATATGACAAGTCTCACACAACTGGCAAGCAACTTGTAAGTGCTTGACAATTGGGGGTTATATGATACATGGCAATCTCAATGTTACACGCTGAGTATATGACAAGTCCCACACAACTGGCAAGCAACTTGTAAGTGCTTGACAATTTGGGGTTATATGATACATGGCAATCTCAATGTTACACCCTGAGTATATGACAAGTCTCACACAACTGGCAAGCAACTTGTAAGTGCTTGACAATTGGGGGTTATATGATACATGGCAATCTCAATGTTACACGCTGAGTATATGACAAGTCCCACACAACTGGCAAGCAACTTGTAAGTGCTTGACAATTGGGGGTTATATAATACATGGCAATCTCAATGTTACACGCTGAGTATGTGACAAGTCCCACACAACTGGCAAGCAACTTGTTAGTGCTTGACAATTGGGGGTCATATAATACATGGCAATCTCAATGTTACACGCTGAGTATATGACAAGTCCCACACAACTGGCAAGCAACTTGTAAGTGCTTGACAATTGGGGGTTATATGACAAATGGCTATCTCAATAATCGAGCAAAAACTGTTTCAAAAAGCCATTAATTTTCAAAGAATGCATGAACGTGGTGCTAGATCTGCAGTTATGACATCACATTGCAGGGTCACTTTCCAACACACTGGAGAATCCTTTGAAATGCAATAACTCCTAAACAGAATAAGATGTCATCATAGTTTTTTTCACCACTTTGTTTCTTTAATTGTCCACTACCATATCATTATTACTTGAAGGATGAATCAATGAAGATGGCCTGCATACCTCTTTGCCAAGGAGAGCCAGAGGTTTGTAGGTATCCACTGGTTTACCGTACACTTGATGCTCATCTATAGAAGTAACGATGGCTC
This sequence comes from Chiridota heheva, assembly GCA_020152595.1. Lineage (NCBI taxonomy): Eukaryota > Metazoa > Echinodermata > Holothuroidea > Apodida > Chiridotidae > Chiridota > Chiridota heheva. The sequence goes on along the minus strand of JAIGNY010002700.1, from coordinate 788,910 downwards.
CACTGACCTGAAAATATCAAAAACAAGTGTTTTTCTCAAAACTGCTCTCACAACCAGAGGTTAAAAAGCATGCTATAAGAAATATGAATCTGCTAAGGAAGGCCAATAACAAAAGAAACTTACAAAAGGAAAGTTTGTCTAAGCAAACCAGTATTTTAAGTACACTATCAACGGTCTGTGAGTTGCAGTGGCTCAGTGGTTAGGAGTCATGCTTGTATGCAAAAAGGTACCGGTTTGATTCCTGCCACGAGCGCTGCTTTGTGTCCTTGAGAAAGACACTTTACTCTACTTGCTTCAGTCCACTCAACTGTAAAATGAGTAAAGTTAATCTGTGATGGACTGGCGTCCTCCATTCAGGAAGGGAGGGGGGAGGGGGGTCATGTACTCTCATCTGCCATGGAAGCCGTGGATAAGTACTGACCCTATGGGCCTAATGGCTCGGATGGATTTAACTAAGTTATCAACTGTATGTAGAAGATCAAGCTGCTTTTGATAAAGACAAATAATTGTTCTGGGCAACAACTCTTGTTTTCAAGGGTATTCTAACAAATTTGTTGAAAATGTCACGCATTTAGTTCCTGGTATTATATTTTTTTACAGTTGAGGTTTACCAATCATTAATGTAAAAGGCAACACAAAAATTGCTAGGCAGAGATGCACATAATCAAGACCTTTCAAACGTTCATTCAAGATTAGGTTTTGATCAATTTTTCAAAGACTTTGAAACCGTAGGGCAAGCATGTGACCTGGCTTTCTAGAAGTCACATGGTATAAGAGAATCATGTGAGCTGGGGAATATCCATGCCATATCTGTAGTTTATAGGTGCATGAACTTTGGACCCACCATGCTACATCCGGTGTGGTTTAGTTACACAAGTATTTTGCTTGAACCCGCTGTGTAACCATTTTGTGCATAACTAGTAACTAATGCACATTTCTATATCGTAGCTATTTAAAGGAATATTCCCATGTTTTTTCATAACCTTTCATAAGAAAGAGAAATATTTCAGAAACAATTTAGTACAAAAATCATGTCGATCTGTTATTCCTACCAGAAGATATTCAAATTTTAAAGTTCACACAAAATGCCAATAAACGAATAAGAAAAGGCTCAGTATGACATCACAGCAACACATTCTCCCACAAAGTTTATGTATTTCATCAAAATCTATCATCCTTTTTATTAGTAAAACCTGCTAGAAAAATAAATTGATGAAAGTTAGGTATTTATATATATTGCCAAATATACCCTACTTCAATAACTTTTGAAAAATTGTTTCTAATCATACAGAAACAAGCAATTAACGTTCAAAGAATTACATAAACATTTGCAATGGAATTGCCTCTATGACATCATCAAACATGAATTCATCATACTGTACAAAACTTTAAAATGCAATTAAGAAATCTTAAAAAATCCATCTCCTGAACAGAATATAATATCAACTTGATTTTTGTACCAAATTTGCCCTAAAATTATGCTCTTTTAATTCAAATTTTACAAAAAACCATGGGAATATTACAAAAAAAACATGGAATATCACAAAAACCATGGGAATATTACAAAAAACCATGGGAATTTTACAAAAAACCATGGGAATATTACAAAAAAACCATGGGAATATTACAAAAACCATGGAAATATTACAAAAACATGGGATTATCACAAAAACCATTAGAATTTTACAAAAAACCTGGAAGTATTACAAAAACCATTAGAATATTACAAAAACCATGGGAATATTACAAAAACCATGGGAATATTCCTTTAAAGGTATATGGATATGTAACATTAGCTAAATTGCTTTAAATTGTATTAAAAACTATCCTAGAAACAAGAATTCCATCATATTTGGTCAAACATTGACCATTTTACAGCATTTTTAAATCTTCAGGCATCAATTTGCATAATTGATGCAAATTTTGTAATGTACTACACGGCAACCTTAGTATTTTCTATTGTAAATCCTTTTGTTTCTTAAACATTTATCATACATCATAAGGGACAGCAAACTCTGACCAAAAGTTTTTAAGTTTTTGTCGTGCTTCCAATAAAATTCTAGCAGAATGGACTTTTCCACCATTTGCAGTGACTGAATTAAGATAAAAATTGAAAGAATTGCACACAGATTTTGAGCTGTTTACTCAGTCATACATCACAAATTTAGCATTTTAGGTCTAAAATTGATCAAACTTTGATCAGCCACAAATCAAAAATAAAAGTGCTATTTTCAAAATTCAAAATACTGATCTGCTCTGTTCTTCACAATCTTTTATCTTATATAGAAATTGCTACATGTCCTTAGACACCTTAAACCTCTAGCTGAAAAGCTGAGTTCCATCTATAAATCTAGGATCTATCTTCATATATCCAAAGCTTGGCAATCAATACTCACTGAGAATTATAATGCATTGATAGAGCACTCGATCGAAGGGTGGGGGCATTGCTTTTTGCGACTATAAGTACATTTTTACCACATAAAGACTCTTTTTTGCATTATGTTTTTTATTTAATACTGTTGTTGAGTACAGATAGGTTCACACTTTACCATTTTACCTGAGGTTTTACCTCATTTAAACAGAAGTAAAACTCAGATATAGAAATGAGTAAAATTAGGGTGTTTCAGCTGACGTCGTGAGGTCATATGACTTTGTTTACATGGCCATTTTGTCGGGTGAAAACGATCGTCTGCTGTACTCTTATTTAGACTTACAAATGCTTGCATGTTGTTATATAAGATAATTTTTATAAGATAATTATGCCGGCATCTTGCTGTGCTGTTGGTTGCACTAATAAACGTAAGCCAGAGAATAAAAATACATTTTCTCGATTTCCATGTGATCCTAATCAACATTTGAAGTGGCTTTCTGCTGTACGACATGTCTTTCAACCTTCGGTATAGGATTTTCAGTGAGCACTTTACGCCTGGTAGGTAGGCTTTGTCTGCATATAACGAACATTCAGATGGCGTTCACGTAAAAGTTGCTCTTCGTTTACCCGGTGAATATATAAAACGTTAGGAAAATATGAAGTAAAATCTCCGCCGCGAACAAAGCAATAAAATTCGCTGAACTGGTACTAGTAGGTTAGCAGGCAGTATGTTTGTTGTATGTGTAATGTGACTGAGCTGTGTGAAGACACGTGAAACGCAACCACACTTGCCCGGCAAAATGGCTTCCAGATGAGTTAGATTCACGTGATGAAATCCCTCTATTGGTGATATGCAGAGCTGTAGTATGCAAAAGAATCATTTGATTAATCTAAGGACATAAAGGACCACTAGACTGAATAGTGCGAGCTCTTATTTTTGCGAATTTACTCAAACCTTCATCGAAACCGGTTATGTCTCGTGCGCCATGTTAGTGCTCTGATACATGTTCACTTCCTAAGTACATTTGTTCGTTGATATGTATAATAAATGAGTGCTCTGGTGCACAACTACTGTAAGTTGTAACATAAGGTAATTGTACTTAAACAGGGCAATGGATATTTTTTTTCAGAGAATTTGACAAACCAGGTGTCGTCTATTAGGAAATAATAATATTAAAAAGATTTGTTGAGAATTTTCAAACAAACAGAACACTAAACTAAAGCCTCTGCTGTTTTACTGGTCCACTTGCCAATACAATATAGTGTCAGTGTAAACAAGTACAGTATGACAAACTTTAATACCAGTTTTCTTTGCAAAATCTACACTGCTTATAGATAAAGAAGGTTTAACTGCAAAACAACCCTATGAACCTTTCCCTCACATTTATTGTGGAACATTTATGCCAGTTCCAGGAAAAAGGGATTATTGAACAGCAACGATAAACTACGGAAATTCACTTCCACTTTTCACAAGAGCTCGCAGAGGTCACTTGAATATTCATATTAACCAGAGACTTGTTATACCGTTGCAGGCTAAAAAAGCATTTGTTTGTTTGGAGGAACCGCTTCCCCCTCTCAATTTTCAGTCTAGTGCTCCTTTAAGAATAGCATGTCCTCTCATTACAGTGGAGTGCTTCTTTAAAGGATTAGCTCAGGGGTCAAGAAAGTCCATCTTATATGAAAGAAGACTTCAAAAGAATGCAGAAAGCATTCAAACATATTCCATAAGGAGATATTCTATATTATCTGTGTAGAAATAACTGGTGTAGTAAGTCTACTATGGAAAGTTGGCATCTGCATCCTCACATTCATAACAATTGTTAATGTATTTTAAAGAAAGTTTATTTAAATTTTATACTATTTAAATTATTTTTCCTTAAAATTTTGTCAAGTGGTATATTATGTATACCCTTACTACTTTTTTACTACTTTTTGACATATAGCCAAAAATCCCAGGACAAACTATGATAAATACATAAAGACTTTAAGGAATCTGAGGCTATGACATCACAACTAGTCTGATTTCAGTTATTTCTACACAAATGATACCAAACTTCAAACTTAGATATCTCCTTAGCAGAATAAGATTTTTGAAGTCCTCTTTCATATAAGATAAAACTTACTTGACCATTGAACTAATCATTTATGAATGTATGTCACAGGCACCAGAATATTTTTTTGAAGTTGGGGTCCAAACATATATCTGTATGGGGTTCAGAAGCCTGCCTAAGGGCTCTGGTGGGGTCTAGGGGCTTAGCCCCAGTTTACGCCCAGGGGGGGCGAAGCCCCCGGAAGCTCTGCAGTTTTTAGCGGATTTGGGGTTAAAGATAGGCCTCAATTTAACTGAATTTGCATCTCTTACAAATTCAATCATGACTTGTATGCCAACCCAACAGGGCTTAAAACTCCTGAGAGGATTTCAAATTCCCAGTTGGAAGGTAAAATTGATAAATCTTATTGAAAAAATGAAGGAAAATTTGGTTAAATTATTAGGAAGTTGGTTAAACATGGCAATGTTTTCCAAAAGTTAAAGAAAATTGGCCAAATTTCCTGAAATCGATAAAACTGGCCAAGAATTTGCCAAAAAATTCCCAAAAATGAGCAAACTTTAAATAAAATTTCCGATAATTATAGAAAGTTTCCTGAAAATTCAAAAATGAAGTAAGTTTCTCAAAATGGGGAGAAAATTTCCTGAAAATTTTCCCAAAATTAAAAAGTATTTCCAAAAAATTGGAGATTTTCTGATTAGTAGCAACTTGAACATTAATAAAAACTTCATTTATCAGTGTAATTTTCTGGTTGTAACCGGGAAATTTGGGGGGTCTTAACCCCATTCCTGAGAGGGGACTTTTCATACACCCCTGATGCTGATCCATCCCTTGCTGAAATAGCAGCAACTTAAGGATGATGGCTATCCTTGTTGAAGGACTTTTATACAAAATTGAGTGCCATGGGCAAGTGTATTCATAAGCATCCAATGTCAACGTCATTTCAATAAAGTTGCAGTACTTGAGGCACAAGATAATTACGGCACCTCCTCCGTTGGTTGCAGTGTCACGTAATAATCAGATCCACCATCTTCAATATCTTATATAAGGTCTCTTGGTAGAAGCATCCGATCCAACTCAACAAGAATTAGGTTCAAAGCATGGAAATATTGTTGTCTAAGGTATTCTTCGACAGAAAATGAACTTGAAGTGATTTCTGCCGCGTGCATCAATTAACCGATTGTTTTCTAACAAAAACCTCTTTTAATTTGTGTCATGCATATGTTTGTAGGTCTATTATCACCTAAATAAGAATTAATTTGTTCCAGTAATTTGATTTTCTTATTAAAAAAATATCATGTCTAAATTATACATTTTTAAGTTCAAAGTTGGGGGGCCAAACACCAATGCCCCCCTCTCCCCCACCCCCTCACTTCCAGCGTCTATGATGTATGTATTACTTCTCATCTTACCAATTTGCTGATTTTACAGCACTTTTTTTTAATCTATGAGAAGTTTGAGCACAACAAAAGAAAGGAGCTACACCCTAGGTGTGTGTTTGTATTTTCTATACAAATGAGGACCTGACAACACATCGATGAAACGAGGACTTCACGGACAACTGAGGACTTATATATGGGTCCTTGAAAGAAAATAACATGGGAGCATCTGACATTATTTTAAAAGGGTCTGAGTTTCTGGGTAAATTTCTGATGCTGTGTTTACATGTCCATACATGTTTTTGGTCAAGACCTTACAACCTCACAAAATTTCAAAAGAGCTCCAACTATTGTGGATGCGTAGCTTTCACGGAATACAATAGCTATAAATAATCAAACGATGCATCCATACATGAAATATGCAAGTCCTCGTTAGACAAGCTTTTGCTAGAGTCCTTGGTACATATCGTAACCCTTGTATGGGTGTGTCGTATTTGACAAGTTGACTGATTGTGGAACAAATCCACTTGGTGCTTTATGGGTAAATAGAGCAACAACTGAAATTCAACGGAGTAAACAATTAAAAAAAAAGATATGACACAGGTACAAAATCACTCGTGACAACTTCATGGAAAAAAATTCCATATACAGCAACCCTCGTGAATACACGCAGGGAACTTGAAAAGCACTTTCAAAAGAAGTCTGAGCTCAATCTTCCACATGTACTGTACACCCAGATGTAGTGCGAACCGCATTAGAGACTATCACAACATGATACAGCAATTATTATCAGCAAACACCGCCCCTGCACAACGAATCATGATGGATGGCATGGAAGAAGTGCCCATTGTTTAGGGATTCTTATGGCAACAAAGTGTCAGCGTAAGTTCAAACAATCATTTAAAGATCATTTTCATTTTTGCAAATTGTTTATCTTGGATCATTCATGAAAATGCACAAAAATGACGTGATCATGACCCCTGACCTTAAAAGAAAATCACATTAATCAAATTTTTCCTGGGTATTATGATTATTAATGAATAGCTTTCATGCACATCTAACTTAACTAGTCAAATCTGACACTTTTGGGATTGATAGTTTTTATCAATGCAAATAGTTGCAGGCAAGCAAGTTGGATTTACAATTCTGGACAATGCACACATTACAGGTTTGGTTTGGTTTGTTGATATTTAACGGCACCTCGACAGTCACAGTCAAATGTGCCAAGAGGGTGTTAATAAAGTATGGTGTGAGTTAAGATAGTGGGGAGATGGAAGGTTTGTAAGGCAGATAAGGGGGAAAAAATTACAAATTACAGAAAAGAATTTTAACATTCCTGAATGTAAATGTTGAGTATTGAACTACCCATAATCCAACTTTGCAATTTGACCTTCAAAGCAATTGCATAGATCTTTTTAGAAATAAAGGTCAAATTTCTTTTGTGAGTAAAGGGCAGGTTTTACTTCAAAAACACAGTTACAAAACTGAAAATGTGACCATGCTTACCTTGTTTTTTTTTCTAAGAGAGTACAACAACAAGCTTACAGTTGACACCCTGGACATTTCTCCAATAAATTCTGCCATTTTTGTTCAAGTTTTTAATTTCTATTATAAAACATTCCAACTTTCCCCCACTAAATTGAGATTCATTTATTTTCTGAACTCTTTCAAACAACTTATACAGTGCTGAATATACATGACTAAAAGTACTTACCCATTTACCCTGAAGAAGATTCTTGTAATGCATGTGTAAACATAATTCCTTCACAGGGATCTGAAACAAAAATGAAAATCACAAAAGTTTATATAGACAGTTATGAAGCTCTCGAAAGTACTGTCCCACAAAGTTCGAGGCTACCAGGAAACAACACATAAAAACGATTATATCTAAAATCCCTAGCGTTAAAAAATGAAAATCACAAAAGTTTAAAATGAAGATCACAAAAGTTGATATGATGGTTAATAATAATGCTCTCAACAAATATACTAATCTCCCCCCTCCCCCCCCCCCCACCCATCCCATTCCTGTTTGTCTGTTTGTTTGCTTAATGAGGAATAATGGCACTATGACAATGAGGATCAGATTGTGCCTGAGAGGTCAGATCATTCTAGAGGTAGGAAGGAAAGAAAACAGGGGAGATTGAGAGATATACAAGAACTAAAAGTCAGAAAGCTGGGATCAAGAGAGAAAGTGCATGGGTAAAAAAAACAAAGTAGAGAGAGGGGGGTGGGAGAGGAGGACTAAATATGGTTGTAGAGGGAAGCATGATGAAGAAAGGAGATAATTTTATCCGGAGGTTTTTTTTTGGAAGAACTCAGCACTTGAGTTGTGGGGAGCAAGGGAAGCTCTGGGAAGGTTGTACAGGGGAAAGCAAAGAGAATGTGATGGACTGTGAGGGTGCAATAGTAATTGTTGCAGAGGGGTTAGGGGAGTCAATGAGGAAGTGGGAGTGAGTGAGGTGGGTGTGACTTATTCTAAGACAGGTAATATAAACGTTGTCGACAGGAGAGAGGTTGTGGATGGTGGGTTTCATGGGAATGGTGGGCTGGATGTCGTGGAGTTTGCTATAAATTTGGGAGTCCCATGAGGTTTTTTAGCGGTCACGAACAAGGGAAGCGATAAGCGGTTTGATGTCAGAAAAGGTTTTGGGAAATGGGGTAGGGGGAGGTTGAGGGCAAGCTTAGCGGCTGCATCAGCCCTGTCATTGCCAGGGAAGCCAACATTCCTGTAAAGAAAAAGATGCCAAGTCCCAAGATATTATGCATGTACAAATAAAGCTGCATGCAACCAATACAATGCTCAAGTCACCAAAATAAGATTTGCCTTGCTGTTCCATTAATGCCAGGGTAGATTTAGCAGGTTGTAAAGCTTTCAGTATACCCCAACCCTGATAAAATGTAAGTACCCTGATTGAAGCAGGTGGAGAAAGGGGACTCTTGGGAACTCACCTATACAAATATAGAGGCATCATCTTCATTTCCATGGTATAAAGATGATGGAGGCAGGGGTGCGAAGGGGAGGGCACTTGTTATTGTTTTCCCCAAATGGTATATTTTGGGGATTACAAAATCAAGCAAAGTTACGTTCGGCTAGTGTCAGTAATGCCACATTTTCCGGCAATTGTTATGTCAAAAAGTACTGTCCCACAAATCTAAAGGCTACCGGGAAACAACACATAAAAATGATTATATCTGAAATCCCTAACTTACAAAGACAGTTGTCTAACTCATGCAATATGCAATGTCTGACCATACAAGACAAAAGAAAGTTCAATCTCAAAGCATACAAAATAAGAATACAAAATATGAGTATGCATCAGACCTACTACAATGTTCATACCATGCAAACTATATCTGCAATAACAGCTGCTGTAAAGTCTCTGTCACAAATTAATGACATTAGTGACAAGGTACGCAGACACAATAAACTGATTAACACCTGGTAGCTCCTTACATTTCACACCAAACACAGAACACAACTACGTGACATGATCTTCAAAACTAGAACTGTCGGAAGGAGAGCATGCTCGACTATTTAAAGCTAGCATAGAAAATGGGCTTAATGAGAGACGTACATATGTAAAAATGGGGCTAGTAGAGGCAGAGGATTTAAAATTATTAGATATATGAATTTAGATATTAACAACATTTTACTACAAGCTTCAAAATATCTTGGAGTTGTCCGAGATATTTTAGAACAAAACAAAAGCTCAAGGCTACTTCCTCACCCAGAAACTCAGAAAACATGTAATAGCTAGCACTCTTTATAACTGTTTTATTTGTATCAATTGGACCACAAAATGAGAAAAAGGAGGGGGTGCCCTGACTTGCCAATGTCAATGAAAGATTACAATATTACTAAGCATCAATGTGGCATGATGCAATTTATCTACCCAACTACCATCTATTCATCTTAAACCAAGCTTGAAGGTGGAACAAATTTTGTGTTATTTTTATTATATACTACAGCCTTAAACCTTCACCCATCCTCACCCTGTAGCCTCCCCAACCCCACACATTCCCAAAACACCATCCTGGATTGTAATCCAGCTTCCAAATTAAAAAAGATATGTGTCAAGAAGCATGAAAAATATGCAAGTGCAAAGTAACAAAGCAAAATTAAGCGAAACAATGTTTAATGTATAACAAACTAGACATTGCAAATGATACAAATGATATAAATCCCCTCACCCCTGATAATGCACCTTCCAACCTTAATTTCAAATTCTTTTTTCAATTTAACATTCATGTCAAGACAAATATTTTAATTGCTATTCATGTGAAGATTGCCATTATCATAACAAAAATACACCTCCAAAAACCTTGTTGATAATTCTTTTCACACCAAAGACACTTAAATTCAAACTCTTTTGAGGCAAGAAATCTTTTTTCAATTTATCATTCATGCCAAGACAAATATTTGAATAGCAATTCATGTGAAGATTGCCATTATCATGACAAAAATACACCTCCAAAAATCTGGTTTTATTTCTTTTCAGACCAAAGACACTTAATTTTAATTTCTTTTGAGGTGAGGAATCTTTTGTTCAATATTTCATTCAAGCCAAGACAAATATTTCAATTGCTAGTCATGTGAAGATTGCCATTATTATAACAAAGAACTCTCCAAAAACCTTGTTGATATTTCTTTTTATACCCAAGACACTTAATTTCAAATTCTTTTGAGGCGAGGAATCTTTTGTTCAATTTTTCATTCATGCCAAGACAAACATTTCAATTGCTATTCATGTCAATATTGTCATTATCATAACAAACAACTCCTCCAGCTCCCTGTTTTAACCAACAGCTTTCAGCAAAGAAACACTTCCAAAAACTTTATTCGGACACGGTACACCGGCCTCAATGCCAGGGGTAGTCGAACAGCTTTTACTATTCTTTGAATAGTCCAGCTAAAAAGTAAAACCACCATTTTTTCATCAATAGTACATTTTTCAACATCTGAACATTTAAAATGTTACTAAATGCACCAAGCAAAGTTTCAGGTTTGTCAATCAAGTAAATTTATTTTGTCATAAAAATTTAATTTTCTAATGTTAACTTATTGTTTTTCAATCTTCCACCAACATTATTCAGTGAGTGTGGATTTGTGTCCCATAAACACATCTTATTTGTCAAAAAAGAATTAAAAAGGGTTTTTTAGATGAGGGAAACAAGTTTATTCAAATATGAAAATTGGATTAAAAGATGACCTGTAATTCACACTTCCATTCACAATCATGAGAAGTCTTGGTAAACACAAGCGTGGGATTTGCAATCGTTACAAATGTCAATCATGAAGTCAACAATGATTTATATGACTTTCTTGGAGTGTAAAGACCATTGTTTCACCATAAAATGCAATCAAACACCCATTCGTGTGAGATTATTTTGAACGATTATTGCATAATCAAAGATATGAATTCACTAATTGAACTTTAGAGTTGACTGTCTCAAGTGGTTAATTGAATATACAACAACAACTTTGAGATACTCTAAAATTTGCTAGTGCTGTCACGACATGGCTCCATTACGTGTTGATTATCATGGAGAAAAATATCGCGATATATCTTAGTATCGTAACATTAGTAAAGGCACTGCTTAAAAATTTGTCATGCAATTTTGAAGCAACAAATTAACCACATCATTCAACAAGATTAACTTTGCATCATGACATTGAGATATAAATAGGTCTAAGCTCAGTAGTTCATGTCACCTCTCCCCAGCAGCAAAGACAAACAATGCCAGCATCGATTACAGTTACTACTTATATTACAAAGGATTGCCATTATATTCAGATGTGTGTCACTAAAAATACCACCTAACACCAGTGGAAGTTGTTTTCTTGAAGGAGTATAGATAAGGTGAAACTATAGTTTTGTGGTTTGGGAAACAGAGAAATATATGACTTTTACTCTGACCGGCCTTGCTCCATTTGAAGACCGGTTGAGATGTTCCTGGTTTTAAGCAGAGCCATTTCTAATGATACTTTTCAAGAAAACTGACTCAAGACATAAATTATTAATACCACTAACGTTATATGATCATGGAGTTACAATTTACGCCATGATATGATGAACGTAAGAACAAATTATTTGCAGATCTAGCAGACAACATGATCGCGTGACTATTATGTTCATCACACACGTGTTCGGTAATTCAGGCAACGTGACCATGAATCATTGAAGTGAGAGCCTGAGTGGCACATTCTAGACCAATTTTTCATTCTTTTTGCCAACTTACATTGGTAACGGAGCATAATTGATTTCATGTTTCACAATTAGGTTGCACGTTTTTAATGGCCTAAACTTGACTTTTAGATTAAGTACCGTAACGTAAGAATTGTAACGTACGAAGTAGCCTAGCCTAGTTGTGCTAAAATTTCTTTGTTAAGTAATAGTTTTTGGTATCGCGATATGTCACGAGAGGCATATTTCATGTCGGGGAAAAGATATTGTGATAATCAATGACATGACAGCACTAGAATCTGCATGGACACTTTTAGCATGTATCCTCTGCTGGTGCTAAAATGTGTGCTGTCGTGCCTGTTAGCACTTACAAACACAAGTCTCTCCACTGGCACTTAAAGCATTTAGTCTCCAATTTGCTCTCAAAGAATCTGTTCATACTAAAGAAATCCTCAACATTTGACCCTGAAGAATATACTAACCAGAAACTAAAATTTAAGATTTTTCTACTTGAATTTTGATGCTCTTTTCAATAAGTCATTGAACTGTAGGTTGTTCTTAGACCCTTAAAATATTTTTTGTTTTGTGATGTACCCGCATGCATATGAGAAACATGATTAGTCTGACTGCCCCCTCCCCCTTCCTTTTGAGCACCTATTTAAATGCCTTTATCAACTCCTATAATCATGTTCTGAGGATTTTCTTTGTATTATAAGAAATAATCCCAAATAAATTTATTGCTCTTAATTTACAATTTTATTAGCAATCCTATTTAAAAAATAGATCCAAAATTAATTTACTGCTCACAATTTACTACTTTATTACAAATCCTATTCTAAAAATAGATCCCAAATCAATTTATTACTCTCAATTCACAATTTTATTAGCAATCCATTTAAAAATAGATCCAAAATTAATTTACTGCTCACAATTCACTATTTTATTACAAATCCTATTTAAAAATAGATCCTATTTTAAAAATAGATCCCAAATCAATTTATTGCTTTCAATCAACTATTTTATTAGCAATTCTATTGAAAAAATAGATCCCAAATAAATGTATTGCTCTCAATTCACTATTTTATTAGCAATCCTATTTTAAAAATAGATCCAAAATTAATTTATTGTTTTAATTCACTATTTTATTACAATCTTATTTTTGAAAAAATAGATCCAAAATTAATTTACTGCTCTCAATTCACCATTTTTTTAGCAATCCTATTTCAAAAAATAGATCCAAACTAAAATGAACCATGATACACTTTGTAGTTCAAATTTTTCTAATGCTTTTGGTCTAAGATGTTTAAGTACTGTTAAAAAATATAAATCTAAATCATTTACAAGTCTGTGTAACATCTGGTGCCCTATTATGTAATAAGTAAACATTTAATGAAGGTTTTGTTTCCCATGAGAAGTCATTCCTCATGAGGTGTCATAGGCAGTAAGTAGGCATATTTGAATCAAATTTTGAGTGAAATAAACTCCTTGGAAATCAGAAACCTTATTTCTGTCTGTATTTTCTAGAATATTGCAATAACTATAAAGTTATAACCATACCATTGCATGGTTCACATGTCAATGACACTTAATAAAAGTCCCCGTCCTCTGGATCTGTGCTGTATTTTAATTGACTGGAAATGAGAAAATAGGTTTATAGGTTTTCTTGTTTGTTTGATGAGGGCTTAACAGCACCACGACAGTGAGGGTCAAATTGTGCCTGAGAGGTTAGATCATTCCAGATTAGAAAGAAATGAAAATAGGAGGAGTCTGGGAGAAGTATGGGGACTAATAGCCAATGGGCTGTGATCAAAAGAGAAAGTGCAGGAGGGCTAAAAAATGCAAAAGTAGGTAGAGGGGGTGGGAGAGGAGGACTAAATATGGTTGTAAAGGGATGCACAATAAAGGAAGAAGATAATTTTATCCGGAGGGTTTTTCTGAAAGAGCTCGGTTATGGATTTGTGAGGGGTGAGGAAAGCTCTGCTTAGGAAAGGTTGTACAGGGGGAAGACAATGATGATGTGGTGGACTGTGAGGGGGCAATGGCATTTGTTGCAGAAGGGTGGGGAGAGCCAGTAAGGAGGTGGGAGTGAGTGAGGTGGGTGTGACCTATTTTAAGGCAGGTAATGTGGACCGTTTGTCGATACGGTAGAGATTGTGGATGGTGGCTTTAGTCGGAATGGTGGGCTGGATGTCGTGGAGTTTGTTATCAATTTGGAAGTCCCATTAGGTTTGCCAGCAGTCACAAACAAGGGAAGCGATAAGCTGTTTGATGTCAGAAAGGGTTTTTGAAAATGGGGTGGGGGAAGGTTGAGGGCAAGCTTAGCAGCTAAATCAACTCTGTCATTGCAGGGGATGCCAACATTGGCTGGGTATCCAGAAGACAGGTTTTCTTGTAGTGATGTCACAAAATTTAAATAACCTTTGCATAATTCATTATAGCAAGGCCTTAAAATACAAAAATTCAAAATGCTGTAAAACAATCATTTCTTAATCGATTTTGATGAAACTTTTATTGCTATTTTCATGGCTTATACCATATTTCCTTCCAGTTAAGCTCATATTCTTGCTACATGTCCATAGACATTTCACAACTATACTTTTCAGAATTTAAGTTCTTTCTATTTGACAATCAACATATTTGTGGGTGCCATAGATCTTAACAGAACTATCACAAATTATGTTCCTGTCTGCTGATAGTTGGATAAATATTTCCTTTAAATATGAACAAACAAAACATCTACTCCGAATGGTATTTGAAGTCCCAGACAAGTTTATTCCAATCCGGATACCACATATTTTCAAGAAAAGAGAATAAAGGTTGTGCAATCTGCAATGATCAAAGCATCACCTACTATAAAGTTTAAAGCAAACAGTAGCGATTAACTTCCTTCTTCAGTATCTCAAGGTTACTTGTGTCACTAACAAAAAAAAACTTATTAACAGGTTAAATATCCTGTCTGAATAGTAGACGTGAAGAGTTGCCATCCTCCCAAATTAAGAGCAAAGCAAGTAGAATTAACATTTACTCAATCAAAAGCTAGTTTACAATGCTCTCTGTTGCATGACAAGAGCACAAAAGAACTGATGTGTCATGGACAGCAATCTATCAAACATGCCCTCCATGATACCAGTTGATGACTGGTTCTTACTTTGGTCAAGTAACCTTTTTGGTTGGTGCATGATATTGCCTTTTACCTAAATGTGAGGGTACCACCTGGGGATTCATGACACACTAAACCCTCAATTTCTTTTCTAGATTTCAAAATAACTGTAAATTCTCTCAAAGAATAGAAGTAAACATTAAAGAAAGATTGCAGTGTGGATAAAGAAGTGACAAATCAAAAATATTTGATATGTGGCAAAATATTTGATATGTGGCAAAATATTTGATATGTTTAAATTAGAGGGCAAGGTATGTAAGAACCATGCCAGCTATCAAATTTGGAAACTCCTACCACTCTTTTGATCCAAATTTGCCACATAATCAGCATTGTACAAATTATTTTGGAGATATCACCCCAAATAATTCAAAATGGAGTAATTTTGAAAAAATGATCTTGAGGGAAAATATGCCAAGAAGTCACAAATCAGGTAGCCACCCCTTAAATCCTTTTATCAAGACTATGAATTTAAAAAGTGTTGTTAAGTGCTGTGAGGCGCACCACAGGAAGTGCTGTTAGGCGCACCACCAGAAGTGCTGTTAGGCACACCACAGGAAGTGCTGTTAGGCGCACCACAGGAAGTGCTGTTAGGCGCACCACAGGAAGTGCTGTTAAGTGCACCACAAGAAGTGCTGTTAGGCCCACCACAGGAAGTACTATTAGGCGCACAAAAGAAAGTGCTGTTAGGCACAAACAGGAAGTGCTGTTAAGTGCACCACAAGAAATGCTCTTAGGTGCACCACAAGAAGTGCTGTTAGGTGCACCACAAGAAATGCTGTTAGGCGCACCACAGGAAGTGCTGTTAGGCGCACCACAAGAAGTGCTGTTAGGCGCACCACAGGAAGTGCTGTTAGGCGCACCACAGGAAGTGCTGATAGGCACACCACAGGAAGTGCTGTTAGGCACACCACAGGAAGTGCTGTTAGGTGCACCACTGGAAGTGCTGTTAGGCACACCACAGGAAGTGCTGTTAGGCGAACCACAGGAAGTGCTGTTAGGCGCACCACAGGAAGTGCTGTTAGGCGTACCACCGGAAGTGCTGTTAGGCACACCACAGGAAGTGTTGTTAGGCACACCACAGGAAGTGCTGTTAGGCACACCACAGTATTAAAGGCACACCACAGGAAGTGCTGTTAGGCGCACCACAGGAAGTGCTGTTAGGCGCACCACAGGAAGTGCTGTTAGGCGCACCACAGGAAGTGCTGTTAGGCACACCACAGGAAAAGCTGTTAGGCGCACCACAGGAAGTGCTGTTAGGCACACCACAGGAAGTGCTGTCAGGTGCACCACAGCAAGTGCTGATAGGCACACCACAGGAAGTGCTGTTAGGCGCACCACAGGAAGTGCTGTTAGCTGCACCACTGGAAGTGCTGTTAGGCATGCCACAGGAAGTGCTGTTGGGCATACCACAGGAAGTGCTGTTCGGCACACCACAGGAAGTGCTCATTTGGAATAGTGAGTACAATAAACATTAGCTGGGCATCAAACAGGACTGTAACAGCCTGAACTAATTCAAAGTAAATAAGCCCAGGACGTTTCAGTACAATTTACATTATTTTGTTAATTTTTCAAGCACTTATGTTTCAAACTATAGATTTTCACTCCACAGCGATCCCTTAAAGAATTAGTTCAGTGGTCAAGCAAGTCTATCTTTTATAAAAAAGAGGACTTCAAAAGAAACACAATAGTGAAGAGAGCATTCAAAAATCTAATTCCGTTAAGAAGATATCTAAGTTTAAAGTTTGGTATCATTTGTGTAGAAACGACTGAAATCAGACTAGTTTGTGATGCCACAGCCTCAGATTCCTCAAAATCTTTATGTATTCTATCATATTTTGTAGCTAAAAAAGCATGTCAAAGAAGTAGTAAAACTGAATCTAGGAATGGTATTTATAACATTCCACTTTAAGAAAGTTTGAGGAAAAATAATTTAAATAGTTAAAAATTAAATAAACTTTCTTTAATATACATTAACAATTGTTAAGAATGTGAGGATGAAGATGCCAACTTTCCATAGTAGACTTACTACACCAGTCATTTCTGCACAGATAAGACAGAGATTTAAACTTGAATATCTCCTTAACGGAATAAGATTTTAGAATTCTTTCTTCACCATTTTGTTTCTTTTGACGTCCCCTTCCTTACAAGATAGCCATGTTTGACCACTGAACTAATCCTTTAATATATTTCTCTAAAGTTTGTTTATTTGGTTACATGATCCTCAGCAGAGCTCCAATGGACTGTTAATCTTTGACCTGATCTTTTTATGCTTCCTGAAGCTTGAGACTTATAAGGTCAAAATGACTTTGCATCCTCCTTCCTTGAATCCTACACACAGAGTATTTAGACCAACGTCACCTACACATGGTGCAAAAACTTACTTAGACCCGTCACCTCTCCAGGGGCATAGGTCACCAACTAAAACTCTCCATTTTCTTCTATCCCTCGCCATAAGCTCAAAACAATTCCAGGTGTGTCCCGACTCCTGGGTATCCGCCAGAAGGTCGCGACATGATGCAAATAGCCATCCAATATAGTAGTTAAAGAATTACTCGTTTAGGCTTTCTTTTGTGTTTAAAACAATGTTATGTTTGCCTGTACTGTTTTGTCATTGATTACTAAAAACTGAGCACACTGTCTGGCAATCAGCAGAGAACAGGTTTCAATACACTGTCTGTCAATCAGCAGAGAAAAGGTTTCAATACACTGTCTGTCAATCAGCAGAGAAAAGGTTTCAAAACACTGTCTGTCAATCAGCAGAGAAAAGGTTTCAATACACTGTCTGTCAATCAGCAAAGAAAAGGTTTCAATACACTGTCTGTCAATCAGCAGAGAAAAGGTTTCAATACACTGTCTGTCAATCAGCAGAGAAAAAGTTTCAATACACTGTCTGTCAATCAGCAGAGAAAAGGTTTTAATACACTGTCTGTCAATCAGCAGAGAAAAGGTTTCAATACACTGTCTGTCAATCAGCAGAGAAAAGGTTTCAATACACTGTCTGTCAATCAGCAGAGAAAAGGTTTCAATACACTGTCTGTCAATCAGCAGAGAAAAAGTTTCAATACACTGTCTGTAAATCAGCAGAGAAAAGGTTTCAATACACTGTCTGTCAATCAGCAGAGAAAAGGTTTCAATACACTGTCTGTCAATCAGCAGAGAAAAGGTTGCAATACACTGTTTGTCAATCAGCAGAGAAAAGGTTTCAATACACTGTCTGTCAATCAGCAGAGAAAAGGTTTCAATACACTGTCTGTCAATCAGCAGAGAAAAGATTTCAATACACCTTTGAAATTCATTCAATAATTTCATCCACCCTGATTATTTATTGTGAAAAGGCAATTAAAGACGGAATCTTGCTCAAGAAAATTGCTTGACTACAACTGGTAATTCTGCTACATACCTGTGAGGTCACTTTCGTGGCTGTTACTGATTGGCTGGCCAGTATATGTGCAAATATTTAGACCAATTAAAATTGCTCAACTTGTATTGCATTTTTCTATGCACGTTAACATGATAACTGGCCTTCCAACTTCAGATTACACTAGATTTGCTATTTACATTTTCAAAACCAGGCAATCACATCTTTTGTGTTTCAAATACATTTTATAGAAGACAAACAACGATGATTATCATTTGAGAAAAAACCCACTACCCTTATCTCCACATATTCAGATACGTGTAAGCTTTAACAAACAGTAAAGATGTCCAAAGCTATTGTTTAAATCATACATAAATGATATTTAACCCTAAGCATTGATAAAACACAAATGACCTACATTGCTGTTGTAGGTTTATTAATAAACATTTGAATAATATTTACATGTGGTCATAGCAATGGCTTGTATCACACATTTGATACCTAAAGGAGGCATCCTATTACTCATGGGGTACCAACCATAAGGCAAATAATTACCTGGATTTTACTAGGACAGCCATATCCAACCATTTCTGAGCTTCTGTGGTCATGGCTAAGGAAGCCATTTTGCCTTCCTTTCTTGTAGCTTAAAAAAACTTGTAAAAATCCACTTAATTAATTCCTTTTAATAACCTGAATCATAACACCACTTAGCCTTGAAACCTCCTCTCTTCCAAAATTGACAAATTTAATACTCTGAGGGGCTCAGGATAATTTTAATATCAGTCTTAAATTGCAAATGTGAAGACAGCCACTTTGTCACTTGATTGCAGATGACCACCACTGAGAAGACCACCACCACTGAGAAGATGACCACCACTGAGAAGACCACCACTGAGAAGACAACCACCACTGAGAAGATGATTACCACTGAAAGGACAACCACCACTGAGAACACAACCACCACTAAAAGATGACCACCACTGAGAAGACGACCACCACTGAGAAGATGACCACCACTGAGAAGACAACCACCACTGAGAGGACGACCACCACTGAGAAGATGACCACCACTAAGAAGACAACCATACTGAGAAGACAACCACCACTGAAAAGATGACCACCACTGAGAAGATGACCACCAAAGTTCAGACAACTATCACTTCAACTTGTATAACATTTCCCTTTGTTCATCCTTTAAGGTCCTAATTTTTTAACCCACATAAACTTTGCAGGAAAGTTGCTTCAATCCCATCCTGAAAATTCCTTGGGACCACACTGAAAATAAGTCATAAGTGACTTACGTGTACTTTCCCTGGTATGTGCCTAAAAGTGTAAATTAACTAACTAAATACAAAGTACATGAATCAAATGATGCCCAAACAACTAAACATACAGAGTAGCATTCAGATTTACAAAGCTTGTGGCGGGCCCATAGGCACAATTTGTGTTCACCATTTTGTCGTCACTCAGTGTGTGTGTGTTGAAATTTGTTTTGTGCAGTATATTGCAGTGTTCACAATAAGGTGTGGGATTGCTGGATTCCCATTCATATTTTCAAATTCCCTTTACAAAAAAAATTTAATGGGGGGAAATTCCCACAAAAAACCCCAATAAAATGTCAAACAAAATGGAAGGCCAAATTTCCCCCCAAAGGTCAAATTTGGCATTTTTCAGCATAGTTTGGCATTTTTCAGCTATAGTTTGGCATTTTTCAGCCATAGTTTGGCATTTTTCAGCTATAGTTTGGCATTTTTCAGCCATAATTTGGCATTTTTGGTGGTATCCTAAGGTTTTTTTTGGTAATCTGTTATTTCTCCAAAAAGAAACCCCCTTTTTTCAAAAATTACAATGATGAAAAAAATCTCCCAAGTTTTGAACCTTAGTGTAAACACTGGCATATTGCATTGACTGCATGAGCGCTCCGCTATCTAGCTGTATTGTACCGCGTAGGAATTTTGCCCCACTTAATTATGCAAATTTTGTTGCCAGGCAAATTCGTGCAGTGATTGCTTGAACAAACAATCAATCAACTACCTCAAAGAGGACTGTTACACTAAAGGATGTAAATATGAGGATGGGCAGATTGTGTTTGAGTAACACCCATACACAACACACAAAAATGATGCACACCTCATTTAACATGAACATTCCTTGCAAGCCATTCCATACATCTTTATTGGCTTATTTCCATACAAAAAACAGATCATTCTTGCTTTGGCTTTTTAGACTTTTTGGGCACAATAAATTCATTATACAGAGTATAATGAAATCTTTAAGTATCTCCCAAACAATCATTGGCCCTTCATTCCCACTATGTCCCCTTCCAACTGCAATATATCCCTAAAATAAGTCCACACTCTTGGTATGTGTCATTACTCCAACACAGATTCATCCAAATCCAAGCACAACTGTTTTGACTTTTTGGAGTACAATGAATTAATTCCACAAAGTATAATGGAAACTTTATATATTTTCCAAACAACTCTCACCCCCTCCTTTCCCCTCTGTGCAACAACAACGCGTGAACACACAATTACAATGACGGGGTCGTCACCTGCGTATTCAGTTATGATAGTAACAATGCTATCGACAACCAAGTCAATGTCCCGGGCCTTTGATAACCCACTTGTGGTGCACTGGCGTGTCTACCCAACCTAGGCTTGAACCCAGGACCTCGTGGTCTGTAGACATGTATGATAACCGCTACACCACAGTTGGTAGACTTCCCCTCTGTCCCCTCTACTGCAATATATCCCCAAAATAGGTCCCCACTCTAGGTATGTGTCATTATTCTTACATTCCAATTTTCAACCAAGTCCAAGCACAACTGCTCGCATGCTGACATACTTACACACCAACAAACAAAAAATCTCAGGGAAATATACAGATGCAGCTTTGTGTCTATAATAACAGCTTATCAAACTTTGTATCTCAGAGTAAAGGATTAGGTCAGGGGTCAAGCATGTCCATCTCATACAAACGAGGACTTAAAAAGAAACACAATGGGGAAGAATAATTCAAAATCTTATTCCATTAAAGGATTTATTCAGTGGTCAAGCATGTCTATCTTATATGAAAGAGGACTTCAAAAAGAAACAAAATAGTGAAGAAAGTGTTCAAAATCTTATTCCGTTACGGAAATATTCAAGTTTAAAGCTCGATCTTATCTGTGCAGAAATGACTGATGTAGTAAGTCTAATATGGAAAGTTGGCATGTTCATCCTCACATTCTTATGTTTGTTTGTTTGTTTGATGAGGTCTTAACGGCACCACGACAACGAAGGTCAAATTGTGCCTGAGAGGTCAGATCATTTTAGAGGTAGTAAGGAAAGAGACCAGGGGGAGAATGAGAGAAATTCAAGAACAAAAGCCAGAAAGCTGTGATCGAGAGAGGAGGTGCATGGGTAAAACAAAAACAAAGTAGAGAGGGGGTGGAAGAGGAGAATTAAATATGGTTGTAGAGGGATGCATGCTGAAGGAAGGAGATTATTTTATCTGGAGGATTTTTCTGGAAGAACTCAGCAATTGAGTTGTGGGGAGCGAGGGAAGCTCTGGGAAGGTTGTACAGGGGGCAAGCAAGGAGAGCGTGTTGGATTGTGAGGATGCAGTGGCAATTGTTACAGAGGGGTTGGGGGAACCAATAAGGAGGTGGGAGTGAGTGAGGTGGGTGTGACCAATTCTAAGACGGGTAATATGAACGTTGTCGATACGAGAAAGGTTGTTGATGGTGGATTTGATCAGGATTGTGGGCTGGATAACATGGAGTTTGTTATCAATTTGGAAGTTCCATAAGGTTTGCCAGCGGTCACGAACAAGAGAAGCAATAAGCGGTTTGATGTCAGAGAGGGTTTTGGGAAAAGGGGAAGGGAGGAGGTTAAGGGCAAGCTTAGCGGCTGTATCAGCCCTGTCATTGCCAGGGATGCCAACATGGCTGGGTATCCAGAAGAAAAGAACACTTTTCCTGCAGAGGGTGGGAGAAAAGAGTTTCCGCAGGAGGAGGTGGCAGGTGAGGTTATCCCATTTAAAATTAAGTAATGAAGTAAGAACAGCCTTTGAGTCAGAGAAAATGGCAAAGTGACTAAGAGGAGAGTACTCAATAAAGTTGAGGGCGAGGAGAATGGCCTTAGCCTCGGCTGAAAAGATGGATGAGTAGTCAGGAAGTCTGCTACTGAGGGTGATGTCTTGGATGATGGCAGCAGCAGCTGTCTTGTTGCCTTCCTTGGAGCCATCAGTATAGATGGAGGTGTAATTTGAGAGTTGGTCTTTGATTTGGTTGTGGAGATTGATGAAGAGGTTAGGGTGAGTTTGAGTTTTGCTATAAGTGGAGAGGTCTAGGTGGACAGAAGGAAGGGCGGTGGCCCAAGGAGGAAAAGTGGGCCAGGAGTAGGTGCCGAGAGTGGCGGGGTTGATGCCAAGTTGAAAGAGGTCTGATTTAATGCGTAAGCTGAAGGGAGGCGATAGGGTTTTAGTCCTATCAAAGAGGGAGGAGAAATTGGGGTACCTAATGAGGTTGTAAACAGGGTTCTGGGTGTTGGTGAGGACTCTAAAAGCATAGGAGAGGCTAAGCTTTTTACATCTAAGTAGAAAGGGGGGTTCGTTGGCTTCAACATGAAGGCTAGTGATTGGGGAGGTCCTGTAGGCTCCTAGACAAAGCCTGAGGGCTTCATTTTGGATGGTCTTAATGTGGTTGAGGTATGAGTTGTGAGCAACACAGTAAACAATATTGCCATAGTCAAGCTTGGCACGAATGGTGAGCCTGAAAATTTTGAGGAGAGCATAGCGGTTCGCTCCCCAAGTAGTGTTGGAGAGCAGACGGAGGAGGTTGAGGGAGCTATTGCATTTTAGTTTCAGGTTGGTGATGTGTGGCTTGTAGGTGAGCTTGGGGTCTAGAGTTAGACCAAGGAACTTTGTGTTTTCAACTTTAGGGATGCGATTCCCATTGAGCACAAAGTTCGGGTTGGGGAGGAGGTTGTTGAAATGACAAAAGTGCATGCAAATTGTTTTGTCTTTGGAGAATTTAAAACCGTTATTGTTGCTCCAGACTTGCAGCTGATTGAGGCTGGTTTGGAGCCTATTTTCAACAATAGGAAAGCTAGGGAAGGAGTAGAAGATGGTGAAGTCATCCACGTAGAGGGTACGTTTGATGCTGGGGCCAAGGTTATTCCCGATGTCATTAATGCTCAGGTTGAAGAGAGTGGGAGAGAGGATGCTGCCTTGGGGGACGCCCTCTTCTTGGGGGTACGGGTTGGAGAGGGTGTGGCCAATACGAACTTGGAACTGCCTGGGTGAGAGGAAGTTTTGAATAAAGATGGGGAGGTGGCCTCTGAGGCCAATGGTGTGAAGTTTTCGGGTAATGCCGTATTTCCAAGTAGTGTCGAAAGCTTTCTCGAGGTCAAAAAATATGGCAATGAGGTGTTCCTTTTTTGCAAAGGATTCCCGGATAGCGGTGTCGAGCGTAATTAACTGGTCTAGGGTATTGCGACATTTTCGGAAGCCGCTTTGGTGAGGAGAGAGGATTCTGTTGGTCTCGAGAAACCAGTTAAGTCTCTGATTAATGATCTTT
Organism: Chiridota heheva; assembly: GCA_020152595.1. Classification (NCBI taxonomy): domain Eukaryota; kingdom Metazoa; phylum Echinodermata; class Holothuroidea; order Apodida; family Chiridotidae; genus Chiridota; species Chiridota heheva. The sequence goes on along the minus strand of JAIGNY010002700.1, from coordinate 764,846 downwards.
TCCATAATTTTACAGAGACAGCAAGTAAGGGCGATGGGTCGATAGCTGGTGGGGTCGGTACCATCCTTCCCCGGTTTAAGGACGGGGATCACAATAGCTGTCCTCCAGATAGAGGGAAAGGAGTGTGAGGACCAAATGTGGTTGAAGATGGTGAGTAGGGTAGTGGTGGCCTTGATGGGGAGGTGTTTCAGAAACTGATAGGGGATGTTATCTGGGCCCTTGGAGGTGCAGCCAGCGTCGTTGATGGCTTGGTTTAATTCAGAAAGGGTGAGAGGGGTGTTGTAGCTTTCGGAGTTGTCAGAGGGAAAAGTGATTCTCCGGGCTTCATCGCAAGCTTTTTTTATTTTGAAAGCATTGGAGTAGTTGGTCGAGGAAGAGATGTTGCTGAAAGAGGCGGCGAGGTGGTCAACGATGTCCTTTTTTGCGGTGAGAAGGTCTCCATTCCGAGAGAGATGGGAGATGGAAGATTTGCCTACTCTGCCGTGAAAGCTGTTAACCATTCTCCAAATCTTCTTAGTGGGGGTGTTGGTGGTGAGAGAAGAGATAAAGTTGTTCCAAGTGTTGGTTTTACTGTCCTTGATAGTGCTTAACAATTGTTTATGTATTTTAAAGAAAGTCTATTAAATTTCTTCACTATTTGAATTATTTTTCCTCTTCATGGACAGACATAACATCGACAACCAAGTCAATGTCCACGGCCTTTGATAAGCAGTTGTGGTGCACTGGCGTGTCTACCCAACTCAGGTTTGAACCCAGGGCCTCGTGGTCTGTAGACATGTATAATAACCGCTACACCACAGTTAGTAGACTCCTCTAGGTCTCTGCAGATCCCTTTATTTATAGAGATTTTTAAACCAAGTTCAGCCAAACATGATTTCTTAAGTACTTCGACCAATCAACTGCTGGGGGAATTTTCCCTTTGTTACCCAACCAATCAGCTGCAATAGCTGGAGGAAAAATTAAAAACAACAATGCGTGCACATAATACCTTCATGTAACACATACTTATGCTTGGCTACCTAATGTGTGTGATCATGCAGAAGGGCAAGAACCCACCAGTATTTGATTGGTCAATAAGATTCGCCCAGTAAACCATTGGTCCATTAGAGACAAAAATTGCTACCATGTGACATTATTTAAATGAATTTTCTGGAAATTGACAATTCAGATTTGAAAAGGCGGAGCTGGAAAAAATCTACAGTTCCAGCGCTGGGCTATAAACACAGGAAAATTGGGAATTCGTGGAAAGAAAAAGAAAACATATATTCTTTTAGATTTCTTGAGTAAACAAAAGTATATGTGGTAAATATGTGCTTTAAAAACGTCCCCCATGTTCTTGTGTGATGAAAAGTACATTAAATTGAGAAAGAGGGAAGTATATAAAGATGTTTACACTACATTAAAAAAAATTATGTCGCAATTTTTTGCGAGAAGATTTTTGACACCTTTATTAAGAGCTGTGGGAAATTTTATGATTAATCCCAACTGTGTGAAAAGGTATATTCTATACACAGACTTGACTGACCTTGTAGCCACCTGGCTTTCTGATCCTTGTCTGTTCAGCAAACAAGCCGTTCACTCCCCTGACTGCCACCAGCATCTTAAACTTCTTACTGTGGCTGTGCAATTTGAGTTCTTTGAAGAGCACAGCTAAAGCATCAGTGGAATTCTTTGGCCTGTTGATTCCCTGGAAGAACAGATTTGAAAAGTTGAAGAAACTTTCGAAAAGTTACAAAAAAATAACCACAAAATGTGTCTAAGAAGATTAGTACATGTATTAGAATGACAGATAAAGGACAAATTTAGTGGTGATGCACATCTAACTTATTTGAATAAAATATTCAATAAAAGAAAATGGCAAAGTTTATTGTTTGTTTGTTGAGGCTTAATGGCACAGCGAGTCCGAGTCGTATGTCCCAAGAGGGTATTAAACTAGAACTGTAAATACCGTAATGGTTCACATGCCCATGCAAATTGACACCCATATCATATGATCCGGCCAATTATAAAAATGGCATCTCACACTTAAGTCCCACATGGCATCCTATGTCCCACATGGCATCCCACCCCATGTCCCACATGGCATCCCACCCCATGTCCCACATGGCATCCCACCCCATGTCCCACATGGCATCCCACCCCATGTCCCACATGGCATCCCACCTATGTCCCCATGGCATCCCACTTCATGTCCCACATGGCATTCCACTCCAAGTCCCACATGGCATCCCACCCCATGTCCCACATGGCATCCCACTACATGTCCCACATGGCATCCTACCCCATGTCCCACACGACATCCCATCCCATGTCCCACATGACATTCCACCATATCTCCCACATGGCATCCAACCCCATGTCCCACATAACATCCCATGTCCCACATGGCATTCCACCATATGTCCCACATGGCATCCCATGCTATGACCCACATGGATCCCATCCTACATGTGTGTCCCACATGGCATTCCACCCCATGTCCCACATGGCATCCTACCCCATGTCCCACACGACATCCCATCCCATGTCCCACATGGCATTCCACCACATCTCCCACATGGCATCCCACCCCATGCCCCACATGACATCCCATGTCCCACATGGCATTCCATCATATGTCCCACAGGGCATTCCACCATATCTCCCACATGGCATTCCACCACAGTGTCTCACATGGCATATTCCACCATATGTCCCACATGGCATTCCACCATATGTCCCACATGGCATCCCATGCTATGACCCACATGGATCCCATCCTACATGTGTCCCACATTAATCCAAACATAAGTACCACATGACATCCCACCCTATGTCCCACATGGCATCCCTCCCTGTGTCCTGCATCAGTGGCTTCCCACCTGATGTCCCACATGGCATCCCACCATATGTTCCACATGGTATCCCTCCCAATGTCCCAATGACATCCTACTTTATGTACCACATGGCATCATATCCCATGTTCCCATGGCCTCCTACCCTATGTCCCACATAGCCTCCTACCCTATGTCACACATGGCATCCTACCTTATGTCACACATGGCATCCTACCTTATGCCACACATGGGATCACAACCTATGTCACACTCTGTGTTACTCGTGGCATCCCACCATGTCCCACATGGCATTCTACCCTGTTCCACATGGCATCCCACCCCATGTCCAACATGGCATCCCACCCCATGTCCCACATGACATCCCATAGGCTCCATAAGAAGCCTCATCCTAGCTATCACAGTCACTGATTGAGCATACTATGTATAAAAGTGTCAGTTCATATAATAACTTATATGCAAATGACTTGTTAAAATGGGGTGGGACGCCATGTCCCACATGACATCCCATATCATCCCATGTCCCACATGACATTCCATTCCAAGGCAATCCACCCTATGTCCTGCATGGCATTCCACCACATATCCTACGTGGCATTCCACCCTGTTCCACATGGCATCCCACCCCATGTCCCATATGGTATCCCACCCCATGTCCCACATGGCATCCCACATGGCATCCCACATGTCATCCCACCCTATGTCTCACATGACGTCCCATAAGCTCAATAAGAAGTCTCATCCTAACTATCACAGTCCCTAATTGAGCATACTATGTATTAAAATGTCAGTTCATATAATAACTTATATGCAAATGAGTTGTTGAATAAGAAAAAAAGGTGGAGTCAAATAATCATGCCTGATATAGCCCTTGGTGTATACAACATGGTAAATATCATACTATATGTCCCTCATGGCCCCCATCCATGTCCCTCATGGCCCCATCCATTTCCCACATGGCATCCCTCCCTATGTTTATATGCAATCACATCCTGTCACACTCCCTGACTAAGCATGCTAAACAAAAAAGTCTGGTCAGGTCATATACTGTAGTAACTTTATGCAAATGAACACAATAATAAAGGTGGAGTTTAAAAAGTTTAAAAAATTATGCCTGATATAACTGTTTGATGCCCAAATATTTTGAAGAATTTTAAGGATTTCAAATCTCAAGTGCTACAAGAGAGACTTGAGGATCTCTGAAGAATATTAGAAAATTATATCATTTTACAGTTATCTTCTAAGAAAATATTAAATGTATTGTAGACTTTTTAAGGAACTAGTCTTTAATCCTATCTTAGGTACCTCTGAAAAACTTTAACATTTTATAAGGAAATTCTAAGGAATTGTCAAAAAACTTTAACATTTCTGACAAAATCTCAGGACAAATCTGTGGACGGCCGTCATCAATTTTAGGAGAGGAATAGGAAGGGTTGAGGAAGAGGAAAGGAATGGTAAAGAGAGGAGGATGAGAAAGGTACAGAAGGATGGATAAAATGGCAAAAAAGGAATTTGAACTATCATTCCTATAACGAGATACTAAAGCTTTAACTTCTATAAATGTGAAAAAAAATGTCATCAGACTTCAAGGTATATGGACAGGTAGCGATTTTGTCAAAAATATGTTTCATATAATATTCTGAACATTTCATTAACATACAACTATTAGGACATTTTCTCGTGGATAAAAATAAAGTATCGACTCAAGTCCAATCCATTATTTCTTTATGATTGGCGAACTCCACTTGTTACATTAGACTGTAAGTATTACTGTATGGTACATTGTAACTTTTACATAATGTTACATACTGTCATACCCTTATGTCACAAAAAAGACAAAAACATAATGAGCATACATTTGGAGACCTAAAAATAAGCCAGTTTTTTCACATTTTGGGATTGATTTTGTAAGGAAGTGTTTGTGGTTAGTGTATGAAGAGCATTTGTTTTAATCTATGCAAAGTGGTTGCTACCTGGCTATATACCTTTGTGGTGAGTCTTTATGAAGGGCATTTGTATCAAATAATGCAAAGTGGTTGCTACCCGGCCATATACCTTTGTGGTGAGTCTTTATGAAGAGCATTTGTATCAAATAATGCAAAGTGGCTGCTACCTGGCCATATACCTTTGTGGTGAGTCTTTATGAAGGGCATTTGTATCAAATAATGCAAAGTGGCTGCTACCTGGCCATATACCTTTGTGGTGAGTCTTTATGAAGGGCATTTGTATCAAATAATGCAAAGTGGCTGCTACCTGGCCATATACCTTTGTGGTGAGTCTTTATGAAGGGCATTTGTATCAAATAATGCAAAGTGGCTGCTACCCGCCATATACCTTTGTGGTGAGTCTTTATGAAGGGCATTTGTATCAAATAATGCAAAGTGGCTGCTACCCGCCATATACCTTTGTGGTGAGTCTTTATGAAGGGCATTTGTATCAAATAATGCAAAGTGGCTGCTACCCGGCCATATACCTTTGTGGTGAGTCTTTACGAAGGGCATTTGTATCAAATAATGCAAAGTGGCTGCTACCCGGCCATATACCTTTGTGGTGAGTCTTTATGAAGAGCATTTGTATCAAATAATGCAAAGTGGCTGCTACCCGGCCATATACCTTTGTGGTGAGTCTTTATGAAGGGCATTTGTATCAAATAATGCAAAGTGGCTGCTACCCGGCCATATACCTTTGTGGTGAGTCTTTATGAAGGGCATTTGTATCAAATAATGCAAAGTGGCTGCTACCTGGCCATATACCTTTGTGGTGAGTCTTTATGAAGGGCATTTGTATCAAATAATGCAAAGTGGCTGCTACCCGCCATATACCTTTGTGGTGAGTCTTTATGAAGGGCATTTGTATCAAATAATGCAAAGTGGCTGCTACCCGCCATATACCTTTGTGGTGAGTCTTTATGAAGAGCATTTGTATCAAATAATGCAAAGTGGCTGCTACCTGGCCATATACCTTTGTGGTGAGTCTTTATGAAGGGCATTTGTATCAAATAATGCAAAGTGGCTGCTACCTGGCCATATACCTTTGTGGTGAGTCTTTATGAAGGGCATTTGTATCAAATAATGCAAAGTGGCTGCTACCCGGCCATATACCTTTGTGGTGAGTGTTTATGAAGGGCATTTGTATCAAATAATGCAAAGTGGCTGCTACCCGGCCATATACCTTTGTGGTGAGTCTTTATGAAGGGCATTTGTATCAATTTATGCAAAGTGGTTGCTACCTGGCCATATACCTTTGTGGTGAGCGTTTATGAAGGGCATTTGTATCAATTTATGCAAAGTGGTTGCTACTGTACCTGGCCAAATACCTTTAATAACATCAACACTCCATACAAGCCTTTATATGTTTCTTATTGTTTCCTCGTTTATTCACTTTATTTTCAGTGTGACAATTCCAGATCGTCTGTGTTTTCGAACCAAGTTATTGTCCAAGAACGCATCATGTATTCCTTGTTAACAGATCTTTCCCCAACCTACATCAAGAATGCTGTTTCTCTAAACAATAACTGAAAGAGTACTTATTTCGACGAGCATACTAGAAAAGCAAGTTTCTGAGCAAACTCTTCTTGATTTTGATAATCTATAAATGCCACTAATTGATTGACCTTTCATGTAGAGCTCTCAAAATATTGGTAAATCAGATATAAATTATCATGGACTAAAATATCGCGACATATCAGCACATCAAGATATAATTATCAATTTTGGAAAACTGTTTAGGTTTTCGGCATGCAGACCTCATAAAACCTAGAAAAAAAGGAAAGAAAGCATAAAAGAATCACATATGCTGAAAATATTCCCTTCAAATCTCAGTCATTTGAAATGTTTCTGAAATTCTGTTTCACAAATTTTTGCTTTAATATGCAATTTACATGTGAAATTGCCATATTAGGATAAGTTGATCCGGGTATTTTTGATATCATGGAGAGAAAAAAACACGATATCATGATAACGCGATAATCGACATATCGTGACAGCCCTACTTTCACGTACTGTTGTTTACAGCATTTATCTGTTCCTTAGAATTTCCAGCACTTGCTTTTGAACAGAGCATGAAATTACAACATACAATCAGAGTGAATGTACCTGCTCGATGATGGCCATTAATGGCTCCCCAGCCTCTGTCTGCTCTCGTTTGCTCCAAACGTATTTATTGTGGGTCAACAGCTGAAGAACAAAATCAGAAGCGTACATTATAAATCAAAATTGCAAAATTGAGTCATTTTACATAATTGCTGTGTGAGAATTGGTCTCCATGTTTTTGGTATGTTCAAGTAACAGATTTAAAACTTTAGGCAGGGCACAGTGGAGAGAGAAAAAAGAGGCAATAAGTCCTGAGTGTGATCTAGAATTTTCTTTCTGTATATGTTGAGAGCATTTTTTGACTTTAAGCTATCACCTACTTCAGTTGTACATATTCAATGGAGAAAAAAAGGAAAGATTGGTTAAGCCTTTTTTAAAGTAAGGACATTTCTTCACCTCGATGATAATTATTTTGTTTTGTTTTACTTGGCATTGAAAGTTAGATAGGAGTTCTTATTTGACTAATTGAAGACAGAAAGGCACACATGAGCACAAAACTTTAGAGCTAAGTTGTCCAACAGAAACTAAAATTCTACATGTCCTATTGACGAATGCATAAAGATAATAAATGTGTGTGTCTTTTGCACACCACAAGATGCTTTGTAAGATCACAAGTTACAGCAGAAGTGGTGGGTCGAATAAAAAGACAATGCTCTACTCCTTACCTGCCGTTTAATCAAGGATGGCTACACATAATAATGAAAGATTACTTTATTTTTCTCTGACTGATATTTATCTATTTTTTGTCATGAGATATATCTTAGCTACTTTACTATAACTTTTCAGGTGCTTTCCTGACTAATCTAATTGTTTTGAGTTAAACTTCTAATAGGACTTTGAAATTGATAATCAGGCAAAAGTAAAATATATGTAGGTTTTCAGTTGTAATTCTTAGATACAGTAGAGGCCTTTCATGAAATCTAATACAAGTTTATGGATCTGGAATGTAAGTTAGTTGTCCTAAAAGAAGCCTCACAGTATAAATTTCATCGAAGTAACTCTTATGTACTCATTTATTCTGTAAGCAGTTGATTTTCCAATTAAGAAGTGGAAAAACCTTCCTTTAACAATTTTCTACCGAAAGGAGACTTTTGGAAAATAAAATCGGAAACTAACACCAAATCTTATTTTGACGTCACTGCTATGGAATAATAAAATTGTTCCAATGATTATTCTCTTTTACTTTCCTCTAATGAGAAAATAAGACCACACCCACAAAACAACAAATCTATGGGAACATTACACCAATTTCTACAGCTGTGACGAGGGGGAGAGCACTTTGCGGGACACTGCCATCCAGCAGAGGATCAATATATTTCTGATCTACTGCTTTGGTGACATCCCACCATACGCAGAGGTAGATGACCTATGACTTTCCTTGATATGATTCCTAGAGAAACAGGACTCTAAATCCAAGACTATGTCAGACAGAGACACCTGGCAGTATGTTGTCAAAGGCATTTCGTTTCGGCTACAGCCGAGGGTAAGTACATGTAATAAATACGAAAGTTGCAGACTTGCCTTGGTGAGAGAACTTTCATTTCTTGTCTTCATAAGTTTTAGCAGCTGTACTGCAAAGGCAGGCTGTTCATAGAGCCCCTCATGGGAAGTGGATTCAATGTAGTCAGATCTATTCACCACATTAAACCGATTTGCTATAGAAGAAAACAACATGGTAAAAAGACATTAATGCAGACAATTGGTCAACTGAAAAATAAATATCATATTGGACGTAATAAATGCCTGGGGCGCTTGCGAAAATAAAATTGCACATTTTTTTAGACCCAAACTTTTTCTTCTAATAAGCACCCATGCTCTGTGGCCTCGTACAGTGCGCTATTCAAACTACATTGTGCAAAGTGGTTCTAGACTTGCCCCACAATAACCGCCACAAAAACGTTGTGAGCGTCAGAAGCAAAATAAGCAAATAATGTAAGAAAACTTACATTAAGTCTTGAAATAAATCAATAAATGATGTAATCAGTCAAGAAAAGCTGGATGGGCGCTTAGAGTAAAGGGCATGGTAAATCATGATAACCGTTACCAGATTCAGTTTATCTACTTTCCTGACAAACCCAATGCTTTTCAAGCCACAAAATTGTAGGATAAAATATGATAAAATACATATGATAAAAACACAATATGCGTTATTTGTTTTGTCATCATGTACCACAACTACATGAGGACTGATACAAACAAGAAGTTTTGCAATTTTAGACATACCCAAACAACATGATAGCAGAGAAGACATTCCTATCATTTCCAAGAAGACTGAAGAAAGAATGATGAAAAAATATAAAGACATATTAAAGGAAAGCTATCGTCCCACAAATAAATTCAGAAGTGAACGCCATTATACTGGTAACGTCAGTTCGGGTTTTAAATTTTCCCAATTAATAGCAAGACATCTGCGATGTTATCGATCACACATCCGCCAGACCGAACACAGGTTATTGATAACATCACAGATTTCTTGTAATCAATAAGGAAATTGAAAACAGAAAGTGATATTACCATCACGGCAGCATTCACTTCAGAATTTCTTTATGGATGATACCTCTTCCTTAAGCTGTCTTCTCCTCATACTCCACAAATTCTGCATTTGCAAAAAATCCTCAAACTTGAACAGCCACAAATTGCTATTTCAAATTACAAAGACTGTGGTGTACTCAAAAAATGTATACTTCGTTGTAAAATGAAACATAATGAGGAATCTTCTTAAAGACAATATGAGACTACACATACCATGAGGAACTTGGACAATAAGCCACCCTGCATTGAGACAATAGTGGATCACATGATTCATCGTCATGGTTTTGCCACTCCCCGTGGACCAAACATGATGTATTTGATTGGTGGATGATCAAAATTGGTCTGTTGGAGGTAGCTGAAGATTTCTGTGGCTGGTTTCCTCACCATGACCGCTGCTTCTCCAAAGGGCTTGATCTGAAAGAAAGCAAAATCATCTTTCAACAGAAGGCGCATGACAAACTTAATGGATTAGTTCAGGGGTCCAGCAGGAGCATCTTATTTGAAAGAGGACTTCAAAATAAACAGAACAGTCAAGAAAGTATTCAAAAACCTTATTCCATTATGAAGATATCTTAAGTTTAAATTTTGGTATCATTTATGTAAAATGACTGGAATAAAACTACTTTAGTTGTGATGTCATAGCCTCAGATTCCTCAGTCTTTATGTAATCTACTATATTTTGTCCTGCGAGTTTGTGACTTAAAAACCATGGGATACGTCAAAAAAGTATTAAAACTAAATCTAGGAATATCTATAATATACCACCTGAAAAACGTTTTAAGGAAAACTAATTTAAATAGTGAAACTAGACATCAATGATGCTATAGTTCAACCCATAGCAGTGCAAAAACCAACTAATTGGTTTTATTTCAAAAGCAATTTATTTTTGTCATATTTGATCTTTTCAAATGTAATTTAAAGATTTTCTTGAAGTCTACCATTTTTAGCTTAAATCTGTTTACCTCTAAGTTGTTGATAATCTTTTCCATGACAACCAGATTTGGCCGAATTTTGGTCAATTTTAAAGAATCAAGCATTTAGAAAGCATAATAAATGTTTGGACATGTTACTTTACCACTGCTATCAAGTATTTTCTTGTTCTGTACAATATTCTCTTCCAACTTAATTAATGGAATGATTGATAATATGACATCGTTAAAGGATTAATTGACATAGTTAAAGTGTAAACAAACCATAACATACACTAAATTTGGAAAAGTGGAACAAATGTGTTTTCATGTAAAATTTGCTAAATTTGAGTTAAATGCAGTTTTGAAACTAAATAAGCTGTGTTTTTAGTAAATGATTTAGCCATGTATAGAATTAACATTTAAGGACATAATAAACAAAGGGAAAATCTTATTAATGACCTAAATAATTAATTAACATTGACAAAAAGTGAGACAATTCACTAATTGGGTCAAAGTGTGCAAATTTTGAAATATTTCAGTGTGCTTCAAATAAATAATTAAGCTGACAGTTGTAAGTTTCTAGCTAAAACGAGTGTAAAATTTAAATAACAAGACAAACAATTGCGTAATTAAAAATTAATTAATAATCATGTTAAATTAATTAAAATTCCACACATTTTGGGTTATTTACTTACTATGACATTGTTCAAAACTAGATGCATCTAATTTGATTAAAACCTATTTGAATGAACTTGTAATATTCCATTAAAATGTTGAAATAATACAAACATTTAGCTACCAATTAACTGTTAATTAATTATAAATATTAATCAAAATTTTTAAAGTATGAGCATAAAATGCATAACTTTTAATGAAAAATAAAAAATAAAAAATATGAAATAAAAATATTTTTCGCTCAGCAGTAAAAATAATTACTAAACAAATTATACACATAGATCAAGACAATTCATGATGGTACACATGCAATAACAGTGTACTTGCAATGTTCGGTAGATCAATAATTAAAAACTCTGGCACTTGCATGAAAACATATATAAATAACAGGCCATACGCCAAGGTGGCTGCAAGTGATTGTGATGAAAGTTTAAAGTTAAAAAAAACCGCAGTATGTTCAGTTCATGAAGAAATGTTTTAACTCTCCTAAAAAAAGATAGGCCCTAAATAGCTGCACAGTGATTGTTGAAAAGTAAAATTTATTTAATCAAAAGTTAATTTTCTTTGACCAATATAGTATTTAACAAATCATACGCATAGATACAAAAATTCATGATGGTACATACAGCGTACCCGCCATGCTCAGTTGACAGAGAATTGTTAACCTCCCCTCCCCCTCCCCTCCCCCACATAAAAAAACATATATAAAAAAACAAGCCCTGGGCCTTGGCGAAACTTAAAACAGCATCAGTGATTGTGCTTTTTTTATTACAAAAAAAAACTTGATCTAGGCTAAGTAAAAGTAAATATCCTTTCAACAATATTTAAGAATTTGAATTCAAGATGGTCCATACACAATAGAGCTGTGACCGCTTAGCGTGTACACGCTACACGCTCGCAAATCTTGTAAACGTTTACTAAATACTTTATTGCGAGTAATCGTTTTTCATACATCATAGTGTCTTGCCGTTGAAAATCAATATTTATGATTCAAATCACACACACATTGGGCTGAAAGAATTCCATTCAATGACTTTTTACAAACTGTAAACCCGATTAGCATAATCCTTTTTAAATGTGCGAATGACAAATGCGCAGTAATTACTAATGAATGGGGATATTATGCACTTTGATTTCGCCGAAATCTGAGTAATCTAACTTGTAAAATGCACCGCGAATGTGCAGCAGTAAACAGTGAAACTAACAATAGGCCTAACATTAGGCCATAAGGCTTTAATTTCCACGCAATCAAGGCCCGTTTTATAAACCAAAAAACACTTGAATCGTGACAATCAGTACATTTACATGTAAATATTACTTGATGAGTCAAATAAATTTTGCAAGAAAGAAAAGATATTGCATAATGAATAAACAGAAAAAGGTTTTAAGAGAGCTGAAATTCTGCATGCTTCGCAAAGATGGCAGCCATTTTTTCCAGAGGACTGATATTTCAGAACTTCCTGGTGGTGGTGGCGTAGTTTTGAAATGTTTTACGGTAAGGTATATCATAGGCCTCGGTATGCAAGATTTTCACAAAACTTTAAAAGCCGTAGCGAATAGGACAAAAAAGTTACGCGATGTTGAGTTTAAATGACATTGAAAGGAAGTAATCTGTTCTTTCTAAACTGAATTTTTCTTGCATATTTTCCACAAAAATTATGATTTATACTGTAGAAGTAAACTTTTTACGATTTAGAAAGCAAAACTCGGCGTCTATTTGGGCAATGCAGTCAGTACTTTTGCCATACTGGTTGCCGATTTTTTTACTTCGCCTCGTAGTTTTGGAGCAATTTTGGTGTTTTTTTGAAAATTACGGTACTAAACTCGTGTACACGATAAAGCTCGCTTTTTTTGGCGCGTACACGTTTACTAAAATCCCTAAACGTTCACAGCTCTAATACACAATAACTTTATTTCTGGCCACAGATTAGATTCAACGAATTCTTTTTTTGCGTGCACATAACACAAAGTCACGTCCAAAAATTTCACACGGCTTCAAGTCTCAGATATAAAATTGTTTTATCAGCCCGTAATTCACTCAAATTTTCATGAAATCCAATAATTTTGGTCTTATATGAAAGATACTACTACACAAATTAATACTATTATAATAGTTTTTAAATATGTTTAATAAAAGTAGTAAATATCATATTGCTAATAGGAAACACATGTACTGAATGCATGCGGACCTAACCATGTACGGTACGCGGAGCATTATGTCTACAGCTAGCTATTTTTAGCACAATTACATATGAAATCTGATACTTTAGTAAAAACTTTTGGGAACTTTAATTAAAAAAATACATAGGATATCTCTTAGCAAAATACAAGCTATATAAATCATACCAAAATCTCGTTTGAAGCCAGAATTTCAAGAGCAAAACTGTTAAAACCTAGGAGATGTATTTTAAAGCAAACCATTGCACAGGCACATATGGGAGCTCGCGTATGATTTGATAAGCTCCACTGACTACACTCTGTGTAATGGGTGGAACTAAAAATTAAATTAGTTTTTTTAAATACACTAACAATTGTTAAGTATGTAAAGATGAAGACACCAACTTTCCATAGTAGACTTACTACACCAGTCAATTATACACAGATAAGACAGAGCTTTAAACTGAAACTTGAATATCTCCTTAACGGAATAAGATTTTTGAATGATTTCTGCACCATTTTGTTTCTTTTGGAGTCCTTTTTCATGTAAGATGGACATGCTTGACCACTGAACTAATCCTTTAAGTATTTACAGTTGGTGACTCATGACAACAATTAAAAAAGTATTGTGTTATTGTAATGGCAAAGGTCACCGGACATTAGCTAAGCGACAAGCTTTGGAATTAAATGTTTTATAGAAAGTACTGGGTCAGATAAGTGGTGATGAGATCAACATCACAGACCCACTTGCCATTCATTTGTTTTGTATTTAAAACCATCTATTTCAATATGTTGATGACATGTTTTACATCGATATGTGATTATATCAACCTTTTTGAGATTGTAGGTTGTGATTGAAAAATACTGCAAAAACAAGAATGCAATCCACAGAGTTATTTTATATCTCCTTAGCTTTATCAACCAGTTATTTTATATCTCCTTAGCTTTATCAACCAGTTATTTCATATCTCTTTAGCTTTATCAACCAGTTATTTTATATCTCCTTAGTTTTATCAACCAGTTATTTTATATCTCCTCAGCTCTATCAAGCAGTTATTTTATATCTTCTAGCTTTATCAACCAGTTATTTTATATCTCCATTAACCAGTTATTTTAATCCAATTATTTTACATCTCCTTAGCTTTATCAAGCAGTTATTTTATATCTCCAACCAATTATATTATAGCTTTATCAACCAGTTATATTATATCTCCTTAGCTTTATCAACCAATTATATTATATCTCCTAGCTTCATCAACCAATTTTTTATATCTCCTTAGCTTTATCAACCAGTTATTTTATATCTCCTTAGCTTTATCAACCAGTTATTTTACATCTCCTTAGCTTTATCAACCAGTTATTTTATATCTCCTTAGTTTTATCAACCAGTTATTTTATATCTCCTTAGTTTTATCAACCAGCTATTTTATATCTTCTTAGCTTTATCAACCAGTTATTTTTACAAACAAAGTTACAAAGCTTTGAAATTCCATTTTTCAGTCAATAAAACAAGAATTTGGAGTATCTCTACAGCATATCCCAAACCAAAAGATAATTTTATGCAAATATTACTCCTTGAATATTTGCTTACCAATCTATGCCATCTTCTTGAGTAAATGCCAGCGGTGACTGTCGCAATCTGATCGACTGGTATTGTGTAAAATTGTCCCTCATGATTAGATGTGTGATTTAGCTAGAATAAAAACAGTACAAATGTTAAAAAATGAATGGTTAGAATGAAACAAAATATATTACAGCTATATAAAATGCTGGCTGTTTTCAGACATACAACAGTGATACTATTAAGTAGTCCTCAAATTTTGTAAAAAGCAAATTCCGTTTCTGAGATAGAGCTCATCAAATTTCCAGGATTCTTTGACATTTGTAATATTTGTGATGAAGGTAGCACATGATCCTCTTTTAATATTGTTCTTTTAATTGTGTTATAGTTTTAAGAATATCTATTCCGTTGACTGTTGATTCTGAATGTGGCCAAGTTTCCACTCTATTAATAAATTACAATGTGATATTTTCCTTGGTAATGCAAATAAAGTTTGAATAAAAGTTTGAATAATAAAATTAAAAATAATAATTTTCAACAAAAAAATATTCTGAATAATGATCAGTTAAAAAAAACATAAATAATAAATTAAATAAATATCAATTTAAATGGCCATAAAACAACCAATTACAAAAGTTAAATATTAAAAATGGCCAGTTAAATGGCCAATATCTAAAGAGAAGTTAATTGGCCAATAACATAAGTTAAATGGACAATACCTAACAGAAGTTAAATGGCTAATATTCAACAAAAGTGAAATGGCCAATGTTTAACTGATTGACAATTTTTTTGCTTTATATACATTTAAAAATAGATTTAGGAACAATTTAGCTTTTTAGCAGGTTGCCATTGACAACATTTTTTGCCTACATTTTTAAATAGCTGGTCAATTTAGTCCAAGGCCCAATAGTCCAAACATTCAATAGTCCAAAAGAAAAGGTTCACTAGTCCGAAGGTCCGATAGTCCAAAGGTTCCCTAGTCCAAAGGCCCAATAGTCCTTAGTTTCAATAGTCCGAAGGTTCGATAGTCCGAAGGTTCAATAGTCCGAAGGTTCGATAGTCCGAAGGTTCGATAGTCTGTAGGTTCAATAGTCCAAAGGTTCAAAGATATACCCTAACCTTGGGACTATTGGGCCTTTGGACTAGTGAACCTTTGGACTAGGGAACTTTTGACTATCAGACCTTCGGACTAGTGGGCCTTTTCTTCAGACTATTGAACCTTCAGACTAGTGGGCCTTTATTTTGACTATTGATCCTTCGGACAATGGGCGGACACCTTGTTACAGAAGTAGTGAAAATCAATAAATAGATCAGATCATCATGTTTTGTTGCTTTGATGAATCAAAATTGCTTATAGCTTTTTTAACTGTATCTAAGAAATAGAAACTATCTTCAAAAGGCGAGACCTTTCAACTAAAAATAACTCAAAATGACTTACAGGGTTGTCTTCATTGCATCTGAAAAAGTCTCTGGGTTTGTATGCTTCTGTTGTTGGAGCAGACCCATCAGGTGATACTGTATTGGTGCTGTAAGAACTTGCATACAGTAGCCTGTAACCCTACAGAGGAAGCAAGAGTGGACAGTAATCAATGTTTGTTTGTTTGTTTGTTTGATGATGGCACCACGACAGCGAGGGTCTAATTGTGCCTGAGAGGTTAGATCATTCCAGAGGTAAGAAGAAAAGAAAATAGGAGATTGAGAGAAACATGGGGACAAAAAGCCAGAAAGCTAGGATCGAGAGAGGGAGTGCATGGGTGAAATAACGGGCAAAAGTAGAAGAAGGGGGTAGGGGTGGAGGAATAAATATGGTTGTAGAGGGAAGTATGATGAAGGAAGGAGATAATTTTATTCAGAGAGTTTTTCTGGAAGAGCTCGGCTATTGAGTTGTGGAGAGTGAGGGAAGCTCTGGGAAGGTTGCATAGGGGGTAAGCAAGAAGGATGTGGTGGACTGTGAGGGTGCAATGGCAATTGTTGCAGAGGGGTGGGGGAGCCAATAAGGAGGTGGGAGTGAGTGAGGTGGGTGTGACCTATTCTAAGGTGGGTAATGTGGATGTTGTCGGCACGGGTGAGTTTGTGGATGGTGGGTTTGATCGGAATAGTGGGCTGGATGATGTAGAGTTTGTTATCAATTTGGGAGTTCCATGAGGTTTGCCAGCAGTTACGAACAAGGTAAGCGATAAGCGGTTTGATGTCAGAAAGGGTTTTGGGAAAGGGAGTAGGGGGTGGTTGAGGGCAAGCTTAGCAGCTGCATCAGCTCTGTCATTGCTAGGGATGCCAACATGGCTGGGTATCCAGAAGAAAAGAATACTTTTCCTGCAGAGGGGGGCGAAAGAAGTTTACGGAGGAGGAGTTCAGTAATGAACAAGGTCCAGATTAATGTTGTTTCAGGCATATAACTTCATATACCGGAGATATAAATCAGAAATCTTAAAATGAAAAAGTGTGAGAATGGTAAATACAAGCAATTAACCTCACTAACTTAGCTGATTGACAGCTTTGTCAACCAATCACCGCACGAATTTGCCTGGTAACAAAATCTTCATGACTAAGTGGGGCAAAACTCCTACATGGTACTGGTACAGTACAGTCTGCTAGTTAGCGGTGTGCGCTCATGCAGTCAATGCAATTTACTGCACAAAACAAATTTATGCACACACAAACTGAGTGAAGGCAAGATGGTGAACAAAAATTGCACCTACATGTACGTGCCTGCTACAGGCTTTGTAAATGCGATTTCCATTACCCAGAACGATAAGCAAATGGAATTTTGTTTATTCCTTTTGCTAAAAACTCTAATGATCTGAAAAAGTGCCATAAATGGATCAAAACTTGCAGCAGGCCACATGAACATCTAAAGATCAATGCATTTGTCATCCATGATTGCAGATTTGAAATTTGTTTGCCCCACCTAGTAACCGTTGGCTATGGTGGGTGTGGCCTATTTCCTAACTTAGAGACGTCAATTATATCAAACATCAAAATGAAAGCTTAATTTTGGTATAAAAAGTAACTATACCTTTTGTGACTGTATAACAGCCTTACAGTTCTTGCAAAGACCTGTGGACATAAAGAAATTATACATTAATTTGTGTTCTAGCTCTTCTTAAGATTTTCAATACAACTAGAAATGTGAAATTAGTAAGTCTTGCCAGTAATAGGTGAGAAAAAAGTATTAAGACTTTTATGGCCATGGTTGGCAATTGTTAAATATCAACCCAGGTAAGAAATAATGCAAACACAACCCCCAACCATTCATGTCTGACCTAGCTAAACCTGTTCCACAAAACTCTATCGTTATGCAAATAACAAAATCAATATAAACACAACATTTTATTTAATTTACCTTAGTATAATCTGACCGCATCCTCACTACTTTAAGAAATATATATAAACAAATATTTCAATTGTTATGCAAATATGCTAATTTAAATGAACACAGAACTCCCAATAATCATCCATAAGGTCCAATGCGTTTGGATCCATACCTGCGGCAGTAAGATTTGTGAATATACATGTAGGGCATTCCTAACTTAGTAATGAGCAGAGGTCTAAAATTCTGCATTGAATATATTATGCAAATAACCTGCTTAATATGCACACATCACTTAAGTACTATTCAGCGTAAATAATTGCCTTCACATATATCAAGTAACAACACCACACCCATCCTAATTTAGAAATTATCAGAGAAACATATTTCCATTGCTATGCAAATAATCTAATTAGTATTAACACACAACTCATTCATAGAAAATAAACAAGAACTGTTGGAAGGATAGTATGCTCGACTATTCAAAGCTAGTATAGAGAATGGGCTTATTGAGGGAAGTATATACAGAAATAGGGTAGCAGGGGCACATGATTTTAAATTACTTGAGCTTTGAAAGATGCACTTACATTTTCATTTGCTTTGTTAATTTTCACAACATTTTATTACAAGATTCAAAATATTTTTGAGTTTTCATAGAGATATTTTAAGACAAAAAAAGGTTCAAGGGTACCATACCCATGCGGCAACTCAGAAAACATGTAAAACCTAGCAGTCTTTATAACCATAACACTTCTTTTAGTTCTGTCAATTGAACAACAAAGAAAGGAGAGGCCCTAACTTGCCAATGTCAATGAAAGAATGTCATTAAGCCCCCTTTCCAACCTGTACCCTCCCCAACCCCTACACATTCCCAGAACTACATCCTGGATTGTAATACAACTTCCAATTTAAGAAAATATGTGTGTCAAGCAAAGTTAAGCAGCATGAAAAATGTACAATACCATTAAAGCAAAATTATGCAAAACAATATTGCTTTTAACATATGACAAACTAGACATTGGAAACAATACAAATCCCTCAATGCACATTCCAGACTGTCCCACATTCCATCCCAACCTGTCCCAAATGACATCTCATGCCTATACACCATGCAATCGCACCTGAAAACCAGATACTGTATTTCATTCCACCACTAGCATGACCCACATGCCATCAGAACTGAAATCCAGATGACACCCCACCACATGCCATTCCACCCTGTCCCACATGTCGACCTACCCTGTTCCACCTGCAAACCCACCCACCCTGTTTCACATGCCAACCCATCCACCCTGTTCCACATGCCAACCCACCCTGTTCCAAATGCCAAACCACCCTGTTCCACATGCCAACCACCCTGTTCTACATGCCAACCCACCCTGTCCAGCATGCCAACACATCCTGACCAACATCCCACCCTACCCTGCCCTACATACAATTCCACCCTGTCCCACATGAAATCCCACCCTCATCCTAATCCATTCAGCTACTGAATTCTACCCCACATTCCACTTATTGTTTATATTTCTCAAACCCCTATTTTGAAATTCTTTATAAGCGAAGAAACATTTTATTTGCTTAGAACTTTACTTAGCAAGACAAACATTTTGATTCATATTCATGTCAGGAATGTCAATATCATAACAAAACTAGAAATGTGAAAGTCTCGCCTGCCATATATTTTTGATCTCAAGTCAAACACTTTGCAGCAAAGTCTTTTTTTGAACAAAAAACCTAATCAATATGCACACTGTACCTCACCATTAAGCGGAACAATGATCCTCACATATACTGTATGATCATTTGTTTAAGCAAAATCACCACACCCACTTTAAATTAAGAAATACCACAGATACAAATATTTTCATTGCTATGTAAATAAGCTAATTAGTATGCACACACAACCCCCCCAATCATGCTCAACCGAACAGTGCCAATGTCCTCTACCACTGAACCAAGTTATTATCTAGGTTAATATTTTGTATGAAAGTTTACTGTTATGCAAATAATGTAATTAATATGCACACTACACCTCACCATTGTGTGTAAAGTAGACAATGCTCTTCACATATGTGATCATTTGTGTAAACAAAATCCCCACACCCACTTTAATTTAAAAGACATCATAGATACAAGTATTTTCATTGTTATGCAAGTAAGCTAATTAGTATGCACCCCCAAATCATGCTTATTTTAACAGTACCCATGTCCTTTACTCATGTGCCAAGTTACATGAATGTACACCATTCATAACTTAAGTTATGCGCTCACATTAAACATTTTGTACGAAAGTATTGCTATGCAAATAATCTAATTAATATGCACACTTCACCTCACCATAAAGTGTAGACAATGCTCTTCACATATACGATCATTTCTGCAAACAAAATCCCCTCATCCTCTTTAATTTAGGAGATATCATAGATACAAATATTTTCATTGTTATGCAAATAAGCTAATTACTATGCACACACAACCCTTAATCATCAGTGCCCCTACATTATGCCAAGCTACATGAATGTACACCATTCACACCTTAAGTTATGAAAACTTTAAGCAAAACTTTAACCTGACAAATATTTTCAATTATACAAATAAGTTAATTAGTATGCAACACAGCATTTGAACAGTACCCATGTCCTCTACCCTATGCCAAGTCACAAGAATGTACACCATTCATAAGTTATAAAAACTATAATCAAAATCTTTAACCAAATCTTTAACCTGACAAATATTTTCATTGTTATGCAAATAAGCTGATTAGTATACATACATATTCCCCAATCATGCTCAACTGAACATTACTCAAGTCCTCTACCCCTGTGCCAAGTTACATAAATGTACACCATTCATAACTTAAGTTATAAGATCATGTTAAACATTTGTGGATGCTGACGCCGATGACAGGAGGACCCCCCTACTATATGTCTTTTCATCCTGTTTTGCGGGCGAGGCAAAAATTAACTGGTAACATGAGTCACACAGAATAGCCGACAAAAGAGGAAAATGGTGGCCCAGGGCCATTTCTGAGGTACATTATATCACTTTTTTCTTTTGATGAGGTCTTAACGGCACCACGACAACGAAGGTCAAATTGTGCCTGAGAGGTCAGATCACTTTAGAGGTAGTAAGGAAAGAGACCAGGGGAAGAATGAGAGAAATTCAAGAACAAAAGCCAGAAAGCTGTGATCGAGAGAGGAGGTGCATGGGAAAAACTAAAAACAGAGTAGAGAGGGGTGGAAGAGGAGGATTAAATATGGTTGTAGAGGATGCATGCTGAAGGAAGGAGACTATTTTATCTGGAGGATTTTTTTGGAAGAACTCAGCAATTGAGTTGTGGGGAGCGAGAGAAGCTCTGGGAAGGTTGTACAGGGGCAAGCAAGGAGAACGTGTTGGATTGTGAGGATGCAGTGGCAATTGTTACAGAGGGGTTGGGGAACCAATAAGGAGGTGGGAGTGAGTGAGGTGGGTGTGACCAATTCTAAGGCGGGTAATATGAGCGTTGTCGTCGAGAAAGGTTGTTGATGGTGGAATTGATCGGGATTGTGGGCTGGATAACATGGAGTTGTTATCAATTTGGAAGTTCCATAAGGTTTGCCAGCGGTCACGAACAAGAGAAGCGATAAGCGGTTTGATGTCAGAGAGGGTTTTGGGAAAAGGGGAAGGGAGGAGGTTAAGGGCAAGCTTAGCGGCTGTATCAGCCCTGTCATTGCCAGGGATGCCAACATGGCTGGGTATCAGAAGAAAGAACACTTTTCCTGCAGAGGGTGGGAGAAAAGAGTTTCGGAGGAGGAGGTGGCAGGTGAGGTTATCCCATTTAAGATTGAGTAATGAAGTAAGAACAGCCTTAGAGTCAGAGAAAATGGCAAAGTGACTAAGAGGAGAGTACTCAATAAAGTTGAGGGCGAGGAGAATGGCCTTAGCCTCGGCTGAAAAGATGGATGAGTGGTCAGGAAGTCTGCTACTGAGGGTGATGTCTTGGATGATGGCAGCAGCAGCTGTCTTGTTGCCTTCCTTGGAGCCATCAGTATAGATAGAGGTGTAATTTGAGAGTTGGTCTTTGATTTGGTTGTGGAGATTGATGAAGAGATTAGGGTGAGTTTGAGTTTTGTTATAAGTGGAGAGGTCTAGGTGGACAGAAGGAAGGGGGTGGCCCAAGGCGGAAAAGTGGGCCAGGAATAGGTGCCGAGTGGCGGGGTTGATGCCAAGTTGAAAGAGGTCTGATTTAATGCGTAAGCTGAAGGGGCGATAGGGTTTTAGTCCTATCAAAGAGGGAGGAGAAATTGGGGTACCTAATGAGGTTGTAAACAGGGTTCTGAGTGTTGGTGAGGACTCTAAAAGCATAGGAGAGGCTAAGCTTTTACATCTAAGTAGAAAGGGGTTCGTTGGCTTCAACATGAAGGCTAGTGATTGGGGAGGTCCTGTAGGCTCCTAGACAAAGCCTGAGGGCTTCATTTTGGATGGTGTTAATGTGGTTGAGGTATGAGTTGTGAGCGACACAGTAAACAATATTGCCATAGTCAAGCTTGCACGAATGGTGAGCCTGAAAATTTTGAGGAGAGCATAGCGGTTCGCTCCCCAAGTAGTGTTGGAGAGCAGTCGGAGGAGGTTGAGGGAGCTATTGCATTTTAGTTTCAGGTTGGTGATGTGTGGCTTGTAGGTGAGCTTGGGGTCTAGAGTTAGACCAAGGAACTTTGTGTTTTCAACTTTAGGGATGCGATTCCCATTGAGCACAAAGTTCGGGTTGGGGTGGAGGTTGTTGAAATGACAAAAGTGCATGCAGACTGTCTTGTCTTTGGAGAATCTAAAACCGTTATTGTTGCTCCAGACTTGCAGCTGATTGAGGCTGGTTTGAAGCCTATTTTCAACAATAGGAAAGCTAGGGGAGGAGTAGAAGATGGTGAAGTCATCCACGTAGAGGTGCGTTTGATGCTGGGGCCAAGGTCATTCCCGATGTCATTAATGCTCAGGTTGAAGAGAGTGGGGAGAGGATGCTGCCTTGGGGGCGCCCTCTTCTTGGTGCGGCTTGGAGAGGGAGTGGCCAATACGAACTTGGAACTGCCTGGGTGAGAGGAAGTTTTGAATAAAGATGGGGAGGTGGCCTCTGAGGCCAATGGTGTGAAGTTTCGGGTAATGCCGTATTTCCAAGTAGTGTCGAAAGCTTTCTCGAGGTCAAAAAATATGGCAATGAGGTGTTCCTTTTTGCAAAGGATTCCCGGATAGCGGTGTCGGCGTAATTAACTGGTCTAGGTATTGCGGCGTTTTGGAAGCCGCTTTGGTGAGGAGAGAGGATTCTGTTGGTCTCGAGGAACCAGTTTAGTCTCTGATTAATGATCTTTTCCATAATTTTACAGAGACAGCAAGTAAGGCGATGGGTCGGTAGCTGGTGGGGTCGGTGCTATCCTTCCCGGTTTAAGGACGGGGATGACAATAGCTGTTCTCCAGATAGGGGAAAGGAGTGTGAGGACCAAATGTGGTTGAAGATGGTGAGTAGGGTAGTGGTGGCTTTGATGGGGAGGTGTTTCAGAAACTGATAGGGGATGTTATCTGGGCCCTTGGAGGTGCAGCCAGCGTCGCTGATGGCTTGGTTTAATTCAGAAAGGGTGAGAGGGTGTTGTAGCTTTCGGAGTTGTCAGAGGAAAAGTGATTCTCCGGGCTTCATCATAAGCTTTTTGATTTTGAAAGCATTGGAGTAGTTGGTCGAGGCCGAGATGTTGCTGAAAGAGGCGGCGAGGTGGTCAACGATGTCTTTTTTTATGTGAGAAGGTCTCCATTCCAAGAGAGATGGGAGATGGAAGATTTGCCTACTCTGCCGTGGAAGCTGTTAACCATTCTCCAAATCTTCTTAGTGGGGTGTTGGTGGTGAGAGAAGAGATAAAGTTGTTCCAAGTGTTGGTTTTACTGTCCTTGATAGTGCGTCTGGCCTTGCACGGCTGATGCGAAAGAGGTTAAGGTTATGGGTGGTCGGGTTAGTTTTAAAGTTCCTGAGGGCTCTTTTCCTGTTCTTGATGGCGGTTTTGCAGTCATCTGAGAACCAGGGGTTGGGGATGATTTGGGGTTTGGAGGTTTTGGGAATTGAGCAGGTGGCGATGTTGATAAGGATATTACTGAAGTTAGACATGGGATCCTCATCCTCGAGAAGATGGGGAGAGGTGTGAGTCACAGAGGGTTTCAAAAAGGACCAGTCAGCCTTGTCGAGGTTCCAGTTGGGGGTGTGCTCAGTGGGGATTTGAAGATTGGAGTGTATAAGAAGAGGGTAATGATCACTACCACAGAGGTCAGCAGTGACTCTCCAACTAAAGTCAGGGAGGAGGTTAGGGGAACAGATAGACAGGTCAATACAGGTGAGAGAGCCTGTGGCAGGATGAAGGTAGGTCGGGAGTTAGTGTTCAGTAAGGACAGGCTGTGCTGACGGAGGCGTTTTCGATGAACTTGCCTCTAGGGGTGGTGGTATTAGAGCCCCACAAAGGGTTGTGAGCGTTGAAGTCACCAAGAAGGATGAAGGGGTGGGAAGCTGAGAGATGAGGTTGTTAAGGCTGGTTGGTTGAATGTTGGTGTTGGGAGGGAGATAGATATTGCAGAGAGTGAAAGTTTTGTGGAGGGAGATAGAAATACAGATGGCCTGAAGGTCGGTGTGCACACGAACAGGGCTGTGTGGGATATCGTGTCTAATTATATCACTATAAATATCAATGCAGAGCAATTAAACACAATTATTAATAACATAATGGTCAAGAAGTAAAGTCAAATTATAGAAAAATTGTTACTATTTCCCACTGACTGCTCGAAGCAGGCTGTACTTCATAACTAATTTTTTTTCCCCAATGTTTTATTATGTCTTGCCATTTTATTAACTTTAGAAGAAAGAATTGCAATTTTAGTGCAAAACTAGGATAAATATTGACTGATTTTTCCCAACATTCTTCTTACCGCTATTATTAGTATTTTTCCAGCTCATCAAAGGCTGTTTGCAAAAAAAAATTGTTTTTGTTCTGATCATTTTCAACAACATACTATTACTAGAGCACAGTCAGACAGTACGGTTTCCTACTTGGAGGGGTCACGTATCATTTAGCACGAATATTCATGCCCAAATCACATACAGATTTGGGCATGAATGCACGTATATTGAAAAAATTGAAAACACATTGAAGCAAAAGTCAATGGGCTACAAGACACATCCCAAAAAGTTGCACAAAAAATTTAGTGCAACTCAATTTTGGATATGAAAACTTTCTTATTCTCTTCTAAAATTCAACCATACATACTTTGATTCCTACTTTAGTAATCCATGGAAGAGAATTTATGATAGACCATTCAAAAGACAAAGTTTTCGATCTTAAAAAAACCAAAATTTGTTTTAAAAGATGATCTGCATTAAAGCAAAACAACGTATGCTGGCTTCCATCTATGATCATGGGCACAAATAAGAAAGCATTCGCAAATGATTGACACCTTTTTGGATGATAACCAGATTTTTTGTGAAAGCGTTTGCACGTACGTATCTCTTACTGTGTGTTCTCAGCTCCAAGCTTGCCATACAAATACAACTTTACGTAGCACGAACCAGTAAAGTGTATTTTTGTGAGCGTATTTGGTCTCCTTACACTTAGTTCTTATTCAAAACCACTATGGAGAAAGTGGCAAAATGTTTGGTAACAAGATATTAGTTGATAAGATATTCCATTTGTAAATCAATCTTGCACAAGACTCAATTTCAAATTTTCGCCCATTGTGTGAGTGCCTGTAAAAGTTTTTGTATCCTCTCATTTAATTGTGTACACCTGCGCCATATGAGAACACGAATTTACATGAATACATAGACAATCATTTACGCGGTGAACAGGCAGTACTCCTGGACAGAGAATAATTTTCGGACAACTTCTCGGAGAAAATGATACTTTGCGTCAGTTTTATATCTTTAAGTTGACTTAGGTAATATCATAGTATTGTCTATATTTTGAACAGTAAATTTTTGAACCATTTCATCAATGAATTCTTTAACATTTTGAGAAACATAAATTCAAATTTCAAATTTTAAATTTCCATAATTTGGATTGCATAGGCATGCTCCCTAGCTATTTATAATTACGTAAAAGGAAAAATCAGTCATGTTTCCACCATTTTTGTGATTTGAAAAATGTACTGAAAAAAATAAAAATTTCTACATAGGCCTATCGATTATTGCCTAACATGTCATCAGCCTTACCCCGAAATACAGTCAATAACCTACTTCCATCCCCTCCCAAAATACGAGTTTTTGACCCTAATCCGGGTTACTGAAGGCTAATTTTAGTGCTGCTTTAATTTAAGTGCTGCTTCTTCATGTCGTCATCGTAACGTTTCTTTGGTTTGCAGCAAATTGTTGGGCGGATAGACTGTCTTGACGATAATTTGGTAGAAAATTCATCATTTGTACATTTAATCAGGAAAAAACTTAACAAATACCGTGGCTTATACACAAAGATAGGCGCCTCCAGCAAATGTGAGTAGAGTAAAAAAGTGTAATTAAGATTCGCGAGTGGTAAAAAAAAGGATTTTTTTATACGGTTTGATAGTCGTGTTAGAAAGAGTCCTACCTTTCTTTATATATATAGTAAGCATATAGGTTACCATAACGTTAGGAACACCTGTTCTCCCATAAGCCTAACGACTGAACGAATAGAGTAACGTTTACCGTACTGGCCCTTAACAAACTTAGACCTGCAGTGTCAGCCTGTACTTTTAAGTTTTACACTAAGCAACTTAGGCTAACCTTAACGTTACTAACTGTACTGTTAGTGTTACTGTGTTAGTGGTAGTTTACAGTGTTTGTCGAACTTTGTGTTGTAAAGCCGAGGTGCTCTTAAAATCAAAGAACAAGCAAGGGCCCTCGTAAACACAAAAACAAGCAGCTTCTGACAAAGTGCTCTCTAAAAGAAATGGAAAAATAACCAAATTACCCAATGGAATCCCAGACCATAACCTCTGCAAGGGCGCAGCCATCTTGTTCGATAGTTTTGCACCAGTCGTTTTGAATATCTACTTATCATGACCGTACCGAAGATGCCACCAGGGACGTAAGTGTTAAGCTGGGGCGAAGATCACATCATGCATTTGCGGACAGGCCGATCCTGGGTGGAAATTTTCAGTAGGCTCAAGGCTTTAGTCAATTATTACCTTATCTCAACATATTGTATTTCAAAGTAGTACCTCTTTGATTGTACTCATTTTTGTGTGTGAGGGGTGTTTTTACCTAATTGACGTTCATTTAAGGACCTTGATCTGACGTCCAACCCAGGTCGCGTTTGAGGACCGGAACACACGTCCTTCAATATTTTTCTTATAAACAAGAAAATCTTTTATTTAAGAGAAGTTTTACAGATGTTCTTAATGAACCGGTTGAATAGGAGATTTAAATTCACCGTCCATCTTCAGAGTGCTAAAAATTCCACACTGATTTATTTTAGATGTGGATTGGCGCCACAAATAACCAATCAGCGAGATGATTCGCCGCAAGTAAGCCTACAGTAAACATACCCAACCGGTGTAAAAGTAAATTTTGCCACCCTGGCCCTTCTTTCCTATGAAATTTGAGACAACAACTTGTCCCCCTTTTGCAAGAAAAAGCCCTTTTTCTCCCTTCACACTAAATCTCACTGCCGTTTTGCGTAAAGCACGCCTCTTTTCTCTTTAGTGTCTTAGCTTATAACTTCTTAGCTTATCACTTCAGTACACAAAATTAATAGAAGAAACCGTACAGACACACCAAGTAAGATCAGTCTGGAGGAGACCAAATTCACTAGACATTTCTTAGGAAACAAGGTCCGGAGGCCCAAATTTAACGGGAGGGAGGGGGGGGGGTGAATTTACTATCACACCGGCAGCTTAAAGGCCGTAAAACACCGAACTCGACGCGACGAACGATTTTTTAGATAATGGAAACAAATATTATAAGATGCTTTGACTTTTTGCTTACGCACGATGAAGTTTACAATTGAGGCTTTCTGATGATACTGGAAAATTTGCTAGAAATGCTTTTTTGTTCAAACTGTGGAGAAAAACGCTTTAGTGGGGCGCGATTTTCTGTCGCGACGCG
This sequence comes from Chiridota heheva, assembly GCA_020152595.1. Taxonomy (NCBI): domain Eukaryota; kingdom Metazoa; phylum Echinodermata; class Holothuroidea; order Apodida; family Chiridotidae; genus Chiridota; species Chiridota heheva. The sequence continues at coordinate 736,697 of JAIGNY010002700.1, read as the reverse complement.
AATTTTGCTTTAATGGGCGTAGAAAGGCCCTTTCTCAGTTATCATCTGAATAGCCATGCGGTGACGATCCTTCTCTAAAAACAAGAGGTGAAAACGTTTCTTTTCCTTTGTTTTTTTAATTTTGAATAAAAAAATCGCTCGTCGCGTCGCGTTCGGTGTGTCACGGCCCTGTAACACACCGAACGCGACGCGGGCCGTAACACACCGAACGCGACGCGGCGAGGCGATTTTTAATCGTGTAAAAACTGCTGATAAAACACGTTATCCCATCACCCCTGGTGTAGTTTTGCTTGCCCCCACCCTCCCCACAACATTTTATCCTGGCTACGCCCCTGCCTTGCTCCACAAACAATAACAAACCATCAATTGTTTCAACCCCACTACTTCATTATTGGTATGTATCATTAAGTCTTAAAATGGAAAGTTGTCTCCCCCTCCTCCCTTATCCCATATCCTCGAGTGGCGAAAGTGACAGTATGCTAATATCTTATTATTATGAAATCTACAGTCAGACTACTTTAGCAGTTTAGGAGGCCGTGATCTTTGGTGCCATCAAGTAGCTGGAGAGGGACTAGGGATGTTATAAAAGGTAGAAGCAAGGCCATCGCTAGGTTATTCTGATGGGGAGGGGGTAGGTACACCAGTTTCGTGAGGGGTTCCGAAAGCTGTTTGGTCGCTCCCCTAGCTCTGAATATTTATTGTTTTTACCAATGTTAAAGAATTCGATTGACATGATTGGTGAATTCTAAGATATGGCCATTCATAGTCAGCCAATTAAGGTAAAGCCTATATTAAAGTTTGCCCGTTTTGAATTTGTATCGATTACAAAAATGTACACAATTTTTTGCCTATGAGTACTATGGATCTAAAACTAGGTACCAGGCTGTTTTTTGGGTGTAGAACTCAAAAATGGCACTTACAATTCTCCCAGGGTAAGCAGTAATGTTGATATTTTCATTTAAACTCAATTTTTCATGTTTTCAGGGTTCCGCTAGGGCCATTCTCTGGCTCGTCACATACCTATCGTACCAAAAAATTGGGTCATTTTCACACCCCTGTGTCTCCCGGATATCCCTTGGGCCCGTTCTCTTTCTCGACGCATACGTAATATACCAAGGAATGGACCACCAGCAAAATCCTGGGGTCTCCCAGGGATCCACTGGGTCCATTAACTGGCTATTCCAACACGCAACATACAAAATAATGGGCCCAGCAGATTTCTGGGGGCATATTCTGTCTTGTTACGCAACGCATTTAACGTCCCAGAAAATGGGCCACCTGTAGAGCCCTGGGGTATCCCAGCAATCCCTTGGGTCCGTTCTCTGTCTCGTTACACATGTAATTTACCAGAGAATTAAGCCAGCAGACCTATGGGGTCGTCACAGGTATCCGCTGGGGCCATTATCCTGCTAGTCACACACCTTTCGTACCAGAAAATGAGTCACCTGCACACTCCTGGGTTTTCCAGGGATCACTTGGGCCCGTTTTCTATCCCGTTGCATTCGTAACCTACCAGAGAATGGGCCACCGGCAAACTCCAAAGGTATCCCAGGGATCCACTGGGACCATTTTTTGGCTCCTTGAACAAATAACGTACCAGAGAATTGGTCCAGCAGACACCTGAGATCTCCCAGGGATCCGCTTGGGCCATAAAATGGCTCGTCACACGCGTGACGTACCAGACAATGGTCAACCAGTAGACCCCTGGAGTCTCCCAGGGATCCCTTGGGGTCGTTCCCAGGCTCATTACATACGTAACGTACAAGAGCATAGACAACCATTAGAACCCAGGGGTTTGCTGTTGACCAATACTCTGGTATGTTACGTGTGTGACGAGACAGAAAACGGGCCCAAGGGATCTCTTGGAAACCCAGCGCTGCGCAAGTTGCCCATTTTCTGCGACGTTAGGTGCGTGACGAGCCAAAAAATGGTCCCTGGGACACCCCCAGGGTCTCTTGTACCCATTATTTGGTATGTTACTGTACGTGGAGGATGTACAGATGAGGGAACAGCCTTGTCCGGGAGGGAGAAAAGTTGCGATAAAAGCCGCACTCAGGGAGGATGGAAAGTTGAGAAAACAACCTATGCCAGGAGGGTGGAAATTTGAGGGATCATCCTCAGCCGGGGAGGGCTGGAATTTGAGGGAGCAGCCGCAGTCGAGAAGGGTGGAAAGTTGAGGGAATAGCCTATGCCGGGGATGGAAAGTTGCGGCAACAGTCTATGACGGGAAGGGGGGAATTTGAGGAGCGATGTTGAGAGAACAACCTCATTTCAGAGGGCGCAGGGAGTTCTCAGTTTTCAAAATGCGTTTAAATCTTAAATTAAAGGAGTACTAGACCGAAAAATGAGGGCTCGTCAAAAAATAAAATGCTTATATAGCACGCAACGGCATAGCAATTGTTTGGTTAATACAGATATTCTAGTGATTTTTGCCCTCACGTCGTCTGTGGGCTATGGAGGCATGAAGTTTATTAATCTGACGCTGACAATTATGTGAAACACGCAAAAACGAGTGCCCTCACTTTTCGCTTTTGTGCTCCTTTAAGCTTTTAAAATTTTAATGGGACATGCCACTTAAAGGTCAAAGGTCAGAGGTCAAATAGTAATGGTAAATTTTGGTTTGTAATTGTGTTGTTATTTGGTCGGTTGATGAAAGATGATGTAAAGTTGTGTTTTGGAAAAGATGTGACGTGTCGCTTAAAAGTCAGAGGTCAGATTTCAAATAATAATAGTAAATTTTGTGCTGCATTTCGTTGGAAAAACATAATTACCAGATTCTTGATTCTTGATGGTGTCTTGTGTCAGGGTAAAAAACCCGTGCAATTGGGTTTTTACTTGGCGGGTTTATGGAGGATGATGTAAAGTTGTGCTTCGCAAAAAATGTGACATGTCGCTTAGGCCTGTAGGCCTAAAGATTATTTTCAAATTATATGTGGCAGATGCGATAAGGTCAGCAACTCCGTGGATTGCCATCTTGTTTTTCAATGTAAAAATATTTATTTATAGGTAAAATTATAAAAAGAAGAAAATTTGGAAATTGGAAAAAAGGAAGAAGGAAAGACAACTATTAAAAATGTTGTGTGATTTATTTTTGCTTTTTGCTATTGACGGATCCACTGAAAAAAATTAAAATAATGGTACCTTCATAACCAAACTGTAAAATGCACTTGAATCTCACTGGGCCCTTAAATTTAAAGGTCATCTGAACCACACGGGGCAAAGAACGTATATCTATAGGTCTACAGTGAGTCTTAACGTGTCCCTTTAGATCTATTGTTGACATGGGCGGCGGAAGATTTGAATCTGGGGGGGTGGTGGCACAGGATCTGAGAGACACTTTCCAACTGTCGGCATTTTCAAAGCATAGCACAGCAGTAAAGCTTAATACAGTCGAACACTTCCCCCCCCCCCCTCCCCTCCCCTTTCCTCTCCACAGCGGAAAATTTCTTAACTTTTTTTGGTCCAAAAATTACTGGTGACCCATTTTCCATTCTTTTTCTAATTTACAGCTTCCAAAATTCAAGATATTTTGGTCCAAAATTCGGTAAAATATAAAACAATTGAACAAAATTTACAATAATTGGAAAATTGATAGATCATAAGCCTTTAAATCGGAAGGATTTAGACTTATAGATCATGATTAACCAATTGTATTGGTCATAAATTTGAATATATTGAAAAGCAAATAACAGGTCCTCAGAAAGCATCATTTTCTTAGTGAGAATAAATGTAACATAACACGGTGTATCAGTCAGTCGGTATATAATTAGTCTAGATGGCCCAAATTCACACCCATTTTCCAGCGAGTCATTGGCAAGGAGCCATCGTATGCTTTTTTTTTTTTCTTTTTTCCAGAACCCAAATTAAAGGCGCTCCACGAGTGAAATTTGGCAGTTTTAGAGTTTTTTTTTTTTTTTTTTTTGCTACTTTTGACGGTCAATAACTTGATCATTTATGGACTTAGATATATTTTGATATTTCAAATAACACTTTTTATCTCTATAAAGGGTAACCTTTTAAGGGGCTTTTTTTAAACTCTACAAAGAAGATGGAGGGCGAGGGCACATCGTTAGTTATATGTCATGACAATGGCCCGGATCCAAATAGTAAGTTTTGCCCTGCATGCAGCATGGCCCATTACAAAGACAGAAAGATGCCACACTAATAAAATTTGTGGTGGCTCGCACTCAGCTTAAGACCCATTTTAAAGAGTGTTTGCATATTATAAGCTGAGAAAACTAAGGTAGGAAGAAGCGAAGGCTATTGAAGTATGCAAAGTAGGGTTGTCGGGTTCAGTGACGAAGTGGCAGCGGAGCCAGGGGAAACTGCCCCTAGTGAAGCTTTATGGACGGGCGCCGAAAGGTCACAAGCGCGCAAACTTTGGATTCTCAAGTTCTGCAAGTTGTATCATTTACAAAACAAACGGTGTAAAATGTTTTCTCTTACAAGCTCATATCAGCTTTATTCCAGTGAAGCCTTATGAAAGGGCGCCGAATAATCACAGGGCGCAACATTTGTCCTGAGAATATATTTGTATTTACTTTTTATTATCAACTTCTGCAAATTATCAGTGACCAGCCCTCTTGCCATCACCTCTAATGGAATGTTGTAGCCACCCCACCTCATTGATCGAACGTGAATAACGCAAGGATCTGGTATATTTCACATGACTGCACCAAGAGGTTTATCTAGGTTGTTGTGTAATTTGGCTATGGACGCTGACAAATTCTACCCGATTATCAAGCAGTCAAGGGAAGGGTCATGGTTATCATCTTGCCTGGCAAATCCCATCTTACATGGGACTTTATGAGAAATGTATTCTTCATTCTTAAAAGGAAAAAAGACCACTGATAATTGATAAGTGAAATAGAATCACCATGATCAAATTTGATTTCATCTCTCCCCCCCCCCCTCCCCCAAAAAAGAAAAGAAATTCAACTGTTCCTCTTCAAAGAAACTCCACGAATCCACCCGGTTAGAAACAATCTGATTTACCAAGGGAAACGTTTTTTGTTTAATCCCACATAAGTTAACATAAGAAATTTCTCATCAGAAAAAATATTTCGTCCTTCTGCATACTGGCATACGTAAAACCATGGAGCTATTAAGTGAAATAGCCCCATGCTTAAAACCGATACAAAATCTTCTAAAATAGATCATTTGATCCACCTTTTGTACCAAAAATGTCTTGAAATGAAAATAATAACAATCAAAAATAGACATGTATGGTGTTTTTCGGCGTACATAATGTGATAACCTGTACGATTCACAAAGTTTATGTTTCCTGAATTTGTGAAAGTGTTACCCGATTCGTTGTCACGTATATCCAACGCGTACACGTAAGGTTCACGCGTGATGCAGCGTGTACACTATTTTAAGAAATATTGAGTGAGAGCAATAGAAAAGCATATGTCCATTGATGTTGGTGCGGAATATTGGCATCATACAAACGGTGTGAATGTTTTCTCTCAAGTGCTTTATTCTTACATCAAAAACATGAAAATCATTTATATGTTCCTTTTAATCTTACTGCTGAATTGACACAATTTTAAGCAATTTTCTGATACGAAAATAACGCCAAAAGACGCTAAGCTTCAGAAGGATTCATCCCCTAAGGGCCTACCATGCAAGACCTCGACCCTGGCAGCCTGGAATTGACACAATATGATAAAGCAATTTTCTGCTGTCAAAATCGCGAGAATTGCAGGGCTTCCGGGGGCTTCGTCCATAGATTTGATAAAAGTTTAAATAAATTTTCGCTATCGAATTCACGAGAAACGTATAGGGTTACCAGGGACTTCGCCCCTGGGCCCCTTCCAGTGCTTCGCCGCATAGATTTGACACCTTTTAAAGCAATTTTCTGCTGTCGAAATCACGAGAAACGTGGGGCTTATGGGGGCTTCGCCTCTTGGATCCCTAGAGCTGACTACTTCGCCCCTATATTGAAATTTGACACAACTTTAAACAATTTTTTGATTCCCAAATCACGAGAAAAAATAATGGTCAGATTTGACCATTACATGGTCAACTTTGCACCGAACTAATGTTGGTCAAAGTTAAGCGAACATAACGTGGTAAAAATTAATCATAAAATAATAATTATCGACAAATTGACCATATTGTGGTCAAATTTGTTGTTCAATTTGACCAAAGTTGGTTCGGTGCAGAGTTGACTAAGTTGTGGTCAAAATTTGACCATTCCTTTTTTAGAGTGAAAATCCTATAGGGTTTCCGGAGCTTCGCCTCTATTTTTGACACAATTTTAGCAATTTTCTGCCATCAAAATTACGAGAAACGTATTCGGCTCCCACCCCCTGGACTCCCTGGACTCCCTGGACTCTACCAAGGATTCGCTTTTAAATTTGAAACAATTTTAAGCAACGTTTGGTACTAAGAGCGCTGGGCTTCCGACGTCTTGGAGTTGACACAATATTGAGCAATTTTCTTCTCTCAAAATCGCGAGAATGCAGACCTTCCAACCTTCCAGGGATTTCGTCCCTAGATTTGACACAAGTCTTAAGCAATTTTCTGCTACCAAAATTACGTGAAACGCATGGCATCGCCAATGGACCCTTACCAGGGCTTTGCCCCTCAGAGCTTTGAAACAATGATTTTAAGTAATTTCCTATAAACGGTGCCATGTAAACGCCGATTGCATGCCAATTTGCATTTATATGTATACAACGTTTTACCTTTATTTTTAGGGAGGAGAAGGGCGCCAAAATGCCCTTGACCCCCAGTGAAACATGACCCACCACGCCACTAGTTATAAGGAAATTTCAGAGTAGTACATTTGCGCGAAGCGCGTGAAATTTCACCATTTTAGTTTTTTTAGGGCGACATTATTATCACTTTCTTTAATCTGTTAATGAAAAGATCAGATATATAATCTTTGAACAAAAAAGTTTTTAAATGTTTGAAAGAGCATCTTCCTTCTATAAAAATAAAGGCACTTGTCCTCTTTGAAAGGCCGCTTTTCCTTCTGGAAAGGACTCTTTTCCCTCTTTGAACATGTTGGAAGGGCACTTTTTCTTTCTAAAAAAAAGGGCACTTTTTAAACTTTTGAGAAAAGTGTGTGGGGCAAAAGAGGCACATTTTAAACTTTTGAGAAAAGTGTGTGGGGAACGTGCTCCCTGGTTCCGCCGCATGTGATTGTATTGTTGGGCCCTAAGATCTAGATCAATTTCCTGGTACAAATCTGGGGTTCATTCCAGAAGTGTAACTAAAGGGGGATTGGTAGGAAGAGTTTTCTCCCCACCACTGGCCGGAAATTTGAGAAAAGTCAGAAAATATGCACAATCAGACAATAGAAATTCAGTATGTTGTATTTGTCGGTACACTCCTGATGAAAGCATATGGTTTTAGTGAATTAAACTTACTCTGTTTATTCGTTTCTGGTCATTCAGTGAGGGGTTCTCATCGGTTTTGGGGACTTTTTTAGTGCTAAGAGAGCGCTATTTCGTGTTTAGGGGACGCTGTTTGGACATTTAGACGGTGGTTTGTAATTGGCCTTGACCCCGGCTAACCTGGATTGACCTGTAAGCACGCGAATTATATATTGGCAGCGCTCTTCAGAAAATGACGTCAAAGAATTGGGCGGGGCGTGCATAGCAATTAAGTGACGTCAAAATTTGAGGCGCTATAACTCGTCTCTGATTGATCGTTCGTGGTCACGTGGTACGTTAGCAATAGGCTCGCGGAAGTTAAATGCATTTTTTAAGATTATTTGATCAATTGCTGCTTTCAAAAGTCTCAAAATTGTAGGTACATTGCGCAATGGGTAGGCGTGTTTTGGGGCCAAAAATATGCAAGAAATTTCGTAATAGTGACTGGTTGCGGTTGAAAGTACTAATTAGTATTCATGAAACTAGCCATTTAAATGGTCCATCGCTGACACGTGACGCGTGACGTCACAAAAATATTGTGATCTATTCTCTGATTGGTCGAGGTCTTGTGACGTCATGCGTTAAGGGGTGTGGCTAAAGGATTTTCATATATTTAACTTCACGTTGCTTGTTTACCTGGGATTTTAGTAAACATCAGACCAACATACTAGCAACGGTATTACTTATTGTTTGGATAATCATGGCTACCGCTGCAATTGAGGATGAGATCTATGTGGATATGGACAATGATCGAAACTTAAGCCGGTGTGATAGTAAATCTTTTCTCCCGTAAATTTGGGCACCCCTTTTATTTGGGCCACCGTAAATAAATTTGGGTCCCCCGGGCGGCGGTTCTTATTTCCTAAGGAATGTCTAGTTAATTTGGTCCCCTCCGGTCTGATTTTACTAGGTAATTTACTGGTGTTTTTCTGTACGGTTCCTTCAATTAATTTTGTGTACTGAAGTGATAAGCTGAAGCCGAAGTTAGTATTATCTATGTACAGAATACAACGCCGCTGTACTCGCAGAATTTTCCCACGAACAGAAAATGGCTTCCAGTAAGCACTTCGGTGAAAAAGAATTATAATATTTTCTTCGATCTGGGCAGTACCCATCGGGATTCACTGAAGAAAAAAAGAAGGGAAAAAACGTGCTTTACGCAAAGCCTATGCCTACGTCAGGCCTAGGGCCTTAAGCATTTCGTAGGTAAGAAGTGGCCGGGCCCAAATGTCCTAGCAGACCGTTTTTACTATAAAGGGGACCAAATTTACTGTTTGGCTACGGCTTGATTGTCTGTGGGACCCAAATTTCGTAGGAAATAAAAGACCGGGGAAATTTACTGAGGGGGGAGGGGGGTAAAATTTAATTTTACACCAACTTGCAAAATCCTGTTGCGTATTTATTTGATAGACACGAGATTATCAAAACTGAAAGCCGTGTTCAAACATATTTTTCAAGCCCACAACATCGGCATGAAAAGTTTGGGTAGCCCGTTGGCAATTGTCAAGTCCTGGAAGCGCAAAATTATAAAATGATATCGGAGGCGTTGGTAGAAATTCTACCCGTTACGAAGCAGCCCAGCACCGTCACTGTCAATGGATGTTTATTGACGATTCTGAAGGACTCTCTTGACCCGTGTCCCGCTACGAGGCAAGGATTTTATTGCCATGCAAGGATTCGCTCGTGCAAGCAAGCAAGCGGTTTTGGCGACAAGATGGTTGTGGAGTTAAACGCCGTGCTGTCTGTGCTGCTGAATGCTCAGGTGCGTTTGAGTTCCTTTCCCCGCAAGCGAAAAACTATAAAAGGTCCCAGATTTCAAGCTCAGATTCAGAAGGGTTGCATAAGAACTGTTGACGTAATGGCTAAAAGACGTGCTGCCAAGAAACGCGGGGGAGGAAAAAAGGAGACGTTAAGGTGGGGGTTAATTGGAGCAGCAGCTACAGCGGGAAGCTGGCAACACAGATAATGCCTGCCGTTTTACGTCTTGTTGGTGGAATTTATTAAAGGTATAAGAGTGAGGCGAACAAGACAGCGTGCTCAAAGGGGACGTTAACATTGAAGGACACTGAGGGATTGTAAAAAAAAAACACACACAGAAGGGTCAATGACTTTGTGTAAATTTGACTATCCTTGTGCATCTGCTGTCACCTTCTGTCATAGCATGTTTCTTAATAGTATTATATTATCTTTTCGAAAGTGAACACTTTCTGTTGTACGTATCATTTCAAAAGAAACATTTCCTGTTGCACATATCAATTCGAAAGTTAAACATCGTGTTGGTAATAACAAATCTGTAGAGTTACATTTATTAACCTTGTCCATCCGCCTACCTGGTTGATTTCAGGGCCTACAAGTTCCGGAAAAACAAGTTTTGCAAAAAAGGTGATCGGCGAATGATTTTATTCTTTTTCTATTGAAAAAGTTGAATGGTTTTGTGGTGGTAATCAATCTGAAATGTTTCACGATTTGAGTTTAAATTAAATCAGAATGGTGTCGAGATTGAATTGATTAAAGGTTTTCCTTTCCTCGATATTTTGGAAGAAAGAAGGGAAATTCCCACGGTTATTATTCTTTATAATTTATTAAGAGATTTGGGTAAATCTAAAAATCGTCAAGTTGTAAATGATCTTTTTACCGAAGAATCACATCATTTAAATTTGTCAGTAATGTTTCTTGTACGAAACATGTTTTTTAAGGTTTTTTAAAGGTTTCCCTTCACCTGTTCACTCGATATTTTGGAGAAAGTAGGGAAATTCCCAAGGTTATTGTTCTTTATAATTTATTAAGAGATTTAGGTAAATTTAAAAATCGTTATGTTGTAAATGATCTTTTTTGTCTGTAAAAGAATCACATCATTTGAATTTTTAAAGGTTTTCCTTCACTCGATATAATGTAGGTTAATTTATGAAGAGATTTAGAAACATGTTTTTTTTAAATTTGGTTTTGCTTTTAAAATTTTGGAAGAAAATTCCCAAGTTTCCTTCAAAGAATCTCATTTGAATTTGTCTGATAATTTGGTAATTTGGAAGAAAGTAGGGAAATTCCCAAGGTTATTGTTTTTTTAAATTTATTAAGAGATTTTGGTAAATCTAAAAATCGTCAAGTTGTAAATGATCTTTTAACCAAAGAATCACATCATTTGAATTTGTCAGTAATGTTGCTTGTACAACACATGTTTTTAAGAGAATAAAACTATAAACAGAAATGCTCAGTATATTGTTTTATTTAGAACTAAAAGGCTGAAAGGGATGAGCAGATGATAAATACCATGGGGGCCCAAATGGGGAAGAAGGACCTGATCATGCACGCATATAAAGACGCCACTGCTGTTCCATACGGTTACTTGTCGATCGATAACCGTCCCGAGACTGACGATCGTATGAGACTGAAGGCCAAAGTGCTAGAGATAGAGTCAGATGCACAGTGTGGTATATAATAGCAAAAAGCTTCCACAGTGATGGTGAACATCGCCAACCTTTGTACAAAAAGAATTGAAATTGGATGCAAGTAGATTATGATTATACTTATATATAAAAATACCAAGTTGACATTTGTGTGAATCAAATATGTTAAGAATACGGTTCTCCTTAAAAAAAAAAGGTGTGTAGTGTGTTCACGGTGTGTTACATTGTTGGTAAATCTTACAGCATGCTTCTGAAGAATGGATAGACGATTAACAATAGATGGATTGGTATTAGCCCAGATAATAGAACAATAGGCTTACTACGTACGGTAAAAATAGAGTATTATATAATGAGAGGAGAATACCTACTGTGGTGTAGCGGTTATCATACATGTCTACAGACCACGAGGCCATGGGTTCAAGCCTGGGTTGGGTAGACACGCCAGTGCACCACAACTGGTTAACAAAGGCCGTGGACATCGACTTGGTTGTCGATGTTATGTCTGTCCGTACGTTGTACCTGTGTTCTTGTCCGGGTCGTAATAAGCATTTCGTGATAGCATTGTTACCATCATAACCGAATACGCAGGTGACGACCCCGTCATTATAATTGTGTGTTCACTCATCGGTATTAGATAAAAGACCTTTAAATTTATATAAAATACCAATGTTTCTGGAAGCAGTATTGGCTACTTTCTGAACATGGGGTTTCCAGCTAAATTGTCATCAATTTTTACACCAAGGAATTTAGCATAACGGACACAAGCGATTCTATCATTGTCGATGATATTGAGGGTAGTCTTTTGATGAGGGTGAAAAATAACATACCGGTATTTAGTCTTATTTGTATTAAGGGATAACTTATTTGTTTGAAACCATTCAAATATTTTTATCAAACTTGGTATTCATTACAGTTGCAGCAGTATAAGAGTCTAAATGTTTATAAAACAAATTAGTATTATCAGCAAAAAGAATGTAAGACATGATTTGAAGCATTACTAATATCATTAATATAGATAAGAAATGAAAGGGGACTTAAAAACGAAGCCTGGGGAACACCACATAAAATATTTTGATAATTTGATTTACACGAACCAAAGAGCTTCTCTTTGCACGAACCCAGTGAAACAAACTGTTGCCTATTTGTAAGATACGAGGAGAACCAATTAAATGATGTACCCCTAATCCCATAATCATGTAATTTGTGAAGAAGAATTTGATAATTAACAGCATCAAAGGCCTTAGTGATAAGTCAATAATAACACCAATACCATGTTCATTAATATCTGGAAGCACTACCTATTTTATCAACTGATCAGTAACTGTCATAAAAGTGGAACAACTGGAACGAAAAGCATATTGACTCTTAAAGAAAAACTTTTTTAAGCAAATAATGATATATACGATTATATACAAGACGCTCCACACTTTTAAAAATAAAGGGAGAACTGCAATAGGTCTGTAATTCTACACTTATAGAGAACTACTGGATTTAAACAACTGAATAACTTTGTCAATTTTTAAATCATCCGGCACAACTCCTGATGATAGAGATAAATTAAAAATAAAACATAATGTTGTAATATACGGTACCATAATATTTTCTTCACAATATTAACATGAATATTATCAAAACCCGGACTTTGAAGACATTTAAATTTACTAACAATGGAATATATTATATCACTACTAGTATAGAAAACATAAAAAGACTATTAGAAAACGGCTTATTTGAGAAATCATTAAAAGTAGCGTTCGTATGAGGGATAGCAGAAGCCAAATCACTACCGATATTTACAAAGAAATTATCAAATATATTGGCAATACTATTAAGATCACTGCTTCATTGTTATGAAAAACTTAAGTGGGAAAATTATTGGTCTTATGTTTATGTTTAATAGCTTTATTAATTGTTTTCCATGTATCTTTCATACAATCTGCAGTGGCCTAAAACTTAGCATCACAATATTTTTCTTTACCATTTCAGTAACTTGGGTAAGCTTATTTTTATAGTTTACGTAGATGGATCTCGAGTCGTCCGTCTTTAAACGAAGGAATTTCTAATATAATTGATTTTTCTTATGAATTGATTTAAGAATTGCATTTGTTATCCATGGGGTTGGGGAGTTTCCTTTTAACTTATTTTTTTTTAAGGGGACAATAATAAGAAAACAAATTACTATAAACCTCAAGAAAATTGACGTCTAGGCGTCATTTACATCAAAATGAGTTCAACTTGTGTAAATTTTTGAAGGTTATTAGGAGAGGTATCATGTATCCATTTTCTTATTTTCTACATTACAACTTATATCAGTAAATAAAAAGACTGGTAAATGATCACTAATATCAACACAAATTAAGACCTGATACAACACGATGATTTAGGTCATCATAAAAAATATTGTCAATTAGAGTGGCTGAATCCTGGGTGATTCTGGTAGGCTTATTTATGCCTGGTACAAAAGAAAACATTCTTAATGTATTCAAACAATCTTCAGCATATTTATCACTTTCAAAATTTAGGAGGTTGACATTATTATCGCCTAACAAGATACAATTTATATTCCTAACATTTAATGATGTAATTAGTTGAACAAACTCCTCATTAAAATCTTGAATGTTACTTGGTGGTCTATATATAACACCTACTTTGACAATGTTGTTTTTAGTTATACAAAGGTCAATAAAAAGTTTCTCAATATGTTCTCGTTATCTTCATACTTGGAAAATGACTCCAAAAACAATTAATAATGTAAAAGGCCACGCCTCCCCCGTTACCGTTTTTACGATTCTCATGGATAAACGTATAACCAGGTATATTGTACGTATGAATTATGTCATTAGGACGGATCCACGTCTCTGTTAAGGCAATTACTGAAAATTTTAAAAGGACATGTTTCCAAAAGATGTAACAACGACTCCAAATTTGTATTAATACTCCTAATATTTATGTGAATGAAGGATAAATTGTTAACATTAGTTTTAGAAACAAAAGGCATCATTAAATTGATTGGTATCATAATATGAACAAACACTCGGAGCAGTATCTGATGAGTTTTCATGCTCATTATTGAAATGATATGTTAAAAATTTGCCATCAAGTATACAAGATACCAAAGTGGACCCACGAATTATAATCCAACCAAATAATGTACCTGTAAATCTAATTTTATCAGCTTTTTGATATGTTAACTTCTTTGTATAAATTCACTGATCATTGTGTAATGAGAAAAATATAATATTTCTTGAGCAATAAGAATTTTGTAATTATATCTTTTAGTGTGAATTGATCAAAATCATGTTAGGCAAACTGGTAGAGTGAACACCAATGGTTAAAATTAAGTTTATACATAGACTTAAAATAGATGTGTTTTTACTTTAGTGCTTCATTGCAAGTATGCGCGCGTGTCATTAAGTACGTAGCCTACACGCGGCTTGTTAATCACGGTAGATCGCAGAGCTAGCTAAACGTAAACATAAGCTAAGTACAGACCAAACTTGGTTTGTTATAGATCTGTAGATAGGAGCTTAGTCTTTCAAAAATTATTAAAATCCATACACCTCGGCCACTATAAGCGTAGATCAATGAGGAGGTAGGAGGGGATGGGGGTATACATCCCACACTTTTTGACAAATTAAGAGTAAAATGTGTTTGAACATTAAACATGATTTGAGTCATTTTGCGGCAATTTAAACCCTAAAATATTAAATATTCCAGGGGCTTTGCTCCTGGAACCCCCACCGAGGCTTTGCTCCTGGACCCCACCAGGGACCCTTTATCGGGCCCTGAACCCCAAGCCGAACGTCTCGCGGTTCGCGCTCGGATTGCCGCTAACGCGGAAATATCTTCCTACAACTTAAAATCACCCCTTCATACTCTTCCTGACCACCGCCACTACAACCGCCACTGCATGGGTATCTTTGAAGCTTAACTTGACAGTCGAAATGGGTTACAAAGTCACGGCGGTGCACGAGGTGTACCACTTCAACAAATCAAAGACGTATTCAGTAGAAGACGCCGAAGGCTTTGGGACCGAACCTGGTTTATTTTCGGAATACATCAATATCTTCTGAAAATAAAGCAGGAAGCTAGTGGCTGGAGTCGCCCGGTTGTGACATGCACAGTGGTGACATGGAGGAACAGCGCCGCCAGTGCATTGTCCACTATGAAAAGCTCGAGGGCATTAACCCTTACTCTACCACGCGGCGATGACATGCAGCGCATTTTCAAAATAGTGATGACATGGAGGAACAGCGCCGCCAGTAGTACATTGCCAACTATGAAAAGCGCGCGCCAACCCGGGCAGCATATTAAGCTCGATTATAAGATAGTCTTTTGATTTTCCAGGCCAATGCGCGCTTGCATCACCATAGATAAGCTTTCTTTCTTATCAACTATGGTGATGTATCGGGGTTAAGCTCGATTTGGCCAGCGTGTTTTAGGGAAGTTTGGCCAGCGCGTAACTTTGCCCACCACCGTGTGCGCTAACAATCAAACAGACTTTTTCAAAATCCTCACTGACAAGACTAAAAAGATTAGATTAATTGACTTTACCCATGACGCTGCAGCGCTTGTTCAATACGAACACGTTGACGAATATATCGACGTTTAAGGGCCGACGGTAACACACCGAACGCGACGCGGCGAGCGATTTTTAAACAAAATTGAATTAAACATAGGAAAAGAAACTTTTTGACCTCTTGTTTTCAGCGATGGATTGTCATTGCATGGCTATTCAGATGATAACTGAAAATTGATTGAAAGGGCCTTTCTACGCCCATTCAAACAATATTTGCGTCGCAACAGAAAATCGCGCCACACTAAAACGAATTTCTCTATAGTTTGAACAAAAAAGTATTTTCAACAAATTTTCCAGTATCATCAGAAAACCTCAATTGTAAACTTCATTGTGTATAAGCAACAAGTCAAAGCATCTTATAATATTTGTTTCCTGTCTGATAATCTAAAAAATCGCTCGCCGCGTCGCGTTCAGTGGGTTACGGCCTTTAAATGTTCGACCAATGCTTTTATCGCGGCGTTCGCCACTGCTCAGGCGCGCTTGAAACTGTATTCGTACTCGACCATTTTGGGAAAGGACGCCCTGTACATTGACAGTGACAGCGTCGTCTACGCCTCGGACGTGATAGATGAACTGGCGGGGTACAGGAAGGGTGCCTACATCCGAGAATTTGTCTCTGCCGGCCCCAAAAATTATGGCTATTTGGTTTCCAACGCCAAAGGGGAAACTTTCACTGAGTGCAAAGTGAAAGGTATAACATTAGACGCACACACATCAGGCGTTATAAATTTCGAGAGCATTAAAGATATTGTCAAGAATGTAGTTCCTGAATCACAGCAGTTTGTGAACTCAGAAACTGGTGTCGAAAATACGATTCAAATTGATTATTCGTTTAAATAAAAAGACCGCGAATAGGCGCAGTGGAGAGCATTGCCCAACAAAAAAATTACCGCCTTGTCTACGACAAGCGAAGGATTGAAAATGATTATGAAACTTATCCCTGGGGATACGTAGCCCCTAGTCTTACGACTTGAAAATTCGCGCCAAAATTTCATCTTTATATTCTCACACTTGCTGCGAGACTACATCACTTCAAATTTTAACAAGACATCAGTAATAACTGTCAATCAACTGAGATACTTCAATTAAACAGCAATTCACCGGCTTTCAGACTTTGAAGAACAAAAGATATTTAAAAACTTCAGTAATAACATTAATCTCTGTGGACTTTGCTCATTTATTCCTTGTTGCATGTGTGCTGTACTTTTGATTTGGACTTTAAAAATGTTTACATCAACTCCTTGTGTCTGTGAATCAATGGCTTTTGGGACTTTGAACTTTTTTCTGTACTGTCATCATGTTGTCTACCTCAGAAGAGGAAGAAGAGGAAATTGATTGTGATAAAGAAGCTACTGAGATAACTATGACAACTGACAATGACTGTGAAATTATCAAAGTGGTGGCTAGTGTGAAACCTGTCAACGAGAATAAGCTCGTGGAACCTGTGGTACCGTGTCCCGTTACCCCGGAAAGGACATTTAAACCAACTGAAGCTGAAAATTCAATACCACCTAACCAGGTGAAGTGACCGAGCCTGGTCCAAAGTAATCCAAAGAGCGACAACCAAGCTGCTCGAGCTGTCCAAAAGACATGGACCTCATGCGCAAGAGACTGGACATAGTTCTAAATCCGATTTTGGACCACGAAAGAACGGCCATTTTTTAATTGGACAAGGGGGAACCAATATCGACCAGGCGGTGCACCGGCGGTACAATCTTTTGGGTGACATTATGGAAGCCTTTGGTAGGGACATGGACTCTCATCTAGCTGAGGCGGATGAAGAAATGGAGGACATGGCTTTCTACATGACAGTTTCCACCTTGACCCAGGCTCCACCTGATGCTCCACTTACCGCCGAGGTACCGGCTGCACCAGCGTCCAGCAGCAGAGGAACCGGCAGAACAGGACCGTCCACCGCTGCCAGCCATAAAGCTGATCACTCATCCGACGGGAGTGCAACTGTCATCCATGACACTGGCGTCAGATGTTGGCGCTTTCCTCCACCACCGGTCATCCGAGACTGCCCTCCTGAATTCCTGCAGCAAAAGAATGATGCACATATTATTTCTTGCTTTGTACATTGCTGAATATATTTAACTTAAAGATAATTCTCTGATGGTTTCGGCAACTTTCACCTTAAGACTTGTTAAATTAATTTTCTGTGTATTTTCTCAAAACCTATGACCCACTGACAGTGGCTTTCGCGACAGTCCCCCTCCACCTCCCACTCCACTATCCTTCCGGCTATAATCAGTAGGAGTTGATCAGGACCGTTTCAGGAAAAGAGGGTTGTCACCGGCCCCAGGGCGTTGTCACCGATCTCAGAAGGGGACACCCCCTTCTGAGGATCACACCCTGTCAATTTGGATCACACTCATGGATCACACACTGTAAATTTGAGTCCCCTCTCCCCCCACGGTCATCAAGGCTGGATCAATTTTGAAGGGGAATTTCCGAGAATCCCGGAAGTTTCCCCAACCCCTCCTAATTTTCCAAAGACTGATAGAGCTTCTGAACATGACTTGACTGTATGGCGTTATCCCTATAAACAACGCAACATGATATTGGCCCATAGAAAAGGGTTTATGTGTTTATAACAGTTGGATGCGGTAAAAACGTCGGATTAAAATTTAAGTCTTTTCAATATACCCAAATCATAATTTCTTAGGTGTGCCACGGTATGTGTGTATTAGTGGGTGGGTGGGTGGGTGGAGGGGGTATATAAGTGGGTGGGTGGGTTGGTTGGTGGGTGGGGAATGTATTTGGGTGGGTGGGTGGGAGGTGGGGGAGGTAAATGTGGATTTCTCAAAACAAAATGTCCCATAGCGCATGATGTTACGCCTTGCAATGGCAAAATCACCTGTTAAGTATTATAATTCTCTAGTCCCCGCGTTTTTGTATGCTTCTTGTCGCTTTAATAACCAAACAATATGAGAAACTTGGACTAATTGTCAATTGTTTAACTGCAAGGGCGGATCCAGGGGTGGAGGGGAGGGGGGGGGAAGTGGGAGCAGGGAGAAACTCCCTGAAAGGATTTCACCCAAATTTACCGAAAATTGAAGAAAAAATGCCCTAAAATGAAGGAAATTGCTCGAAAATGAACTAAACTTTCCAAAGATTGGAAGAGATTTCCGAAAATTGATCAAAATTTATCGAAAAGAAAGAAATTTCCTGAACATTGAACTTGAAGTTGCCCCCAAATGAAGGAAATTATCCGAAATTGAAGAAAATTGCCCGAGAATTGGGGAATTTCCCAGATATTGAAAGACAAATTCTCGAAAAGTGAAGAAAATTCATCCAAAAATTGCACGAGAATTTCGAAAATTTCCCAAAGATTGAAAGAGATTTCCTAAACATTGAATAAAATTTACCGAAAATTGAAGAAAACTGACATAAACCGTAACTAAGAATTGTCTCATGGTAAAAAAAAGTACCAACGGCAAAATCTCAGGAATGGTGGCATGGTTCGCACTCCTCGGCACCCTCTATATCCTCCACGGTTCAATTGCACAAACCACACATGTTTAATTACCATTTTTAATTCTCCCGCAAAAGCTTAAAAGAAAACACAGATTGTATACAGACAAGCGAAAGCGTATATCACGCGTAGCCAGACTCGTATTTGAAAAAATGATGAAAAACAGATATACTCAACATACACACTTTAAAACAAAAAATTTCGAGATCAAATCTGACCATGCGTGTAGCCAGGGGTTAATTGGTTCGTTTGACTTTCCCAATGGCTCTTTAAAACGTAAAAAGATCTAGAGGGCCAGTTTTGTGAGGCAGATTTTGGTAATGGGGGAGGGGGACTCAGGGTAATTTTGTCTCATGAGGGGTGGAGGTGGTGGGGAGGGGTGGAGGGGTGGGGAGGGGGAGTGGGTATGGGGAGCCTATAAATTGGACAAAAAATCAAACGTCACTTTACCAATTTTCCTGGGTGGGAGGGGCAAAGCGATCTCGCGAGGGGTGTGGGTGGGGAAATGCACCATACCCTCCATAGCGCCACCAATATTTTAGGGTGGGGGGGGAGGGGGGGTTGGTAATTTCTTCCCTGAACCGGTTCATTTGAGCTATGATGAATGATGAGGGCCTGTACAAATTAAGAAAAGGATGTGCATTCAAACAGTAGGGCTCCAAAAATTGGTGACAACCTATGCTAAACAATGGCGAAAACGGTGTAAAATTGGAACAGATATAGGGGTGACCTTTTTTTGCTCTTCAGAATTTTTCATATGAGGGCCCGGATTTTCAGCTTGCCCCGGGCCTGGCGATCCTCTTGGCGGCCCTGCCTATAATCGATTTCTAACAGTGATAGACGCAAGTGAGTGAAAAAATTTCATGACAATTTGGAGTCCTTTCTGGCAATTTGAATCACAAATTTAGCAAGTAAAAAAAATCTTTCTTTTTTGAAAATGATTAATTGAAGATATCAAAATGAAGGTCTATGTCCCACCAAACAATTCTAGTTATTCCATTGGTTGTAGCAGAGATGGGAATACAGGAGGCCTGAAAGATTTCCTCCCTTAAAAATTGTTTGGCCAAAATTTGCCTGGTTTATGTTTGCCTCAGGCGGAAGAGCTGCGTCTTCCCTTCCGGCGCAGAAAAAAAAAAAATTGAAATTTATGCGTGAGTCAAATTTGTGTGCACTTTCGTAACATTGAACTTTTATTTACATTAATCCGTGAATAAAAACAAACGGTGCGTGTGTTGCATGCAAAATTAAATTCTACAAGCATTTCATATTCCACACGCGTGAATCCGCTGTGGCCTAACTCTAGGCCTACACTAAAATAGTTCATTACAGAGGTGTTCATCGGCAAGTTCAACTACAAGCTCTTTCCTAGATTCGCAAGATAATTTCCTCTCCTTGTGTGGAAGGGGCTCAGTTTTTCAAACAGTGAGTTTTGGCAGACCTGGGACTCTCGGTGGGAGCAGTGACAGAGGTAGGCTAATGTAAATCATCACATTCAAAAATCTACGTGTGTCACTGTCAGCCAATTGACTGACTATTTGCTAGCCTAGACTATGAAAAGTTGGTTCTTACTCTGACTCAAAGTTAGGCAATTAAAATGACAATCAGTAAAAATCCCCAGGTAAATATCCTAACTCCTGCAATAGGCTAAGAGATCTTTGCCTTCTTAGTCAGTTAAACGTATGACTGAAAAGGAGGTCCCAGATTTGAACGCATGATTTCCCCACAGATATGCAGAATGTAATGCTGACATCAAGCGCAAATGTTGGCCATCTCCACCCCACCCCAGATTTTTGGAAAAGTGGCTAATGGCACCAACCGCCCATCGGTAGGGTTCCTCATCCCTGACCCTAGAATCTGATCACTTGTCGAAAAGAGCAGGGTGAAAACCCGGTGTCTATCCACTTCCAATTCAGAATCTGTTACTCTGGGAGTGATGGCTGGCTGTCCAAGGGTACTCCAAAATTATACACCCTCCTGTACTGTTTTAAGCGAGGTGTTAAAAGTATAGGAAAATCTCACTTTTAAGATCTTTATGAAAACGAAACCATTTTACCTTTTTTCCGCCCACAGTGATAAGAATAGATGTGTGAAGCCCATCCATGTCTTCAAAAACTGTTTTAAAGGTGATTTTAGTTACTTTTATCAAGTATTTTGGACTACTTTTCTTTCCGTAAAAATTGTCTGACAAGCTTTCCAAAGTATGGTCAAAGTTCAAAACATTTTGCAGGGTAATATGTTTTAGATTATTTGAAGAAAAAATTAGGATAATACTTATAAAGTAGTACAATGATATAATCTAAACATTTCTTGATGCTTTATTTATTTGTTGTTGCATACAGTATTTTTTTCTTTTACCAAAACTATTTAATAAAATTATTTGAACAAAAAAAATGTCAGCGAAAAATCAACTTGCAGTTTAGTGGAACATTCTAAAACTTATTTGCGGATGTTGAATAATTATTCACAAACGTGTGGTGACTAAGAAAATGGCGACCAAAATGTGAATCTCTGAGAACTTTATCCCGTCTTGGTGCTAAAGAGGTAAAGATTTTGGAAAAGTTTTTTGGAAAGATGTATTATTTAGACTAATTGAAATAAGAATATCCAAAAAGTAAGTTATTTTTCAATCATCAATTTTCTACAGTGTGTGAATTTTAAAAAGCATAGGAATTGCAGCTAATCTATAACAACCCTCGTACGGCAATCCCAATGTCAACTCGTACTGAGGGATGTGTATGATAACTAGATTTCACCTTACATGCTTTATGCACTTGTCAGTTGTATGACTCGCCTTAATTCCCTCAACAATGTCAGTCAAAGGTGAGTCATTGTCATATGAAAGAGTGACTTGCATGTGCATCATTGTACCAAATTGTCAGTCACAAGAGTGACTCTGGGGTGAGCCAATTTACTTTAGACCCATTGACTTTGTACAGAGGTGATTGATTTGGGATAAGTCATTTCACAAGAAACATCAGTCACCTAAGTGACTGAGGGGTGTGTTAATGTACATGTTTTGGTCACCCACCTTGGTGCAATAACTCACCTTGTCCGGGGTTGTAGGGGTGAGTCACACAATTAATAAGTACATTATTCCCGGTTAAGGTAAATTTCATAAATTATTAGGCCTATAATTCAATTGTAGGAAAATTGGTAAAAATTGTAGGAAATTTTTGTAAACCTTGGCAACATTTCCTACAAATTTAAGGAATTTTCCTGGCCATGTGCAAAACGGTGTACCTACAGTATTGCTCAGGTGTAGTTCACTGTTGGCAGTGGTAAGCATAAACAGGGTATAAGATGGGGGGTGGTGGTGGGTATGGACAAAATTGTAAAGTCACTCTATAAATGCAAAAACATCACAATACAAAACATTTGGAAAAATAGGGGAGGGGGAGGTGGCAAATTTCCCCATTGCACCCCGAAATATGCTGGTAAAAATGTCATTATTTCATGAAGGACAAGGCTGTCATGTATTGGTAATCTTAAAAACAAAATAGCAAGAGAAAACAATCATACATGCATCTGATTCATCTATTATGGATGAAAAACAGTTAAAGGCACAGTATATGGACAGGTATGGTATAGATATTACTGTATATTTACCTGAGAGAGCTTTAAATACTGAACAGAATACAGTAGTCTTTAAATTCTGCACTTGTCAGTTGTAAATGATTCACCCCTACTAGCCTTGGCAATGTCAGTCAAAAGGTGGGACATATGAAATAGTGACTTACATTGTACCAAATTGTCAGTCACCAGAGTGACTCTGTGGTGGGTCAATTTACTTCAGACCCATTGACTTTGTACAAAGGTGATTAATTTGGGGTTCACAAGTCATTTCAAAAAAATGTCAGTCACCCAAGTGACTGAAGGTTGCGTCAATGTATATGTTTTGTCCACCCACTTTGGTGGAATGACTCACCTTGTCCAGGGGTTTAGCAGTGAGTCACACAATGGACAGAGTGACTCTGTTTCAGAGTTGTGGCAATTAAAAGTTTGAGACCCATTTTTTGTACAGAAGTGATTGAGATGATGCTCAAAATGTTTCATGTAATTCTTAAAATTACTGTCCTAAATTTCAGTTACTGAAAATCATCCAACTTTTTCAAATGTATAAGGCTTTGTCCACCCACTTTGGTGCAATGACTCACCTTGTCCGGGGTTTTACTCAAGGGGCATGGTGAGTCACACAATGGGGAAAAATGACTCTGTGAATAAACAATTAATTTTGAGACCCAATGACTTTGTACAGAGTTTTTGTGATTGATTTGAGGGTTAGCCTTTAAAGATAGCCTTTATGTCTGGAAAATTCTCTTCAGTTTTGGGCAAGTTTGATTTTCAGGAATTTTTGGTAAATTTTCAGCAAATTTTTCTCAAATTTTCAGGAGTTTCCTTAATTTCCAGGCAATTTTTGTTGATTTTCAGAACGTTTCCAGACAATTTCATTCAAATTTAAGGAAATCTTCATTTTTGAGCAGGTTTTTAATTTTCACTAATTTTGGTCAATTTTTGGAACATTTTAATCAATAATTTAAAGATTTTATTAATTTTTGGGAAATTATCTTCAATTTTAGAAAAATTTCCTTCATTTTTGTGCAATTTTCGGGCAGACTTTTCAATTTTTTGAAATTTTAGCATATTTTTGGCCAATTTTTGGGGATCATCTTTAATTTTGGTGAACTCTCATTGATTTTCAGGCAATTTTCTTCCATTTTCGATTTTAGGAACAATTTCTTCCATTTCCGGGCAGTTTTTTGATTTTTGGGAAATTTTGGATTGGGAAATTTTTTTAATTTTAACCTCTCTGTCTGACTATATAAGATTGGTACCCAAGTATCATATTGTCATCATCATGCTGAGTCGGGAGGGTAGGATTCAGTTATCTAGCCAAGTCGGGCATGATTCTGCCAAACTAAGATGGGAATCCAGCCACCCTGCCTCATATGGCCATGACTGCTCCCATTCAAACAATGTTGTGGGTGGATGTAACAAAATTTAAATGGAATTTGCATAATTGATATAAAAACGTTTTTTGCTTTTTTCATGGTTTATAGCATTTTCTTTCATTTATGCTCATGTTGTTGCTACTTGTCTGTAAATCTTTAAAAACAAAACAGTAACATAGAACAATAGATGTGTCTGATTCTCTGTGGAAGGGAGATGAGGGGGTGCTGTTTCATACTTCAATGGTAGGTATGTGCCACCCAGGAATTCAAAATCATACCTTTAGTATGTTAGTTTTTTGGTAACTACTACAGTATGAAAGCAACAATTTTTTATACCTACAGTAATGTACACTACGAAAATGTGTGATTTTTTTTATACCTGCAGTACCTGCCATGTTCACACCTGCAGTATGACAGAATTGGGTTTTTTGATACCTGCTTAATGCAAATTCTTAAAAAAGGCACCTGCTCAGGCTGCACATACATATACATATACTTCACATATGGAACTGGGCCCCCTGGGTCTGATTCATCCACTTTGGATGAGAAACAGATCGATAAGCTAGTGCTGTAAATGTCTAACGATTAATTGCTAAAAGGCCTGTGAAAGCAACGTTTACCAGAAAACTACTTGCAATTAATCATTTTTATTGTTCAGGCTTACCATTGAAAATCAGGTACCATTTAAACAACACAAACATGGCCAAAAAAATTCCAATCAAGGACTGTTATAAATTTTAAACAGAATTAGAATAATCCTAACATTACATTTCACTGGGGGCAAGGGAATTTTGGCACACCCTCGAAAAAAACAAATGCTCATGAAAACGATTGGCATATAGATCTAACTTGGCATGCACTGTTTAGGAAATTGTTTAAAATCAGTGTTTTAAATTAAGGGAAAAAGCCATGGCAAAGCAGCTTTGATAAATTTCCCAAAAATTTAGGAAGAAGTAAAGGCCGAAAATTAAAAAAACTTTCCAAAACTTGAAGAAAATATCTCAAAAATTGAAGAAAATATCCACAAAATGAAGGAAATTTCCAGAAAATTTAGAAAACTGCAAAAACTAAAGAAAATTTTCCAAATTTCCCCAAAATGAAGGAATTTCATGAAAATGGAAACAAATTTCACAAAAATGGAAACAAATTCCCAAAAATATTCCCAAAATGAAGGAAATTTCCTGAAAATTGAAGAAAACTTTTGCAAAATTTGTAGAAAATTTCTTTAAATCAAAAAATATCCCAAAAATGAAGAAAATTTCACGATAGTGAAAGCAAATTTCACGAAAATGAAGGAAATTTTTTAAAAATGGAAGATTTAATTCCTCCACTAAAAATATCCCCCATTAGTTGTTCTGCTCCTTAAAGTTTCAAACAGTCAGACCCGACCTGATAAATAACCAGGTCATGTCAGATTTTTCCTCTTTATTTTCTTTATTCTGAAAACCTTAGTTGTTGTGGAAGTTGATGCTGAATATCATATTAGCAATGGATGAAGTCCTTATTGTGTGGTTATTTTAATTAAGATAAAGTGGTCTCACTATTTGCTACAATAAGTTTGTGGTTATGATTGCTGGAACAAATTTTTAAGGAGAAGGACAAGTCATGCAAAATGAAAGAAATTTCACGAGGATGGAAGCAAATTTCCCGAAAATGAAGGAAATTTCCTGAAAATTGAAGTTTTCCCTGAAATTAAAGGAATTTTCCCAAAATTGAAGAAAACTTCCTCAAAATTAAAGAAACTTTCCTCAAAATGAATGAAATTTCCCAAAAATTGAAGAAAACTTCCCAAACATTGAACAAAATATCCCTAAAATAAATAAATTTCCTGAAAATTGAAGGACAGATTTTCTAGAAATTGAAGAATATCCCGGAAATTAAGAAGATTTCCTGACAGAAGAAAATGATTTTGGAAGGCATTCATTATTGGGGGCCAAAAGGGGTCTTGCTTAAGATTGTGTCAACTTTAGCCAAGCTACAGTACATGTATAGGGGCAAAGGCTGCGAAGCCCTGGTGGGGCCGGAGACCCAGGGTTTTAGGGGAAGCTCTGTCACATCTATGGGGCAAAGCTGCAGGGTGCTGAGGGCGAAGACTGCGGAATCACTGCATTTCTCATGATTTTGATAGCAGAAAATTTTAACATTGTGTCAGATCCAGGGTCGATATCCTGGTAGGCTCCCATGGGGCGAAGCCCCAGGAAGCTAGTAGCATTATTTGGCGTGAGTTTGGTTGCAGAATATTGTTAAAATCAAGTCAATTTCACACTAAAGTTAGTTAAAAGGAATATATTTTGGAACTGTATTCAATAAAATTGTTTGCCTTTCATGGCAGGGACAGAATAGACAATGAGCTCTTGCCATGCATCGGCTGCAGTCCGAGCTTGAGTGCCAATGGTGTGGAGGTGAAAATTTGTTTTTTTCTGTGGGAAATTCATGTGCTTTTGGAAAAATTGAATATTCCATGCATAATATAGTACAGGGAAAACTTATTGACCAACACGTAAATTTTCTCAGGGCCTAAAAAATAAGTTCAGAGGATGATTTTGGCCCCCCGTTGATTACTTGCCGCCCTCTCAGAAAGCATTGCTGGGGAAAGTTGCCCCCTGGCCCTCCCTGCCACCATGCCACTACTTGTGAATGCAAGAAGCAGAAATTAGCAGTATTTCACTTAGGAATGATGAGGATATTCCTTCCTTTGATTTTGTCGAAAAGTTGTGAAATATGCACCGTGAATATACAGTACAATAAACAGTGTAGCAATAACATCAGGCTTTAATCTCTCTCGATCAAAATCCAGTTCTACAAGCTGTAAAACCAACCCCAAAATACGCTCTTAAAACAGCTTTAATTGTTGTGCTCCCTAATATGCATGTAAATATTACCTGATGTGTCAAATAAATTGTACAAAAATGAAAAATTGTTACAAAATAAACAAAAAAACAGAGCTAAGTTACAACATATTCCTTGGAAAAAGCGGTCATCTTGACAGATGAAAAAAAAAGTTTGATTTTCCAGTTGGCAATTTCCCGGTTGGCAACTTGGTGGCACAGTTTTTAAATTTTATTCGGCAAGGCATATTTATGTATGATACATAAGCATAATGTAAGCACAGTAAAAATGGCAAAGGAATTGCGTGCAAGATTAGGATTATTGACATTGAAGGGAACTGTTCTGTTATTTCTAAACCAAATTTCTGTTTATATTTTCTATGAAAATTATTCTTAAAACTGTAAAGGTAATCGTTTTATGATTTAAAATCAGAATTCTAGTGTTTATTTTTACATGGGAGTCAAAACTTTTCTCATTCATACTAGTTACACAATTTTTTTTTGCTTAACATTGTTTTAGGGCAATTTTTTTGTGTTTATGGATTGTTTCGGTACTAATCGTGATTAATCACTAAAACGTTCACAAATTTGGGTAATTACATGTTTTGTAATGTTGCTAATCAATTCACATACTTAGGAGCCATCCTGACGAAAGATGGCGGAACACTGATTGACATAAGGAGAAGAATAGGCAAGAATAGAAACACTTTCATTACCTTAGACAACATTTGGAAATCTTGCAACTACAGCTTAAGGACAAAATTAAAAATATTTCAAACAAATGTTATGTCTGTGCTTCTATACGGATCATGCACATGGAGAATGAACGAGGGCGAGAATAAAAGAGAGATTCATTCTAACGAAACTGCCTACGCAAAATATTAAAGTCTGATGGCCAACAGTAATTTCAAATAATGACTTGTATAGAAAGACAAAGATAGTAGTAACAGCAAGCATAACAAGCATACATTTGGGGCTGCTTTTTTTATTAGAAAATCCTAAAAATTTGATCAACCATGTTATATAATCTAAAGTATTCTACGTAGAACTAATTGTTTCTTTTTCAATAGCAGTCGAGCAATACATTCATTTTGTGTCACTGGTAGTAATTGGTAGTGTTGTAATAGATCTGGCCTTTGCAAATTTATGTGAATATCAGTCATTTCATTACAACAATATTGTACAATCAGAAAATATTTTGTATTGAAAATGATTTCAGTCTCACGCCCTCTATATATAAAGCCCCTTTTTTTTTGTTCAGTTTGTATATCTTATACAATAAGTTGATGGAATGATACATTAATTGAATAGTTTGCTTTACATAGTTATATTAAAGGAATATTTCCATGGATTTCCATTTTTTCATATTTGATAGAGAAAATGTTTGAAACAAAGTGGTGAAAAAACTATGTTAATATCTTATTCCGTTTAGAAGTTACACAATTTTAAAGTATTTTTAAATTTGGACAAAAGTGACTGATTGGCAACATCTGTGTTGTCATAGAGACAATTTCAACAAAATGTATTTCTTTAAAAATGGTTTGGATTTTTTTTTGAAAATGTGATGTACACCAAGAAAAACCCAAAATGGTAAATGATATATTCCACCCTATCTTTATAATACACCAAAAATGCTGTTTGATAATATAAAAAAAGTGATTAAATTTATTAGAAATACATACGAACTGTGCAGGATTTATCTTGATGACATCACAAAGCTGAAGGACATACACTGTACGAGGTGTTTTTAAGAATATTTTCCTACTCTTTAAATTGTTATAACTTCTAAACGGAATAAGATATTAATAAGTTTTTTCACCGCTTTGTTTCTATAAATTTTCTCTTTTACATATAATAAAATGAAAATCCGTAGGAATATTCCTTTAAAAGCAATGAGAACATAAAATGTAGTATAGAGTACATAATGTCACTCTAACCCTATTACCAATTACAGATGCTTTAAGTTATTATCAGAAACTGTTTGCACGCAGACTATTTAAAGGAAAGTTCAGTGGGCAAGGATGCTTCATGACTTATCCTTCTCCTTAAAAATTTGTTCCAGTAAATCATAGCCACAAACTTAATGTAGCAAATAATGAGACCACTAATCTTAATTAAAATAACCACTCAACCACACAATAGGGACTTCATCCATTGCTAAATTGATGCTGAATACTAACTTCCACAACAACCCATGACCAAATGGATAACTTGTACAATGGAGCTACTGAGGGAAATTTGATCCTAATTGCTTGTGGTTTTCAGAATAAAGAAAATAAACGAGGAAAAGTCTGACCAGACCTACTTTTATATCAGGTCAGGTCAGGTCTGACTGTTTAAAACTTTAAGGCAGCATAACAAGTAATGTATCTACTTATAGAGGGCAGAAAAAGTGACAAAAAGGTAAAAAAATTCAAAAAGGAAAATTCCCATATTTTTTCATAATCTTTCATAAGAAAGAGAAAGTTTTAGAAACAATTTAGTACAAAAATCATGTTGATATGTTATTCCTACAAGGAGATTTTCAAATTTTAAGATTCACAAAAAATGTCAATAAATGAATAGGAAAAGGCTTAGTATGACATCACTGCAACACATTCCGCCACAAAGTTTATGTTTTTTATTAGTAAAACCTGCTAGAAAAATAAATTGATGAAAGTTAGGTATTTATATACATTGCCAAATATGCCCTACTTCAATAACTTTTGGAAAATTGCCAACCAATTAACATTCAAAGAAATACATAAACATTTGCAATGGGATTGCCTCTATGACATCATCAAACATGAATTTATCATACTGTACAAAAACTTTAAAATGCAATTATAATTTTTTTTTAAATTCCATATCTCCTGAACGGAATAGATATCAACCTGATTTTTGTGCCAAATTGGCCCTAAAAGTATGTTCTTTCAATTACAATTTTACAAAAAACCATGGAAATATTAATTAATCTGTTAATTCTTACAGGCCTAGCTCAACATTTTAGAAACTTATTAGTTTAGAAACCTCCTAAATAACATAACATAACATGATACTGTATAACGTAACAAGATTATGGGCTAAGAAGGGTTAGTCATCCCATAAAAAGCCCAAACCAACACCACCACCACCAAAAAAAAAAAAAAAAGAGGCCCAGTGTTAGTAAAGAACTTATCAATGTTGACTTTGAAATTGTGAACAGAATTGGAGCTAACTACCCACTCAGGTAAACCATTTCACTGATTGACAACTCTTTGCGAAAAGCTAAAACGCTGAATATCTATCTGTGAGAACTCATTTTGTCAACTTCAAACTGTTACCACATGTCACATGAGGATTAGCTGAAACATGCAAAAATAACAGGAAGTCAAAGCATCACTACCAGATAGGAATTTAAAAACCTGAATCACATCGCCACATACTCTTCTCAACTCAAGCTTGGTCAAACAAATAATTCGCAACCTAGATTCATAAGAGAGATTCCTTGCTTCTGGAATAAGTGTAGTGGCTCATCACTGAATTTGCTCCAAAATGAACTTATCCTTCTCATAAAAGGGACTCCAAGCCTGAATAGCATACCCAGGGTGAGGCCTGACCAACTGCTTAAACAAATTAAGAACAACCTCTCTACCAAGAAAACAAAAGATATCAAGTATGCATTAACTGAAAGCCAACATTTATATGTATAAAGTACATATTTTTGAATCAGGATATGCAAATGTATTCAAATTGATTATGCAAAACCAATGTTTAAATTCATCTTTGTGATATTGTTATTTGTTAATGGGATCTGCTGTTGAAAAAGTGCTTAGGTATGATGTCCCTTTATTGGAGCAAAGAAAGATGAGAATAATAAAATTGTTTATTATGTCACGTTTTGACCTGTATATTTGATTATCCATTCCCACAAGACACGAGTACTTGCAGGGGTCGAAATTTAAATTTTGCCTTTGTTCCACGGAACAGTGCTTTCTCAAATAATACTGTTCCAGATCAGATTTTACTGTTCCAACTTTTTTGCTGATAACAGGACAAATTCTTTTCTTGAAAATAGGCTAAATTTACAAATAATTCGTAGAGTGATTAATATCTGCAAATATGTATGTCGGATGTTGGTATTTATTGTACATGATGTAGTATCCAGTTGCATACAGACATACACATGCAAGCAGCCTTGCGTATTTATGATTAATTGTGCTGACAAAATTTTGCAGACACGGTTAAAAAGCTTTTCTTAGGGAAGAAATGATTTTTATGATAATCTTGTTTGTCAACATGCATTTTTTTAGAGCAGAAATCAAGTGCCATTGATCATTGATGTCACAATCTTATGGAAAAAAAAAAACAATGTTCCACCGCAACATTGATGTTTAAAAATCAAATGTTTCTGCATAAAAGCACTTTCTCGGAAAAGCAGAACAGTCGGAAATTTGACCCCTGAGTTGATGTAATCCTCCCAAAAGAGTTTATGTTGTTTGTGTGTTTGTATTTGACCATCCCAGAAGGGACCTCGAATGTTATGTTCTGACATTTCGGCCAGAGCTCTCCTTGCATGTGTGTCCTTTCTTAGGATTAGTTCAGGGGTCAAGCAGGATTAGTTCAGGGGTCAAGCAAGTCTATCAACATGCTCTGGTCCAATCCACTCATGCTTTTTCCTTTTTCTGGATCCCCAGCCACATTGGCATTCCCAACAGCGAGAGAGCCGACAGAGCCACCAACAATGCTCTGTCGAATCACATCACTCCTTTTCCTATCCCACACTCAGATCTCCGTTTCTCCACTTCCAGCTATCTCAGTAAGACCTGGCAAGATTCCTGGAATCTCGAGACCAGTAACTTCACACCATCAAACCCAAAGTTGGGACCAATGTCCCCCTGCACAGTTGCAACCACAGGGAGGATGCTGTTATCACCCACATTCGCCTCGGCCACACCTTTCTCACTCACTCTCACCCACTCTCTGGCTCCCCTGCTCTTCTCTGCTCTATATGCAACACTCACTACAAGCATATTCTCTTAACCTGTCCCATATACCTGAACTCCAGATCACACCTCTCCCCCTCCATCTCCATTTCTGATCTTTTCAAGAACAATCCTACCTCCAACTCCATCACTTTTCTCCGCAACAGCAATTTATTCCACCTGATTCAAACCTCCTTTCCTTTCCTTCTCTGCCATTCCTTCTTTATCTTCCTTTTCCTTAACTTCATCTTCCTTTATTCCCTCTTTCCTTCCCTTCTCTGTCTTACCTCCTTCAACCTTAACTTCTTTCCCTTCATATTCCTCTATCCCACCTCTCTTTCCTTCCTGCCTTACCTTCCTCACCTTCCTTTATTATCTTAACTTCTTTCCCATCCTTCCCTCTATCCTTGCTCTCTTTCCTAACATAAGTTATTACTTGATAGTCAGTATGGCTTTAGGGCTGGACATTCAACAGCTTTGGCTCTTACCGATCTTGTAGAAGATATTACTTCAGCAATTGATAAAAAAATGCATGCAGTTGGGGTATTTATAGACCTAAAGAAGCTTTTGATACAATTAACCACGAATTGCTTCTAAAAAAATTAAAAAGGTTATGGTATTCAAGGAGTAGTGAATAATTAGATTTCAAATGATCTTTTAAACAGACCAGCAATGTACAAATTAATGAATGTTCCTCAGGTTTTTAAATATCAAATGTGGTGTTCCTTAAGGATCCATTCTGGGACCTAAAGCTTTGTATTTATACATCAATGATACACGTTGTGTTTCTGATGTTGTCAAATTTGTCCTCTTTGCAGATGACACTAATATATTATTTACAGATTATGATATTGATCATTTGAGCGCATGAGTATCTAAGGTGTTAAAAGATTTGAAAATATGGTTCATGGTAAATAAATTATCTTTAAATATAGATAAAACAAATTTCATGTTATTTTCAAAGAGGCATTGTGAGAACACTATCATACATTTTTATGAGTATGCGATTGAAAGAGCTTTTAACACGAAATTTCTAGGGGTAGTAATAGACAGTGAATTAAATTGGAAGGAACATATGAAAAAGGTGAAATATAAACTTGGTAAAAGTCTTGCGATAATGTATAATTTAAAAGAGGTATTAGCAGTAAAGTCTATGAAACTTCTTTACAATTCTTTAGTTTTTGCTTACATTGAGGTTTGGAGTAACACCTATCAAAGCAATATTCATTCAATTACTGTCATTCAAAAGAAAGCAATAAGAATGATTAATAAAGCAAAGTTCAACACTTATATACAAGTGCATGTTTCATTGATATGAAAGTTTTGAAATTAGAAGATCACGTCAATTATAAGACTGCCTTGATTTAGTTTAAAGCCAAAACAATTTATTATCTTTTAAATTTGCAAGAATTATTGACTGAAAAATGGGGATATTTAGGACATGTCAAAGGACAATTTCCAATAAGTTTCTGTGTGAACTACATTAAACACTGTTTCAGTTCATGGGGTTAAAATATGGAATCGGCTTAATTTGGAACTTAAAAAGTGTACAAATATTTAAGAGGAGACTTAAATTTGAAATATTTAAAAGTACAAATACTGTAATTTTACTGAATTTCATACATTTATCTTTATGGAATAGGTTTATGTGTACAACAATTTACTGCTCTGTTAAGTATTTGAATGTATTATTTTAAGAGGAAGGAGAGACACATTAGTTCAATTTTAAACTTCTTCTCTCTCCTTTTCCATTCATTTTGTTTTGAATTACAAATGTCCATAACACTTCTATTCATTTTGTTTACTATTGGTATATTGTATATCATTTAAGTTTTTGATGTACTGAGATGCATGATGGAAGTAAATTACAACAAACAAACTTAATTACCTTAGTTTTTAACACCCTACCCTCTTGGCACATTTGACTCTGACTGTCGCGGTGCCTTTAAACATCAACAAACCAATTCAAACCATCAAATGAAACAAAATGGTGACGAAAGCATTCAAAAATCTTAATCCGTTAAGGAGATATCTAAGTTTAAAATTTGGTTCATTTGTGTAGAAATGACTGAAATTGACTAGTTGAATGTCATAGCCTCTGATTCCTAAATGTCTTTGTGTATTCTGTCATATTTTGTCTTATGATTTTGTGGCTAAAAACCATGGGATATGTCAAAAAAGTAGTAAAACTGAATCTAGGAAGAATATTTATATTATAACACCTGAAGAAAGTTAAAAAAAAAAAAAAAAAAAAATAAATAATGAAAAAATTGAATAAACTTTATTTAAAATACATTAACAATTGTTAAGAATGTGAGGATGAAGACGTCATGAGTAGACTTACTCCAGTCATTTCTACACAGATAAGACAGAGCTTTAAACTTGAATATCTCCTTAACAGAATACAATTTTTGAATGCTTTCTTCACCATTTTGTTTCTTTTGAAGTTCTATTCCTTTGTTAGTCAAGTGGCAAAAGCATTATGCTTTCCATCGCTGTGAAGATTGAGCTGGTATTGATTTAAGATTAGGGGTTACTGCATGTTGATAAAAGCGGAAAGAATGTCTACGGATACCCAACCTATTTATAACTAATGAGTTCTTGAGAGTACTTAATCAAATGGAAGGTGAGTGCATCAATGAAATGAATGTGTATCATGTACAGTACTTATAGGCAAAGATTTTTTTTTTTTTCAAGCTTGATGTTTTAAAGAGTATTGTGCCAGTCAATCTACAGGGTTCTCTCATACATGCTGAGGGCCAAACTAGGTAGGAAAAATGCTTGCAAAATGCTTGCAAAATATTCTAATTACATTTGTGTAACAAAACAATGAAAATATTTTCTTTTTTTTTAAATTTGAATTATACCAGGGAATTTTGAAGTAGTCTTTAAAGATTAATTTCAATATTTTCTTAAAAGCAGATTTGAACATTGTAGTCACCAGCAAAAGCTCAAATTATACAGAAATATTACTTTCAATATCATTTGCAAAGTATACAACTTAATAATTACAGAATTTGAAAAGCAAACAGTTTTATCGACTGACCTTATTAGTTACAGAATGAGCTTAAATTATGGTCACTGCGCATGTCTCGATCCACCGATCAGGAAGTGTGGACCAGACATCTGTGGCCCTACATCTGTGGTCCTATCGAGCTCACTACAAACATGTTTAAACTAACTACAAACATGTTTAAGCTCACTACAGACAGGTTTAAGCTCACTACAAACATGTTTAAACTCACTACAGACAGGTTTTAAGCTCTCTACAGACAGGTTTAAACTCACTAAAGACAGGTTTAATTTTGCTACAAACAGGTTTAACCCACTACAAACAGGTTTAATCTAGCTACAAACAGATTTAAGCTCGCTAAAAAAAGGTTTAAGCTCGCTACAAACAGGTTTAAGCTTGCTACAAACAGGTTAAAGCTCACTACAAACAGATTTATGCTCGCTACAAACAGATTTAGACTTGCTACAAACAGATTTAAGATCGCTGCAAACTGGTTTAAGCTCACTACAAACAGGTTTAAGCACGCTACAAACAGGTTTAAGCTCGCTACAAACAGGTTTAAGCACGCTACAAACAGGTTTAAGCTCACTATAAACTGGTTGTCAGAACTTCTCCATCACAAAAGCATAATATGCATTCGTGTGTTGAGAGCAACGTGACTTCGTTCTGTTCTTTCAAACCTTTCCTTCTGATTGTTATACCACACACTTTCCACCTAAACTTTTACACCTTCATTTTCCGGGATTTCCTCCTCGTGTGTGGATGTCTGCTTTGGTAAGATCATTCCTTTTTCCCCATCCCATTGTGACCAAGCCTTCATGCCCTTACGGTACCTATACAGTGGCTCTCGTATAGTAGTTCCACGACTTTTTTCTTGTTGCTTTGGGTCTCCCGGCCCTTACTATTTTTCCAACATGACCAAATGCTTCTGCCTTGACCTTAACTAAATCTCCCCTCCCCATGACCTACCTGCTACCTCCATTGACCATTCCTCAACCACAGTCCCCCCAAATTGAATCATTCAGGCCACTAACAAATCAAACAGTTTTAAAAGGTTTCCCCTTCCTCATATTCAAGGTGCTCCACGGCCTTGTTGGTACCCTCCCCAAGGTTTCTACCCTCAGGTCTGGCAATTTCCTGGTGCACTGCATCAGGGACACTAAAACCACCACTCTCCTCACCACCAAAACCCTAGATAATACTGGTATCGATGTAACAGTCACTCCTCACCATTCCCTGAGCTCCAGCAAAGGCATCATCAGAACCATAGACCTTGCCTACTTGATCAATGAAGACCTCGTTGAGGAACTTACCAGCCAACATGTCACTGTGGCCCGTCATTTCATCCTCAAGAGAGACAGTGCTGAAACACCCACCAATACCATCTTCCTGACTTTTGCTACATTAACTCTCCCCTCCCACATTACTGCGGGCTATCTGAGAATCCCAGTCGCCTCCTACATTCCCAATCCTCTCCATTGTCAATAAGTGCCAGAGGTATGGTATGGCCATGGGAAAAACTTTTGCCACAGCCAAGCGTGCTGTGGCAACTGTGGAGCCCTGGATCATGACAGCGTTTCCTGCACCAACACCACACACTGCACCAATTGTGATGGTATTCCCCCAGCCAACCATCTCTCCTTCTCAAAAGACTGCCCTACCTGGCTTTAAGAAAAACAGATAACTAAACTGAAGATCCTTAAACCCAACACCACTAATCCTGAGGCCAGGAAGCAGTTCCTTGCTTCAATCCACACCAAATCTTCCTACGCCAGCACAGTATCCTCAAACATCAATACGCCCCCCCCCCCCTTACACAACTAAAACTGACTTGCATGCCCAAACTTACCTC
The DNA here is from genome assembly GCA_020152595.1 of Chiridota heheva. Taxonomy (NCBI): domain Eukaryota; kingdom Metazoa; phylum Echinodermata; class Holothuroidea; order Apodida; family Chiridotidae; genus Chiridota; species Chiridota heheva. The sequence continues at coordinate 700,266 of JAIGNY010002700.1, read as the reverse complement.
ACCTGGCTCTTCTTACCAAGTCCTAAGCCCATCACCTTGGCCAACAACCCAACCACACCCTTTACACAAACCAACTACACCACCATGTCTCTTCCCCAGCCTGCCTTCCTTTTCTAAGACCCCCACTGTCCCCTCCCCCAACATCTCAAATGCCATCTAACTCAAGCCAAGCTGGCCAACAAACGACAAACTAACAAACAACAACAAATTAACAAACAGCCCACCATCCAAACGTAAATGTATGATACAGAAGAGATATGGATTGTTAGATTACCGAACCTACCGAACATACTTCTCGTCCAACTTTCAAAAACATCAGCTTCCAAAGAAATGGGGACAAGTCCAAAGAAAAAACAAGCCAACCCAGACACAGCATATCTTCCTCTTGATAACCCCCTCCCCTCCCCTTTCTTATGGCGTACAACAGAAACAATTACATTAACACTCGCAACATTATACAATGGAACATCAGGAGCCTTAAGGCCTATTCGGAAGAAATTGACCTTCTGGCCATTACCTTCAACCCAGTCGTCTTCTGCCTACAAGAAACCCTCTTGAAAACCACTGACCATTATGCCTTCAATAATTTCTCTTGCTACCACAAACATTGAAAGGACACCGACAGGGCCTGTCTCCATTCTCGTTAGACATGGTATCCCACACAGCCCTATTCATGTGAACACTGACCTTCAGGCCATCTGTGTCTCTATCTCCCTCCACAAATCATTCACTCTTTGCAATATCTATCTCCCCCTTACTGCCAACATTCAGCCAACCAGCCTTAACAACCCCATTTCTCTGCTCCCTTTCCCTTTCATCCTTCATGGTGACTTTAACACCCACAACCCCCTGTGGGGCTCCAATACCACCACCCCAAGAGGCAAGCTCGTCAAAAACACTTTTTGTCAGCACAGCCTCTCCTTGCTCAACACTAACTCCCCGACATACCTTCACCCTGCCACAGGCTCCCTCACCTGTATTGACCTGTCTATCTGTTTCCCCAACCTCCTTGATTTTAGCTGGAAGGTCACTGCTGACCTCTGTGGTAGTGACCATTACCCTCTCCTTATTCACTCCAACCTGGAAACCCCCCACAGTTCACACCCCCGATTGGAATCTTAAGAAAGCCAACTGTCCCCTTTTCGAAACTCTCTGCAACTCTCACCTCTCCACCCATCTCCTGGAGGGTGAGGATCCCATGTCAAACTTCAGTAACATCCTTATCAACATCGCCACCTTCTCCATTCCCGAAACCTCTAAACCTCCTAATCACCCCTCCCCCTCCCCACTGCAAAATCACCATCAAGAACAGGAAAAAAAGCCCTCAGGAACTTCAAAACAAACCCGACCACCCACAACCTTAACCTCTTTCGCATCAGTCATGCCAAAGCCAGGCGCCTTATCAAGGACAGTAAAAGCAACACTTGGAACAACTTCATCTCTTCTCTCACCACCAACAACCCCACTTAGAAGATTTGGAGTATGGTTAACAGCTTCCACAGCAGGATGGGCAAGTCTCCTATCTCCCATCTCTCCTGGAATGGTAATCTTCTCATCGGGAAAAAAGATATTGCTAACCGCCTCTTTCAGCAACATCTTGTCCTCGGCCAACTACCCAATGCTTTCAAAACTAAAAAAGTTGCGACGAAACCCGGAGTATTATCTTTGCCTCTGACAACTCTGAGAGTTACAACACCCCTTTCACCCTATCTGATATAAAGCAAGCCATCCACAATACTGGCTGCACCTCCAAGGGTCCTACAAGTTCCTGAAACACCGCCCCAACAAGGCCACCGCTACCCTACTCACCATCATCAACCGCATTTGGTCCTCACACTCCTTTCCCCCTATCTGGGGGACAGCTATCATCACCCCCATGCCCAAACCGGGGAAGGACATTACTAACCCCTCCAGCTACCACCCCCTCCAGCTACCACCCCATTTCCCTCACCTGCTGTCTCTGTAAAATTATGGAAAAGATCATTAACCAGAGACTACACTGGTTCCTTGAGACCAACAGAATCTTCTCCCCTCACCAAAGCGGCTTCTGGAAACGTTGCAATACCCTGGACCAGTTAATCACGCTCGACACCGCTATCCGGAATTTTTTGCACAAAAGGAACACCTCATTGCCATCTTTTTCAACCTCGAGAAAGCTGTCGACACTACTTTGAAATACGGCATTACCCGCAAGCCCTACACCATCGATCTCAAAGGCCACCTCCCCATCTTTTTTAAAAACTTGCTCTCATCCAGGCAGTTCCAAATTCCTACTGGCCACACCCTCTGCAACCCCTACCCCCAAGAAGAGGGCGTCCCCCAAGGCAACATCCTCTCTCCTACTCTCTTCAACCTGAGCATTAACAACATCGCAGACAACCTTGGCCCCAAGATCAAATGTGCCCTCTATGTTGACGACTTCACCATTTTCTACACCTCCCCAAGCTTTTTTCCTGTTGAAAATAGGGTTATACAGGGCTGATGCAGCCGCTAAGTTTGCCCTCAACCTCCTCTCTGCCCCTTTTAACAAAACCCTCTCTGACATCAAACCGCTTATCGCTTCCCTTGTTCATGACAGCTGGCAAACCTCATGGAACTTCCAAATTGATAACAAACTCCATGTCATCCAGCCCACAATTCCGATTAAATCCACCATCAACAACCTCTCTCTCATATCGACAACGTTGATATTACCCGTCTTAGAATTGGTCACACCCACCTCACTCACTCCCACCTCCTTATTGGCTCCCCCATCCCCTCTGCAACAATTGCCATTGCACCCTCACAATCCATCATGTTCTCCTTGCTTGTCCCCTGTACAACCTTCCCAGAGCTTCCCTCGCTCCCCACAACTTAATTGCTAAGTTCTTCCAGAAAAATCCTCCGGATAAAATTATCTCCTTCCTTCATCATGCCTCCCTCTACAACCATTTTTAATTCTTGTCTTCCACCCACTCTCTACTTTGTTTTTGTTTCAAACATGCACCTCCCCTGTCAATCACAGCTTTCTGACCTTTTGTTTTTAATTTTCTCTCACTCTCTTCCTGTTTCCTTTCCTTCCTACCTCTAAAATGATCTGACCTCTCAGGCACAATTTGACCTTCTTGTTGTGGTACCGTTAAGCCCTCATCAAACAAACAAACACAAGACAGTCTGCATGCACTTCTCTTATTTCAACAACCTCCATCCAACCAGAACCTGGTGCTCAATGGCAATCGCATCCCTAAAGTTGACCACACTAAGTTCCTGAGTTTGACCCTGGACCCCAATCTCTCCTACAAGCAACACATCACCAACCTGAAACAGAAATGTAACAGCTCCCTCAAAATTCTCCCCTCTTCTCCAACACCACTTGAGGTGCGAACCCCCACGCTCTGTTAAAAATTTCAGGCTCAAAATTTGAGCCAAGCTCGACTACGGCAATATTGTCTACTGTGCCGCTCACAACTCTTACCTCAACCACATGAACTGGAAGTCAAAGGTGGGTTTATTAATTAATTATTTTATCTTCAAGTTATGCTACTATTGTATGACTTCCAAATGAGAGTTGGGGAGGTGGAGAATTGGGATCGGGGTGGAGTATTGAAGTTGGGGAGGTAGATTGTTGGGGTTGAGAAGGTGGAGTTTTGGGGTTGGGGAGATAGAGTGTTGGGGCTGGGGAGGTACAGTGTTGGGGTTGGGGAGGTGGATCCTTGACATTGGCCTTTTTTTACTGGATGTTCTACACAATCAACCACTTTTATGTGACCCAGAAAGGACTTTAATTCTTACTCATTTTCAGCTATTATGTTCATCTCAAATTGCAAAAGGAGTTTATGCAGTGAATGTGCAAACCTAGTAGGGCATAATTGATCCCGGAAAATTTCATCTTTTATAAATATTTGTTAATGTCCCTTTAAGAAGACCTTCCAATAACCTTTTAAATCACTAACTTCCAAAATAGTAACTGCTCATTTATGAAAATGTTTATCTTTAAGTGCATGCAGTCATGAATGTCTTAAATCTAAAGAATTTATTTTTTGTAAAATCCTAGTTCGCTGCATGACATGTTTCCTGTTTATCGTACAGTAGCTGGGTTTCTTGTTAGCATGTAATGATAACATTAATGTCACAGTGGATGATAAGAAAGCTTTTGTCATGTGCTTATCGGATATTGAACGCCTGCTGTTATGGGTGCACATGATATGTTATGGTGACATTTCAAGGTTGCCCTTTAACATTAATCATGTGATTGGTATGTTTCTCGATAATTTGTTTTCCTGATAAGCTATGATATACATGGAGACAAGCCGTGAGATTTTGTCTGGCTCGCCGCGGCTTGATTGCTCACACAACAGAGAATCAATTAGTTATTTTATGCACTGTCTGGTGAAGTCTGGAAACACGTTTTGTGTATAAATTACAGATATGTTTCAAGGGTTTGTATGTTTCGTGCAAACATACCACATGCATGTGATTACTAATTAAGCATAAAGGGGAACAATAATTGAGAATAATTTGAAGTTGTACTGTGTTTTTTTCATGGTTACTGTCCAATGAAACGGATGTTATTGTTTGCAATGAGTCGGGACATACAGTAAATAAGGCTTATTCATGCATCGATTGTGTCTGCATTGTGCTGTTTTGGGTGTGTCTATGTGGATGCTTCTCGACATAAAATTAATATAAAATATTAATATATCATATTCCACGTGTTCATTCAGAGTCATAGATGTGAGAAATGATAAATGATGTCTTGTTTTACTCAACAACTTTTAAGAAATGTTTCTGGGGATTCCTGCCCTGTCTTCATTGTGGTCACTGAAAATCAAATTAGTTTATAACAAGTTCAATAACTTTGTACATGCGTAAGTTGCGGGTGTGTGTTTGTGCACTGTCCCTAAGAATTTGCAGGGCGCAAAGCAAACCCGCTCACAGCAAACATCTGGTGTTTGTGGGAATTGGGCTCGGTTTAATCCCAATTATTATCCGAATAACTAAGGATATAAAGTATGTGCAACATTTAAGGATTTTGACCAGATCCTCTTTACTCTCTTTTGGACTGACCTTTGCTACTTGAGGTCAACGTAGCTTACAAGGACTGCTGGAAGTTTTGGGCGGGTAGAAGCAGGGTTATGTCCCTCTCTCTGGGATATGACGGTTCTTGCAGTTTGATTTTTGGAATGATTTCAGTCAAGCTGTCTGTTGAAAAGTGTGAAAATCAGGAAAGTGTGGCAACTTTCTTGCCTTCTTTTCTTGATTTCATTCCAAATGATTTTGAAAAGTGTGAATATCAGGAAATTGTGGCAACTTTCTTGTCTTCTTTTCTTGATTTCATTCCATACGATTTTGAAAAGTGTGAATGTCAGGAAAGTGTGGCAACTTTCTTGCCTTCTTTTCTTAAATTTATTCTATACGATTTTGAAAAGTGTGAATATTAGGAAAGTGTGGCAACTTTTTTACCTTCTTTTCCTGATTTCATTCCATACGATTTTGACCCTTCCCTTCCCAATCCTTAAAAAAAAGAAACACAAGTATTTTTAATCTTCAGCTGCTATTCGCAGATACAGTAGGTTTGTTTCAGTATGGTTTTGACAAGATAATTTCCCTTTTTGTATTAAAAACCCCATAAAATGCTACCCAACTGGAATCAACTTTCAAGTACTTTAGATTTTGATGCATATTGCTCCATCAAGTCTTCTCTTTTTATATTGCGGTTTGCGGTTTTTGTCGACCACATGAACAAACAATTCAAATCCACTTAAGCCAACATGACATGTTTACATGTTGTCTAATTAGTTTTAACCTCACTGGAATATCAGAAATATCAACAATAGATCATTCATTCATCATATTGTTAGTTTGTGGTGAACTTTATGATAAAGTACTGGGTGTCAGTTAACCCTTAAAGCCGCAGGGGTTCAAAACGTGACAAAAATATTTCAGATACTGTTTTTTGCAAAATTGATTTTCTTAACTTTCCTTTTATTTTGTATCACTCCAAGTTTGGTTTATATTAATGCTAAGACAAGAAACTTTTCAATAAAAATGTCAAATTAAAGAAATTAGTGACATAAATATGCAAATTTGCAAATTGTTGGCCAATTTTATTTAGCTTGGCTTGTATTTTTTCTTGTGAATAATGAAAATGGAGAATTTTTTTTACATATTTAGATTGTTCATGAAATTTCTTTTACAATGATAACAGTCTAAGTTTTTTTCTCTCAAAGCAAAACATGCAAAAACAATGATAAAAACAAACAATTACTAATCACTGCTGTAATTACTTGTGAAAAACAAAGCCAGGATTTGAATTTGGGGCGTGCACTATTCAAGACACCAAACTGCCTATGTTTCAGAATATGGGTTTGTCTTTAAACTTAACTTCGGAATGAAGAAAGGAGAGGGTAGTTGCTCTTTCATTTTTAATTGAACGTGAGGTACGTGAGGCAAGCTAACTTCTTTGCAATATTTTTCGCATGTGGTAGGTGTACTATGATCCAGAGTTATGATTTTTGATCAAAAATTTGTCTTAAAAAGGCTAAAAATCATCCAATTTGGTACAAATTTTGCCAAACAAAGATAATGGTGAGACATCAAACAAAATTTGACCGGAATTTGATAATTTGATGTCTTGGGCAGTTGTTCATGGCTTTTCAAAAAAAGCTACATTAGATCTGGAGGTATGGCAAGCAAGCTTTGAAGAATTTTCTTTTTGTATTAAATTTTGTGCATTTGTTTAATTTTCTCTATTTTAAAGGATTAGTTGAGTGGTCAAGCATATCTATCTTATATGAAAGAGACTTCAAAAGAAACAAAATGGTGACCAAAGCATTTCAATATCTTATTTCATTAAGAGATATTCAAGTTAAAGTTTGGTATCATTTGTATAGAAACGACTGAAATCAGACTAGTTGTGATGTCATAGCATCAGATTCCTCAAAGTCTTTATGTATTCTATCATATTTTGTTGTACGATTTTGTGGCTTAAAAACTATGGGATATGTCAAAAAAAGTAGTAAAGTAGTAATACTGATTCTAGGAATGGTGTTTATAATATACTGTACCACCGGAACAAAGTTTGAGGAAAAATGATTTAAATAGTGAAAAAATTAGATAAACTTTCCTTAAAATACATAAAGGAATTGAGGAACCTGAGGCTGTGACATCACAACTAGTCTGATTTTAGTCGTTTCTACAGAAATGATACCAAACTTTTAACTTGAATATTTCATTAACGGAAAAAGGTTTTGAATGCTTTCTTCATCATTTTGTTTCTTTTGAAGTCCTCTTTCATATAAGATGGACTTGCTTGACCACTGAACTAATCCTTTAAACCATTATTTCTGTAAATCTTCCAAATAACCCTCACCAAAAAGTTACATTTTCTGAAAGAACTATTCGAGCTCTTTCAAATGATACCAGAATTATTGCTGTGGGCTTATTTAACAAAGCAAAATAATTTGGTGAAAAGTGCCTGTCCATTCGGTCATGTCACAACTGCATGGGCATTTAAAGGGTTAAAGTGAGTTTAATTTGTATTGATTGGTTGAAAGTATAAATTATCACAAATCATTTTGAAATAGCTGTAGAAAATGGAGGACATTTACCAGAGGGTATCAGATTGATGAGAATTAAGAAGATCCAACATTAAAGAAATAGAAAAAGGGGAGGGGGGGGGGGAGGGGGAGGGGGAGGGGGGGGTTGTATGAGTGGAGTGTGGTACTTTGATCACTGGTAGGTCTAGTGCTTAAATGATCAATTTCTGATCAAATGAAGGAGACATTCAGAAAATTGATAATGTATTAAGATGAAATGATTTGAAAATGTGGATGTTCTGTTAATAATTATAGTCAGCTATGAATGTGGATGTTCTGTTGATGACTATAGTCAACTATAAATGTGGATGTTCTGTTGATAATTATGGTCAGCTATAAATGTGGATGTTCTGTTGATAATTATAGTCAGCTATGAATGTGGATGTTCTGTTGGTAATTATAGGCAGCTATGAATGTGGATGTTCTGTTAATAATTATAGTCAGCTATAAATGTGGATGTTCTGTTAATAATTATAGTCAGCTATGAATGTGGATGTTCTGTTGATAATTATAGTCAGCTATAAATGTGGATGTTCTGTTGATAATTATAGTCAGCTATAAATGTGGATGTTCTGTTGATAATTATAGTCAGCTATAAATGTGGATGTTCTGTTGATAATTATAGTCAGCTATAAATGTGGATGTTCTGTTAATAATTATAGTCAGCTATGAATGTGGATGTTCTGTTGGTAATTATAGTCAGCTATAAATGTGGATGTTCTGTTGATAATTATAGTCAGCTATGAATGTGGATGTTCTGTTGATGACTATAGTCAGCTATGAATGTGGATGTTCTGTTGATGACTATAGTCAGCTATAAATGTGGATGTTCTGTTGATAATTCTAGTCAGCTATAAATGTGGATGTTCTGTTGATAATTATAGTCAGCTATGAATGTGGATGTTCTGTTGATAATCATAGTCAGCTATAAATGTGGATGTTCTGTTAATAATTATAGTCAGCTATAAATGTGGATGTTCTGTTGATAATTATAGTCAGCTATAAATGTGGATGTTCTGTTGATAATTCTAGTGAGCTATGAATGTGGATGTTCTGTTGATAATTATAGTCAGCTATGAATGTGGATGTTCTGTTGATAATTATAGGCCGCTATAAATGTGGATGATCTGTTGATAATTATAGTCAGCTATGAATGTGGATGTTCTGTTGGTAATTAAAGGCCGCTATAAATGTGGATGTTCTGTTGATAATTACAGTCAGCTATAAATGTGGATGTTCTGTTGGTAATTATAGTCAGCTATAAATGTGGATGTTCTGTTGGTAAATATAGTCAGCTATAAATGTGGATGTTTCGTTGATAATTATAGTCAGCTATAAATGTGGATGTTCTGTTGGTAATTATAGTCCACTATAAATGTGGGTGTTCTGTTGATGATTCTAGTCAGCTATAAATGTGGCTGTTCTGTTGATAATTATAGTCTGTTATTAATGTGGATACTCTGTTGATAATAATAGTCAGCTAATGTATAAATGTGGATGTTCTGTTGATAATTATAGTCAGCTATGAATGTGGATGTTCTGTTGATGATTATGGTCAGCTATAAATGTGGATGTTCTGTTGATAATTATAGCGAGCTAGAAATGTGGATGTTCTGTTGATAATTATAGTCAGCTATAAATGTGGATGTTCTGTTGATAATTATAGTGAGCTATAAATGTGGATGTTCTGTTGATAATTATAGTCAGCTATGAATGTGGATGTTCTGTTGATAATTCAGTCAGCTATAAATGTGGATGTTTTGTTGATAATTATAGTCAGCTATAAATGTGGATGTTCTGTTGATAATTATAGCGAGCTATAAATGTGGATGTTCTGTTGATAATTATAGTCAGCTATGAATGTGGATGTTCTGTTGATAATTATAGTCAGCTATGAATGTGGATCTTCTGTTGATAATTATAGTCAGCTATGAATGTGGATGTTCTGTTGATAATTATAGTGAGCTATAAATGTGGATGTTCTGTTGATAATTATAGTCAGCTATAAATGTGGATGTTCTGTTGATAATTATAGTCAGCTATAAATGTGGATGTTCTGTTGGTAATTATAGTCCACTACAAATGTGGGTGTTCTGTTGATGATTATAGTCAGCTATAAATGTGGATGTTCTGTTGATAATTATAGTCAGCTATAAATGTGGAGGTTATGTTGATAATTATAGTCAGCTATGAATGTGGATGTTTTGTTGATAATTCTAGTCAGCTATAAATGTGGCATTAGTTGTTCTGCTCCTTAAAGTTTCAAACAGTCAGACCCGACCTGATAAATAACCAGGTCGGGTCAGATTTTTCCTCTTTATTTTCTTTATTCTGAAAACCTTAGTTGTTGTGGAAGCTGGTGCTGAATATCATATTAGCTATGGATGAAGTTCTTATTGTGTGGTTAATTTAATGAAGATAAAGTAGTCTCACTATTTACTACTGTAAGTTTGTGGTTATGATTTGCTGGAACAAATTTTTAAAGAGAAGGACACGTCATGGATGTTTTGTTGATAATTCTAGTCAGCTATAAATGTGGATGTTCTGTTGATAATTATAGTCAGCTATGAATGTGGATGTTCTGTTGGGAATTATAGGCCGCTATAAATGTGAATGTTCTGTTGATAATTACAGTCAGCTATAAATGTGGATGTTCTGTTGGTAATTATAGTCAGCTATAAATGTGGATGTTCTGTTGGTAAATATAGTCAGCTATAAATGTGGATGTTTCGTTGATAATTATAGTCAGCTATAAATGTGGATGTTCTGTTGGTAATTAGAGACCACTATAAATGTGGGTGTTCTGTTGATGATTCTAGTCAACTATAAATGTGGATGTTCTGTTGATAATTCTAGTCAGCTATAAATGTGGATGTTCTGTTGATAATTATAGTGAGCTATAAATGTGGATGTTCTGTTGATAATTATAGTCAGCTATAAATGTGGATGTTTTGTTGATAATTCAGTCAGCTATAAATGTGGATGTTCTGTTGATGATTATAATCAGCTGTAAATGTGGATGTTCTGTTGATGATTATAATCAGCTGTAAATTTGGATGATAATTATAGTCAGCTGTAGATTCTGTTTTGTAGAAACATTACAGCAGAAAAATTCAACATTAATGTTTGGAAGATTTTGTTTAGTTATATAATCTCCTTTTTTATGTTTTGTGAAGAACAGGGCTGTAATTCTCTTTTGGAAAAGGGGTGTGTGTGTGTGGGGAGCATGGGCCATATTTTCTTCCATAAATAGGGGAAACAATTTTTTCACAAACTTGAAGGTGATTCTGCATCCTGTTACATCTTCTCAGACTCCCAAGTATAACCCCACATCCCACTTCCTCTGTAAACTCCCCCCTCCCCCCCCTTGCAGAAAAAGTAGTCTTTTCTTCTGGATACCCAGCCATGTTGGCATCCCTGGCATTGACAGAGCTGATGCAGCTGCAAAAGCTTGCCCTGAATCTTCCCCTACCCCCTTTCCCAAAACCCTTTCTGCTTATAGCTTCCCTTGTTCATGACTGCTGGCAATCCTCATGGGACCCCCAAATTGATAACAAACTCCACATCATCCAGCCCACTATTCCAATCAAACCCACCATCCACAATTTCTTCTGTGCAGCCAACATCCACTTTTCCCACCTTAGAATAGGTCGCACACACCTCACTCACTTTCACCTCCTTATTAGCTCCCCCACCCCTCTGCACCAATTGCCATTGCACCCTCACAGTCCAGCACCTCCTCCTTGCTTGCCCCCTGTACAATGTTCTCAAAGCTTCCTTCGCTCCCTACAACTCATTAGCCGAGTATTTCCAGAAAAATCCTCTGAAAAAATTACCTCCTTCCTCATGCTTCCCTCTACAACCATATTTAGTCCTCCTCTCCCACCTCCTCCCTCTACTTTTGCCGCTCTTTTCACCCATGCACTTCCTCCCTTGGTCCCAGCTTTTTGGCTTTTAGTTTCTGTGTTTCTCTCAATCTTCCCCTATTTTCTTTCCTTCCAACCTCTGGAATGTCTAATATATCAGGCACAAATTGACCGTCGCTGTCATGGTGCTGTTAAGCCCTCCTCAAATAAACAAACAAACCAACATGAATATACATACTGAGTACATCTACATAATTTATTCTTATATTGATATACTGTATAGTCATATATACATGAAACATTTGCATTTTCAAGTCGGTCTTACACGGAGTATATCCGTGGAGGATGGAACGTCCGTGACGTGACATTTTAAAATTTTGTGACAAAATGAACCTAAACAGATGTAATAAACTTTGTCTGACATTTTGTGACGTGTTTTACCCTTTCACTCACACTCCTTCCTAATTTGATGTTGCATCTTAGTGGTGGACTCCATTTTTCATGAAACAGATATGATCAAATAATTCTTTCTATGAGGTATCACCGGTCAACTGGTCATGATGTGCAAATCTATGCCAATCAAATGTGACAAAGGCAAAACTGATGTGACATTCTGTTGCAAAAGGTGCCAAAAATTATGTGCCATTTAAGACATTTATGTGACAAATTTGAAATTTTGTGATGTGACATTTTGTGACAAGCCATCAATCATCACTACATTTTCTGATCTCCCCCAAAAGGTTTTCCTTGAATGTTTATCATCTGATCCATGATTGCTCTGTCAGTCCGACTGAAGCCATTGATTACCAGCAGCAAAGCACACATGACTCCAATTAAGTCTCTCCATGTGAAACCTCCTTGTTGAAATGAAGTGGGAGTGGCAGATGACAAGATATTGTTCAATCTTAAAGAATTGTTTTAAAATGTTAAGTGTGGTTGAATCAGTCCACAAATCAATTCTTGAAGGACTATACTTGGGATCAATTATGAACACAGCGTGCTATTCATAATGGTACATAACTGAAGTTGTTTATTGGCCGGTGAGATAAGTGTCACGGTGTCAATTTGTTGATGACAGTGAAGATGTTTACAGTCTAACATTAGTGTCTATGGATGATGTAGATATAAGATTCTGACAGGGATTTGTTAAAAAATCCCTGATTCTGAAGATGTCTGAACTAGATTTTGAATTGCTCATTTTGTTGATATGACTTCAGTATAGTTCTGAAAAAGTTGTGTTTGCCGTTTGTGTATGCTTTGTTTTCTGGCAGGTGTTGTTTAGCAAATAAATTAACTCAAAGATCATGCATATACACTGCGAAAGCGCGTGATGAATATTGATTACTGCACACTTCATTAAGCAAAAATGACGAAAAAATTGTGGGGAAAATTTCAAAACTTTCTAAAAGTACAAGTCTGTGTACATTAGAATCATGTTTGTAAACACAAAGTAGACATGAAGCTGCAACAGCTGTCAATAATTATCTCCATGTTATTTCTTTCAAATGTAAAAGTAAACAAAAAAAATGATTTTTTTTCTCTGTATGTTGTTCCATAGAAAATATTGAGAGAAAATTAAGACAGTATTTTTTATTGTAATCCACAGTCAAATTTATGTCAAAGGAAGTAGCTAAGCTAAATCCATCAGAGCCATTAGGCTCACAGAGCCGATGCTTATCCCCGGTTTCCATGGCGCAAGCGGATGATAGTACATTGCTCCCCCTGGACGGGATACCAGTTCATCTCAGATTAACTCCCCAGCAGTACTGGTACTCATTTTACAGCTGAGTGGGCTGAAGCAAGTATAGAATTAAGTGTCTTGCTCAAGGACACAATGCAGCGTTCACGATGGGAATAGAATTCGGTACCTCTCAAACATGAGCATGACTCCTTAACCACTGAGCCACAGCACCTCAAAGGAAGTAGCAGATTAGTGTTAATTTCATCCCTTGGCAAGAAGGCAATTTTTAAATTTTAATGATTGAAATTTAAGGAGTATATTTCTACTTGTCGTCTTAATGTGATACTGTGGAAAACAAGTGGTTACTGTTTGTGTGAATTATTTTAATTGAACATCAGGGGATAACTTTTTTTAACCAAAGCTGGTCTCCCTAAGTAGTTCCTGTGTCTCTCCCTCCCCCTCCCTGACTAAAAAAATTATAGAAATGTGACTGTCACAGCACAAGTGCAGTGTCACAAATGCGGAGAGCCACTTGACTATGACTCTGATATGACAAGGTGCATGCCTATTATGTCATGACGCCTATTAAGCACTGTAATGTCATGAATACCAAGAAGTGCATAACTAATGAAAATGGATGAGGGAGGAGAATCAATAAGTTTGATCACTTCTTGCGTTACATGTATGATGTGTCTGAAAAAGGGATTAGAGCTAGACAGGTTTGTCACAGCAGATGTAATAATCAATACCAGCAATTGAGAGTAATTGTCCCCACTTATTGATTACTTCACTATAATTGCCTTTTATCTGTGAAGAGTAAAATTGATCCTTTTGAGGTGTGGTTTAAACTATGAGTGGTTTATTGAAAGTTCCCCCGCCCCGGATGGCTGATCATTTTGCCGGTTGAGGTGGGTGTGTCTTGAAGTTTAAAAACATGACCTCTGAATTAGGGGAAGTCATCTTCAGTAGACATCTGCTATCATATACGGGATTAATTTCCACTACTTTTTCAATATTTATATCTTTTGTACAGTATTTTTGCGACTATGAGGGTGTTTTTAGGATTCCTTCCTCAAACACATACGGTGGACAAATGTCTGCTATTGTGGAGGAAAATCTACAGGCATGGCACATTTTGTGATTTTGTATGCACATGTGGTATTCTGCTGAGAATCTTTTGAACCCATAGTTTTCCTCTCTCTGTGGTACAAAATCATCCATACTTTGCCGCTGAAATAATTTGCTGCAACGTGAAATTAAATCTGTAGATTTAAGTTTGTGTTCTTTGAATTATGGGTTGTTTTTTAGTTTGGTTGCTTGCTGGAACCTTTAGGTTGCATGCTAATATTTCACTTGTGCCAGCCTTTTACACTTAGTTTTCACACATGCCATTCTTAGTTTTCATGCGCGCCATTCTTATTTTTCACACGTGCCATTCTCAATTTTCACATGCGTCATTCTCAATTTTCACACGCGCCATCAATTTTTGTATGCGTGCCATTCTTAATTTTTTTTTTGCTTGCCACCCTCAATTTTCAAGCATACTTATTGCTTTTCTAATGCGTCAAGCATGAAATTTGTGCGTTTTTAACAAACGGCGTGTAAGAAAAGGTTCCAAAATAGATCCCAAAACGCATAATTTTCACATATGACAAATTTGCATGTGTGGAAATGCTTTTCAAATTTGTATAAGGGAGTTTGCTTCCTTGGTGATTCCTTTGTAGTCTGCTTCTTATTCTGTTGGCATTTCGAGAGGCTTTGCAAACATTTTAAAGGGGGTATCTCCTCACAAAATACTTGCTTGACACAGCACCTGTAAATCTGGTACATACTAGCACAGTGGCACAAAAGAAGGGGGGGGGGGTGGCCAGGAAGAGCACGAAGCGGTGATTTAAAGCTGTGGAAAGATATTGCTGCATTAGCGGCAATCCGAGTGCGAAGCGTGAGACGTTCGGCATGGGGTTCAGGGGATGCTAAAGGGCCCCTTGTGGGGTCCAGGGGCAATCCCTGATGGGGGTCCAGGTGGCGAAGCCAGGGCTTAAATTGGCTGCAAAATGTGGGATGTACAGTATACCCCATGCCCCTTGATCTACGCCCATGGTGGACGTGGTATGTGGTTTTAATGATCATTAAAAGACTAAGGTTATATCTATGACCGTGGATGTAAGTCCCTGCGTGAAAAGTGAGGTTATATTACTTACGACGGTTTTTTGATTCCCTGACTAAGCCAGCTCTTTCCCGTTTTGAATATCGTATGTAAGATGGTAAAATCAGCGTATGTTTACGTTTAGCTAGCTCTACGATCTGCCGTTATTAACATGCTGTATGTACGTACTTAATAACACGCACGCATACTTGCAATTGGGTAAGAAGAAGCACTGAAGTAACAGCACATCTATTCTAAGTCTATGTATAAACTTAATTTTCACCATTGGTGTTCACTCTACCAGTTCCCCTAACATGATTTTGATCAATTCACACTAACAGATATGATTACAAAATTTTTATTGCTCAGGAAATATTATATGCGAGGAAACGTATGAAACTATTGCCTAAGTTTTTTTTTTTTTTTTTGACTGGAAAAGGGGGTGGCTAGCCACCCTAGTCTCTCCCCTGGATCCGCCCATGTAGTGACGTCACTTTTGCTGTGGTTTCTGACTTTATGATTGGCTTGTCAGTATTTGCGTATAATATATAATATGATCTGCCAATCAGAAACTTTAAATTGTTTTACAAACGCTCTTGATATTGACACGAGAACTGACCTTTAATATTATATTGCTAGCTTGTTGACTTGTAGGTCATAATGCTAATTTCAGTAGTTTGGTTGTCCATTAGTAGGGTCATGGTGAAGGCTCCTTGAAGAGTAGGGTTCTCACGTCAGTATAGACCTTTTCAAACCAAGTTTAGCCGAACGTGAAACGTCAGGGTACTTTAACCAATAAAATGCTGGGGAATTTTCCTTTTTACTAACCAACCAAACAGCTGCAGGGAAAATTGTAAGCAACAACAAAGTGCACGTGTATAACCTTCATAAGCCTGTACGCACGTACATAATAATACAACATTACACATACGTACGTACGACGTATGTATGTAAAAGTTATGTGAAATGTATGATTAAGCTTTGTGTTGTATGCACACATAAAGTATTTAAATTTGCGTCAAAGTTTCAACTGCTCAGCCTGGATAATTCTTTTCTTATGGGGATGTTTTTTTGTTGTCATATTTCAAGAGGATCCGTACTGTCTTCCATTCAGACTCTCAATTAAGGAATACGCGATATTTAGGCAAGATTTCAAGTTAAAACTTGGCCTCAGGTACGTTTATAACACTAACGTTACGTTCAATGCATGTAGTTGTAGGTCCTAGGCCTAGTGTGCACGTTAAAATATTGTTTTTGTGAACGGAACATTTTATGTTCGTTGGGGTTTACATTCCCTCAACAGTTACGAAACATTACAAATATTTGTGCACATTTGAAATACAAAAATAGGACAGAAATTGGCAAAAATCGTTCAAATTTGAAAATGTTGATCTTCAGTGCGGAGAGCCTAATGGTATGAAATTGTGCCGTTGACCTCACTGCACAAAATGTGAAAATAGTATCAAGAACTTTCGGCAGCAAATCCCTAATTATCTGTGAATGAGACAACTAGTTTTGCATGTGGGAAAAATTGTGTGAATGCAGAGGATACAGTTTATCCAAGTTTTCCGTTTGGTATGGAATTTCCTAACCAAATTACGCTACCAATTAAGTCTCAGTGAAGTGCTTATTTGTGTATGTAGGCCCCTATATACTGTTAATTATTGTGTGAAATTGTATATTTAATGAGTTTGACCCCATACGCTAGTAAATTGTGCAGACGATCATTTCGGCCATGTGACATTATTTAAATGAGATTTCCGGAAATTACCGATTCCGATATGAAAAGGTCTATAGGAAAGGTCATGGTGAAGACTTGCTCCTTGAAGGGGGTAGGGTTCTGGAAAAGGACATACAGCAGTGTTCACATTAAGGTGCAGGATGCTTGCACATATTATTAAATTCTCACTCAAAAATAATTAAAGGGGGTGGGTGTGGTGGTTCCTGAGAAAAAGAAAAAAAATTGGCCCACAAAATGCCAAATTATGGCATTTTTCCATTTTAAAAGAAATCTCACCCGTAAAAAAATCCAAAATATTACACATGTGAGGGGAAGGTGATAGGGGTGAAGGAAGGGGGGGGGGGGTGAGGGGAGTGTGAATATCCCCCCAAAATAACTAGTTTGTCACAATTTAATTATCAAATTATTGCGTTTTAGGTCATTTGGCCTTAAAGTTGCATTTGTTAAAGTGATTATCACTTTAACAGCCACAATGTGGAACCAGCTTGCAAATATGGATGTTTATGGTCATATTTTTGGCAAGTATACATTTATTTAAATTTAATGTGCTGTCCATGCTGCATTGTATCACACAAATTATTTGAAATGTATGTATATAATCATGGGTGGCTCGGGATAAGGGCAAGGTGGCATGGATGGCTAGCCATAGGGGAAAGGGGGTGCTTTTGTTTTTATTATTGAATTATGCACACAAAAAAAAAATATCAATTGTATAATTTAAAAAATGTTCAATTCCCCTGTATAATTTTTAAAATGTTCAATTCCCCCTGATCATGTTTTCCCCATCCAACAAAGCTCTTATCGCCGCCCCCTATCATTGTTTTGTTTTTATTATGAAGAATGGAAACATGCTTAAATTATGTATGTGTAATAAACAAAAAAAAAATTTTTTTCCCTCTCATCATGCTTTACTCCTCCAAATAAAATCTCTTACATCCACCTATGTGTAAGTATAACATTGCACAGAATATTAAATAGGAACCACAAGTTTGTCACCTTTCTCGTCTGGTGTGTTTGGTCAACAAGGACGACATGTTTGCTCTTGCACTGCTGTTTGTAGATGGAAAGTGCATGTAAAGTCGTGGTTTAAAAAATTATTAAGTTTTTGAACAGATGTGGGTCATGGCCTTTCATAGTATTTAATTAAATGTTCACATAATCATTTATTTTCTTCATGCCCTGTGAGTACATTTTGGAATTGCGTGCCAGGGAGAGTACTTTTTTTCTTGTTGTATTGTGAGGTGTGAAAATAAGTGTGTCAAACCGTCAAAGTAGGCATTCTTCCACATCGGAGCAGAAGGTGTGTGTTTGTGACATATATCAAAACATGAATATGTACTTTTGATGAGGTATGCACGAGGGAGGATGTGATGTCATGTAAAGTGCTCACATCTGGCAGTAAAGGTTTTTTTCTAATTAATTTTGTCTTTATGGATGGGGGAAGAATATGAAAAGGATCTTCATGAGGGAATGATAAAAGTAGAACAGTTATTATTGGAAAGAAAGATGGTTATAGGAAATTGTTATAATGAAAATTGTTAAAATGGATTAATAAAGAGATTCCCCTGAGCTTTCTACTGGAGTCATGTACATTTTCAGACATTGTTTTGGATTAGGATGTAGCTCAAGTCAGTGTTCACGTTAAGGTGCGGGATTGTAGGCACATATTATCAAATTCCATCTCAAAATTAATTAAAGGGGGAATTCCACAAAAATTATCAATAAATATTGCCGAAAAATGCCATATTTGGCATTTTTTAGCCAAATTTAAGCCTTTTTTGTTGTTGTTGTATTTTTGGCATTTCGGGGTATTTTTGGTCATTTTTTTGGTAAAATTCCAAATTAAAATTCCCACTTTCCCCCTCCTTTCTCCATTTCTCCCAAATTACACAAGCGTCCATGGACCCTAAGAATATATTTAAGTTTAAGCTCGGTCTTATTTGTGTAGAAATGACTGGTGTACCAAGTCTACTATGGAAGGTTGACACCTTCATCCTCACATTCTTAACAATTTGTGAATGTATTTTGATGAAAATTAATTTAACTTTTTTATATTTGAATTATTTTCCCTTAAACTTTCTTCAGGTAGTAAATTATGATTAACCATACTAGTTTCTGTTTTACTACTTTCCTGGTATATCCAATGGTTGTTAAGCCACAAAATTGCAGGACAAAATATGATAGAATACATAAAGACTTTGAGGAATCTGAGTGTGAGGCTAGGACATCACAACTAGTACTAGTCTGATCTCAGTCATTTCTACACAAATAATACCAAACTTTAAATTTGGACATCTCCTTTAACGGAATAAGATTTTTGAATGTTTTTCCACCATTTTGTTTCTTTTGAAGTCGTCTTTCATAATGGACTTGCCTCACCCCTGACCTAATACTTTTACTACAATTTAGAAAAGAATAATAAAACTTGTTTGGGGAAGGGGGGGAAGGGGCACTCTCATATATGTGAGGCATATATACATGTACCGCCCGAGCAGGCAGTTGCCTTTTTTCAGAATTTTTGTAGTGCAGGTGTCAAAATTCAAATCTCTCATACTGCTGGTCTCAAAAAATTGCATATTTTCGTACTGCAGGTAACAAAAAACGCTTCTTTTCGTACTGCAGGTATCAAAAATCACCTATTTCTTATTGCAGGTATCAACAATCACTTATTTTCATACTGTAGGTATCAAAATCATAAACTGTCATACTGCAGTTACTAAAAGATATCTCATACTACAGTCACAATTTTGAAATTCTGTGCAGCACATTCCTACCACTTTAGTATGAAAGTGCCCCCTCTGATTAATTATTGCTTATTTTAATTGTTAATCAAAATTTCATAGGTAGACAAAGACCTTTTCATAGCCCTCTCAAAGTACAGGTGTTACTCTGGTGGCTGATATAGGGTATTGTACACAAGTCCTCTGAATGATTATGAAATTTATGTATTAATAAAGATAAGGATCTTGACAAGGTATGTGTCTGTCTGCACATGGTTGAATATTTCTATATATCGCTATCATTCAAATCTTTTACAGGTTTATCAATTTATCAACAAACATAAGAACAGTGTTAGTATTAAAGGTATATGGACTGATTAGAACAACATGGTTTATGATATGCTAAAACATCAAAATCAGTTAGAAATTGTTCATTTTACAGCATTTTAAAACTTTGAAACCTTATTAGCATAAATTGTGCAATGTAACTTCAGAATGGGACAACTAGATAATTGTTCATGGTAAGTTATTTTTTTTCGGTGTGTCCTCCCTAAATGTTTTAAATGGGAGAAGCTGGCTATAGTAAACAGGAAGTTGGATATTATCATAATCTTTAACACAGATTTAGCATTAGAATGCAATTTGATAACATTTTATATTTTGATTTGAATATATGAACTTAACAAATTTTAGCTGTATTCCTGTTCATTGAGGTGGTCGATTTGACGTAACCGTGTATGGGGTCAGTACGGTTTTGCCAAGTTGAAGGGGAAACTTTATTATTACAGTCAATTGGATATTTTTTATGAATACTTGTATCGTCTCAGCCAGTCAGCAAAAATAATGGTACTCATATATATTGGAAACTACTGTCTAATACACAACAAGTGTGAAGAAAAATAAATTCTGTCCAGTATTTTAAGCAAAATGACAAAAAACATGTTTTTCTCTATTGACTGCAATAATAACTGACTGTTTGTTTTCCCGTTTGACTGAAGTTCGAGATCATTAAAAAAACATTGTTACACCGCTGTGCACCACAACATTTCCGGGTGTCTGACCTCCTCAATACATCATCACTTTGATTACAAACTTTGATTTGCCATAACTTAAAAACTATATGTGCTATTGTGACTGTTAAAGACTTTTCTGCTCAGAAGTTATTGCTCTTTCACCCAAATTATCTACCTGTCCATACTAGAGCTGTGAACGTTTAGGGATTTTAGTAAACGTGTACACGCCAAAAGAAGCGAGCGTGTATCGTGTACACGAGTTTAGTACCGTAATTTTCGGAAATACACCAAAATTGCTCCAAAACTACGGGGCGAAAAAAATCGCGCAACCAGTATGGTAAAAGTACTAAATGCATCGCCCAAATAGACGCTGAGTTTTGCTTTCCAAATCGTTAAAAGTTTACTTGTACAGTATAAATCATCATTTTTATGGAAAGTATGCATGGAAATTCAGTTTAGAAAGAACAGATAACTTCCTTTCAATGTCATTTAAACTCAAGATCGCGTAACTTTTTTTTCCCTATTAAACTCACGGCTTTCAAAGTTCTGTGAAAATCTTGCATACTGAGGCCTATGATATACCTCGCAAAACATTTCAAAACTACGCCACCACCACCAGGAAGTTCTGAAATATCAGTCCTCTCGAAAAATGGCCGCCATCTTTGCGAAGCATGCAGAAATTCAGCTCTGTTAAAACCTTTTTCTGTTTATTTATTATGCAATATTTTTTCTTTCTTGCAAAATTTATTTGACTCATCAGGTAATATTTACATGTAAATGTACTGATTGTCACGATTCAAGTGTTTTTATCAATGAAACGGGCCTTGATTGCGTGGGATTTAAAGCCTTATGGCCTAACGTTAGGCCTATTGTTAGTTTCACTGTTTACTGCTGCACATTCGCGGTGCATTTTACTGAGTTAGATTACTCAGATTTCAGCGAAATCAAAGTGCCTAATATTCCCATTCATTGGTGATTACTGCGCATTTGTGATTCGCACATTTAAAAAGGATTATGCTAATCGGGTTAACAGTTTGTAAAAATTCATTGATTGGAATTTTGTTAGCCGAATGTGTGTGTGATTTGAATCATGAATATTGATTTTCAACGGCAAGACACTAGGCCTATAATGTATGAAAAACGATTACTCGCAATGAAATTTTAGTAAACGTTTACATGATTTGCGAGCGTGTAGCGTGTACACGCTAAACGGTCACAGCTCTAGTCCATACATGGGTGTAGCAGGGGAGCTGGGTCAAAAGGGTTGAACCACCCCCCAAAATAAAATAAGGTAACAAAAGTCTAGCAAATATGATAAAAAGGTCCAGATGTTTTGCCTGGGCGATTCCCCCAATCCAAAAAGCTGGCTACACCCCTGCCATATACCTTTAAAGGAGACATTAAGTCTGATATAATCCTCATTCATATAATAGAGATTAAAATCTAAAACAACAACCACAAACACCAAGTCAAAATCTCATTCCTATCTCAAATTATCCATCTTTAAAGTCAACACACAGAGGCTGCCATTTTGCTCAATTCTGTATTGAAATCTTCTGAACCATGACATTTGTTTTCCCAACAGAGACTAAGGAATGTAATATACTTCTTTATAACTTTGTATTATGTTTTTATTCCAAAATGATGTGACACAAAGTTTTAATAACATGTTTTTACATTTTCATGTATACGCAAAAATGTCCTTGACCTTACAAATGGATTTTTTTTTTCATGAGCTAGAAAACTTGAGGTATATAATAATGACATCATAATCTGCATGTTTTGAATAAAAATGACGGCTCCCATAGTACTATTAAGTAGAAGCATTAGAGTTTTTACTAATTATAATAAAAGTGTTAGATTGCTTCTAAACTTGGTCAGATGATTTGTTATTTTCAATGCTTTCGTATAAAATAAGGATTATGTCAGATTTATGTCTCCTTTAAAGCCTAGCTTTGGATAAGAATATGCAACTTGTGTTTTAAAATTGAGGGCATGTCTTTTGAGTGTAGAAGCTTAGACTGAAATATGATAATGTTGTATGTTTGAACTAATTGTTTTGCTTTCCATTTTGACACTTCTGAATCAATTCACTTGGTTGAAAATGTGACCTAAAGTCATCAGACCTTATAGCAACCAAGCGCATTCACCCCGCATTGGAGTGAAAACAAAGCGATCAGCTGTGTTTGTTTACATGCCATACGTACCGCACACAGTAAACGCATACGGACTTGCCCACGTATATCCCGCAAAGCTTTGTTTTCACTCAAGAAAATGACGTCGTCTCCCGGATGTGACGTGGCACCAACCAAGTGAATAGCATACAAGAAATGTTATCAATTTAACATTGTAGGCAAAATTTGCATTTAAATGTTGATGATTCTTTTGAATACTACAATTCATTTTAGGTTGTAATGTTCCTTTAAAGATTAAGAAACTTTAGTGTCAGTTTGTTGCTGTTTGCCAAATCATGTGATGCTTTGTCATAAAAATATCAAGACAATGTAAAGCAATCGAAACTTGGCAGGAAATGAAACCAAATTTAACTGGACATAACTGTGTCAGCTGAAGATATGGGATAAGAGACTAAATCCATAATGACATCTAAACGAAAGTGATAGATAAAAGTAACATCATTCCACTGGGACCAGATCATTATTTTGTAGGTACTTTTTTTTTAGAGTTATTGTTGCCATTTCATGTTTAAAGGTGTTTTAAGCGGTTGCACATTCTAGAATACCATGATTGTTGGTTGCTGAGAGGGTGTCTGCCCACTATCTGAAGGCCCATTAGTCTGAAGTTTCAATAGTCTGATTTAAAGGCCTGCTTATTTGGAAGGCAATTGATAAGAAAAGGCCCACTAATCTCAAAGTTTGATAGTCAGAAGGTTGACTAGTCTGAAGGCCCATAATCTGTTAGGTTAGGTATACCTTGACTATTGAACCTTCAGACCATTGGGCCTTTGGACTAGTGAGTGAACCTTCAGACTAGTGAACCTTCGGACTAGTGGACCTTTTCTTTCGGATTATTGAACCTTTGGACTATTGTTCCTTTGGACCAGTGGGCTGGCACTGTTGAGAGGATAGGATGTTGGATGCCCAACTGGTTAAAACAATCTTGATTTCCCATATATAAATATAGATATAGATATAGATATAGACATGCATGCATGTATACATATACATACTGTACATACATACATACATACATACATACATACATATACACATACATACATACATACATACATAAATACATACATACATACATACTTACATACACATACATACATACATACATACATACATACATACATACATACATACATACATACATACACACACATACACACATACATACATATACACACACACTAAAAATGATTTGCAAATCATTGGGGGCAAAAATACCCCCTTGCCCCTTATTTACTCCAATGGCCAGCCACTTCTGAGTGAATACCAAATTAGTGAAAATATTTTTATTCTTTAGATCAGTGGATATTAATGATTTATTTCCCTAAATTTTTTTTGTTAATTTCATGCACTTCCTAAGACATGGAAGAAAAGCATAATCTTGGTAGTGCCCAAGAAAGGTGATTTAACAAAATGAGACAATTTTAGACGGATTTCACTATTACAGACTGGGAGCAAAAGTTTTGAAAGGTTAATTATTAATAGAATTTAGGATGCTGTAGATGATTCATTGAGAGTTGAACAAGGAGTTTCAAGGTGGTGAGGGGAACAACAGAACAGATATTCACATGAAGAAACATAATAGAGCAGAGCATAGAATGGAGAGTACTGTATCTAAAGTTTGTTGATTTTACAAAGGTTTTCAACAGTGTTAACATAAATATTTTATAGAAAATAATGAAAAGATATGGAATCCCACAAAAGTGCATTAACCTAATACAGGATTGGTATAAAGAAAGTACAAGCACAGTGGATTTTGATGGAAAATTATCAGACTGGTTCATTATCAAGACAGGGTCAGGCAAGGATGTGCAATGTCAGGATTCCTCTTCATCCTAGCACTAGACTGGATTAGGAAGGCAACAGAAATAACCATAGACTTGGAATCAAATGGAACATGTACACAACATTAGAAGATCTGGATTATGCTGATGATATTGCTTTAATTTCAAACACAAGGGAAAATCTGCAGAAGAAAACATCTTGCCTTCATGAAAATGGAACATATGTTGGGCTGAAAATGAATGAAAAGAAGACAAAGACAAGAGCTTTACTGTATCAGATAACGAGCTAGAAGATGTAGACAAGTTTGTATATCTGACACAACATTGTCTAAAGATGGAGGCACCGAAGATGACGTAAGAAGGAGAACCTCCTTAGCACTGACCACATTTAAACAACTTAGTAAAATATGGAATTCAAACATATTACAAGAGAAAAACCAAACTAAGAATTTTTTACATCAATGTTACCTGTGAATCATCAGTGTTATTTTATGGCTCTCAAACCTGGAAGTTTAACAAATCAGATTTCCTGGGGAAGGGGGGAGGGCACTTTCATATGTGTGGTATATGTATGTGCTGCCCGAGCTCTTGCCTTTTTGCATCCTTTTCGTAGTGCATTTATCGTTTTTACTATATAAAAGAATTAAAACTGTAGTAATTTTTTTATAGTAAAACAAATTTTTTCCATCCTTTTGTAGTGCAGGTCCCAAAAACTGATATTTTCCTGTGTTAATTTTGTACTGCTGGTCCATTTTTACAATATTTTCATTGGATACTCATACTGCAGGTATCAAAACTGCGGGTATGTTTTCCTACCACTTTTAGTATAAAGTGCCACCCTGTGGGGTGAATGAAGGAAGCCTATCAAAAAATAATGTTATTTGACAGATTTTTTGGTAACTGCAGTATGAAATTATACAAATTTGATACCTGCAGTGTGAAAGAAGTTAATTTTGATACCTGCAGTATAAGTATTCAAGGAATTTATTGTAAAAATGGACCAGCAGTACAAAATTAACACAGTAAAACCTCAGTTTTTGGGACCTGCACTACGAAAATGAAAAAATTAGTACAATTTTTATTTATTTAAAAAAAGAAAAAGACACTGAAAATGGTGCAAAAAAGGCACCTGCTCCGGCATATACATATACCTCACCTATGAAAGTGCTCCCTCCCCCTTCCCCTGGGCATTCACCTTACTATTTTGAACTCATTTGACCTGAATGTTTTAGTAGTTAATACAGAGTTGCCACAATGGCGACTCCCTTGTTCAAACATGAAGCTATTAACCGAAATACATCCATCCATCAATCAAAGAACACACGAGCAGTATCCTTGGGTAAGGTCACAGTGAGCTGCAACAGCCTTCAGACTGATTATGTAACACTGTCTGGCTCTGTGTTTGCCTCCATTACAAGGACAGACATGGTGGGTGCAAAGTGCGAACTGTACAATTGTACAAAGCAACAAAATTGTTGTGTGCAGTTCAAGTTGAACAGTATGGAAGTTAAATGTTCATAGTCGGCAGTTCATTCATCAGGACTTGATATTTTTTGGAGGTCTAATTAAAAACATTATATGATACAAAACATTAACTGACTTGTTTTATAATTGCTAAGCGGAGTCTGAAGGTTTAAAATTGTGATGTGTTCATGATAACTCTATCTAATGAGTTTTTATTTAAGAAGATTATTAAAGGAATTGTTTAATGATGTAGCAAGTCATTTTTATATGAAAGAGGACTCATATCTTAGGATATTGAAGAATTTGATTCACCGGGTGGTTTTTTTGAATATCTTTTTCATTTAAAAATGTCCCCTTTCCTCCCCCACTGTCCTGTCTAAACTGATATCTCAGCTGACTGCCATTTTAAACCCTGAAAACAATATGGGAGTGTGGAATTCTTTGAGTTATCATTTGAGTTCAAGTTACAGTTTAAGTTAATCACCATCGGTGGGGGGGGAGGGGGAGGGGGTCCACATGATGGTTGGCCCATGACTTTGACATTTTAATAACTTGATCAAGCGTAATTGGTGTATGCACTTCATACAGCCAATGTAGGATCTTGATGGGGTCCACTTGATGATGGCCCATGACTTTGACAATTTAAAATAGCGATATCTTGAACAGTGGACCCCATAAATTCCTTCATTGGCTGCATGAAGTCCATACCAGTCCCTGTTCAAGATATCGCTATTTAAAATTTGAAGGTCATGAACCCATTATCACCAAGTGGGCCCCTTACTAAGATCTTTTACTGACTGTATAAAGTCAATATGCCAACCTCTGTTCAAGATATCGCTATTTAAAATTTGAAGGTCATGGGCTACATCATCACCAAGTGGGCCCCACTAAGATCCTATATTGATTGTATGAAGTCAATATGCCAACCCCTGTTCAGGATATTGCTATTTTAAATTGTCAAGGTCATGGGCCCACCATCATCTGTGACCCCTTCTCCCCCTTTCCCCCCTCCCCATGGTGATTAATAGTAATTTGAACCGTAACTCTGAACGTGAACAAAAACTCGAAATCTTAACTCAAATTCAACTTGAAACTCGAACTTAACCCGTAACTCGAAGAAATCCACACTAGGGGAATTACTTGCAGACTGAAAGTGTGTGTGTTTGGGAGGGAGGGGGTACTGGAGTTAAACATTCTATCTAAGATGCAAGTAGATATATTCTTTCCGAAAATGTCACCATGAATAGTATAAATAAGGGGAAAAGCAAATGCTCCCTATCACTAACACAACCTTATAAACTTATTCCCATGTGAACTCCTGGAAATGTTCAACATAAATTATCATGAAAAATATAAATATGGAAAAAAAATCTTTCCCACTGATGTGACATACAAATAGGCATACAGTCTAAATGTACAGTATGTGCAGAGTGTATTTTCATTCTGAGTTTGTGTTTTAAATTACTGTACATGATGTGCATAGTAAGATATTTCAATTCTTTGTATTTCGTTCTTTTAAGCGTTAGTTCAGTGGTCAAGAAAGTCAATCTTATATGAAAGAGGACTTCAAAAGAAACAAAATAGTAAAAATGTTATTTCGTTAAGGAGATATTCAAGTTTAAATTTTAGTATCAATTGTGTAGAAACGACTGAAATCAGACTAGTTGTGATGTCACTGCCTCAGATTCCTTAAAAACTTTACATATTTTAAAGAAAGTTTATTCAATTTTTTCACAATTTAAATGATTTCCCCTCAAACTTTTTTCATGTGGTATATTATAAATATCCTTCCTAGATTCAGTTTTGCTACTTTTTTGACATATCCCCTGATTTTTAAGCCACAAAATTGCAGGGAAAAAATATGATAGAATACGTAAAGACTTTGAGGAATCTGAGGCTATGACATCACAACTAGTCTGATTTCAGTCATTTCTACATAAATGATACCAAACTTTAAACTTGAATATCTCTATACATTAGAAATGATGACTGTCCTTTAAGTTGCAAACAGCTGCATTCTTGAATTATTGAATTTACATGAGTCATGTTGTGATGTTCAAGAGATGGCAGCAGCCAAAATTTGCATTTTTACCTGAATAGTAAAACTGGAACAGCTACAGTAGCTCAAGAAATTGTCTCATAACAAAATCCCTGAAACAGCTAAAATAAAAGTTTAAAACAGCTATTTTCAAAATGAATTTCTATTGTCAAAATGGACTGGAATAAAGCCTTCACATTCATTACCAATATACTCCGTTTTTGGTACTTGATAAACTCTACCAGAATAGCTCACAAAATTTGTGCTTGCTATTCTGGTACAGAGTTTATTAAGTCCCAAAAAAAGGAGTACAATGGTAATTTGAAGGCTTATTTCCAGTCCATTTTGACAATAGAAATCCATTTTGAAAATAGAAGCTGTTTTAATATCTAGCTGATTGGGAGTGCTTTTTTTTTTTCATGACTTTCAGAATATTTTTCAAACAATTTTGCTGCCTAGAAATTACATTCTTATTTAAGCAAACAGTGTAGATGTTTTGCATTGTTAAACAGGGGATCTGTTATTTAGATAACAGGTTTAATTACAATATGCATATTCAACTGTTAGGGAGAATTTAACTTTAAAATGAAGGATTTATGGTTCATTCACTGGAGGCCACCATATACCTGCAATGCACCACACTTGTATATTTTTACTGTGTAGATGAGCTTCCAATGATTGTAGAAAATATTGCATTCATTGGAAATGAAAGTAATTTGAAAATAGGTCAATATGATACCCATACTATAAAAAAATTTCCCATGGGTTCAAGAAAAGCTTTTATTTTTATTTTGAGAAAATATAGATCTGCATGCAAGGTTCCTGTTCTTACATCAGCGATCTTCTGATTTTCCACATCTTGGAAGAATTGAAGATCTCAAGGCCACAGAAAATCAACACATCACTGCCCCCACACTCTATACATACAGTGTGCAATTATACAAACACTGTACATACGCACGTATGCATGTACGTATGCATGTACGTATGTACGGAGTTTATGTCGGGAATGGTTTAAGCGTGGCACAACGTGCACACTTTTTTTGAGTGAGGGGGTGGCGAGTGGCAATGTCATAGATGTGGGGCACAATTTTGGCATGCTCTTTTGGTTTAAGATTTCTACACTTCAAACTTTTATCAAATTTTTGCATTTTATAAGTGGATGTTTAGGTCTTTGTCCTTGTAACAAATTGTGTATTTGTTAAAATAGATCTGAGTTCTGTTGGAACTTTTCATCTTTTGAATTGCGACAAATAATTAATGTACTGAAAAACCGTAATAGTTATCCTTTATTTTTTGGGAAATTTTCTTCAATTTTTCTTCAATTTTCATTGTTGTAGGCGTATAAAGCCGGAAAGGAGGGGGGGAGGGGGGGAGGGGATAATTAGGCTGATGTATACTTTGTCATCAGTTCCCCACTTTTATCTTAAAAATTTTTTTACTTAATTTTCAATGAAATACAGAGTTGTTTAATTTTAAGGTTTCATTGCCTGAAAAATCTATATTCTGAATTGACGTCTGAACTCAATCTTTGAAATGGACTGAATATAAGACAAAATTATTTACTAAAAAACGCAAAAGTTGTTAAATAAATTCCGTATTTTAAATTTCAGGAAATTTTCTAAATTGTTGTGATATCTTTTCAATTTTCATGAAATTTCCTTTCACTTTTGGGAAATTTTCAAACAGCTATGGGAGGGGAGGGGGGGTGTGTGTGGAGAGTTTGAAACTCTCAGCCAACCCTCATGGGGAATGGAAATAACACAACTTTGTATAAAAAAAATACCATCCAATTTGGCAAAAAAGTGAAGGCAATTAAAATATTTTTTTCAAGCAGTAAATTATAGTTATTTTTCTCTGCTTTAATCCTTCAATAATTACTTCAATAAAATCAACAAAGACTTACAAAGAATATCCTGTAAAGTACTTACAGGAAATAAGATTTTGTAATACTTCCTGTAGTCTACTAATACTGAAGTTTGTTTTGTTCGTGTAAGCCCCGTTGCCAGCCAGACTGGATGTTGCACTTTGCACCAATCCTGAAGCTTGAATTGTCAATAGATTGTTTTGTACATAGTCTGCACTGTGTCTGCATGTTATTATCTCCACATACAACATTCAAGGATATATTCAGCTTGCCTTCTGTCTCATTTTCTGTCTGGCTTCCTTTTCTTTTACTTTAGTTTTGCCACATAAATTTTGTTTAGGCTCAATGAGCTCATAAAAAGGAGTTTGGTCATGTATGGTGAAATCATGTACTGTATCATGTGCCTAATTATTATGATCATGTTTTATGAATTAATGTTCAGTTAGTGTCTGGAAGCTTGGATAGGCCTACTTTTATCCAGTGGTGTATTGTAATTTAAGCCAGTGGACTTTTTGTTGTGGAAATTGCCTCAGTGTACTGCTTTTAACTTATATATACTGCAATCATGAAATTGAAGGTAGGTTTTTATCAATAATATCATGTTGTAATCTTATTTTTTTGGTTTTTAATGTGTAAGATGTTATTGTCCTTAAATTGAAGTTAATTGATGTAGTGTAAATTCATAAAAAAAATTCCCTGTTTGCTTTAATTTTACAAAGTTACAGTATTCTTTGACTTGTGCCACTGTCACTAGGTGTTGTGTGTGTGGGTGGGGAAGGGGGAGGGGGAATATTTTGGAGGATATGTTTGTGGGAGGGGTGGAAATCCCTGTTTGCTTTAATTTTACAAAGTTACAATATTCTTTGACTTGTGCCAAGTGTTTTGTGTGTGTGTGTAGGTAGGGGTCGGGGGCATATTTGAGAGAAGGGGGAAATCCTAATTTAACAAAGGAGGACATATTTGTGTGTGTGTGGTCGGGAAGGGGGCAAATATTTGTGGAAGGGGTGCAAATCCCTGTTTGCTTTTAATTTTACAAAGT
Source organism: Chiridota heheva (assembly GCA_020152595.1). Lineage (NCBI taxonomy): Eukaryota > Metazoa > Echinodermata > Holothuroidea > Apodida > Chiridotidae > Chiridota > Chiridota heheva. Next base: position 669,138 of record JAIGNY010002700.1, on the reverse strand, counting down.
TACAGTATTTTTTGACTTGTGCCAGTAGGTGTTGTGTGTGTGGGGGTGGGGGTCTTTGTGGGAGTGGTAGAGGTACAGGGAATCAATGTTTTTCTCCTATCTTTTAGTTAGAGGAATAAAGAATATGTTGAATTACATACTGTACTTTCCTGAGCACCACACATGAATTAATGTAACTATCAGAATTATTTTGAACAATGAAAATGACCATAATTTTTCAGTGAATTTGCACCACGAACAAATTCCTAATGTTACTTATTGTTACAACCCAAGTACATGTACATTATTGCACTCAAACATTTGTGTTGTGTACTTGAGTTGTTGCAGGTACCGTGTTTCCAATTCGAGTCACACTTAAGCAAAATGTATTTCTAAAATGTGATAACTTCACTTTCTTTGTGCACAGTCTGGTAGGAATTCACCTCTTCATTCAATTGTTTAAAGAAAGAAAGAAAAAAAAGTTCATTAGTTGTCTTTTTTAACATAAGAATTTTGCCAAAGTAAAATCCACAGATAGTTTATTGGTAGCCCTGTTCCAACTGTCCAAAACTTCTGTCGAGTGTCATGCGTGCGCATTTGCACTCAGGCCTTCTTCATTTTACTAGCAGTTGGAATTTTTTTTGATGTGCGGTATCTTTTTGTTGTCTTTAAAGTCAGCAAATATTTAATCAACCTTTTTCTGTTTTAAAGCTATTTTGATGAAAGTGAACGATAGGCCTAAGTGGTTGTATTCATTTTCATTATTCAAACATTGAAAAGGAGTTGGAGAATTATTTGAGTGCAAATGTGAACACGCAAAAGACAAATAAAATTGAAAGAGAGCTAATTCCGCCTGACAAACTGTGCAGAGCATGGTAACTCAGTTAGAATGAAATCTATATGCAAGCTGTATAGGGCCATCAGGCCGTAAATCAGAAACGACAGCAATCAGTGAACGTCAGCCAACAAAAAAAAAAAAAAAACAAAAACAGATTAGTGGGGAAGTAAAAGGCCTGAACGGGATTTATGACGAATAACTAGGACAATTCCAACAACTTTCTTTTCTTGAAGCTGAAACATTTTCCCTCCGGTTGATGATCATATGATTTGATAATAAAAAAAAAAACTTTTTAAACTGTCCCCTATACCAGAACTCCAGATCTCTTCTCTCCTCGATCTCGGACCTATTCGAAAACAATTCTTCCTCAAACATCATCAACTTTCTCTGCAACAACAACCTCTTCCAACACATATTATCCCTTCTACACCTAACCTTACACACCCCTTTCTTTTCACCTAAATTTTTCTCCCACATTCAGCTTTTCCCCTTTATCTCCCTTACAAACCTTTTATCTCCTCACTATCCTTACTCTTACACCATAATTTATTAACACCCTCTTGGCACGTTTGACTCTGACTGTGGTGGTGCCGTTAAACATCAACAAACCAAACCATAAAGGAAAACATTAAGACTGACATGCATGCAGATATTTGAGAAAGTGCACTGTGTCGTTACTGGGACACCTTTGACCTAGGACAGAAATATTGTTTTGCTAGTCAATAAAGCAATTACTTTTTAATCCAATATAGGCCATTAAATGGCCCACTTAAATGGCAACCATAGGGGGTCATTAGTGAGACTGCAAAGAAAAAACCTCTTAGTTTGTTATTTTCTTATTCTTTAAAACTCTCCTATCCCTGGTCATAAAACTTAAAAATTGCCAGACAAATTCTTAGAAATCCACACCTTTCAAAAATATTCACCCTCGGGTGCAAAATCAGGGAAAATTTGAGACACTATTTGAGGCCTTAAAAATGAAATTCCAGTCCTTTTTTATTACCAAAATCAACTTAAATGAAATTATTAACATTCGATCATGAACAAATCTGACATTTCGGATGAAAATACCCTTCCAAGAATATATTGAGTGTTATTTAGTCATTCATTGATTAGATATGTCAATAAATTTGATAGATGCTTCAATCAAATGGCTGTTTTAAGTCTAACATGGCTCTCAAAATAGCTTCGAATTTCCCTGTTTTTTGCACCGAAGGAAGAAAGTTTTTGAATTTTTTTGCAGAGAATAATTTGCTAATGAATTTATCTTGTCATTTTTAAAGAGTTTCATGACCAGGGATGCAAAATTTTTCAATAAGAATAACAACATTTGAGGTTTTTCCTATGCAACCTATTAAACACTTATGACTCCTATGGTTGCCATTTCAAGTGTGGCCTGTAGAAAGTAGAGATTAACTTGTAACTTTTGCTATCAGACAATGAAAATTAAAATTTGCAATAGCACGAACTAGTTACAGTAGCTAAAAAAGATGTTGGCAAAGATGCATAAAATGAAGGCACCTTGATTCAAATATTTAAACAGACCTCCAATGTTTAGTGGTTAGTGCTTTGTCCTAACAACCGCACATCCTGGCTTCGTATCCTGGTGGGTCTGCAACCAGTGAGTTCACAAGTGGTTATCAAAGGCTGTGGCTGTCTTGATATAATGTCCAGCATTAGATGCTTTCGGGACGTTAAACCTCGCTATGCTATGCTAAATATTATTTGGTCTGAGCATGGATGCTATATCCACTGTACAGATGGTAATAAAATAGAAATGACAAAATGAGGGGATGTAAGCAAGCCTTACCAAAGTCCTGATGAGAAATTGTGTGTCGTGGATATAGGATGTGAGTTTAAAGGAGTACGTACTCTGCCAAAATGTGAGGCATATTATTCTTGAGTCTCTAACATATTTAAATACACTCTTCTTATGATGTGATGATTAATTAGATATTATTGCTTTAATCAACCATAATCCTTTCTGACAAACGGTGTTCACACCAAGGTTGATTTTTTTTTTTCTATGGGAGAGGGATTTTTTCCCCCTTGTGTAATTTTTTGGTGGGGATAAAAAAAAAAAAAGGGAGATATCTTTTTGCTAAATTACCAAAATCGAAAAAACAAATGCCAAAATACCTCCCCATAAAAAAAAAAATGCCAAAACTACCATCCCCCCAAAAAAAAAAAAAAAAAAATGGCTGGAAAAATGCCAAATTTGGCATTTTTCGGCCGATTTTTTTTTTGCAGGATTTTTTCCCCTTCTATTATTTTTGAGCAGGAATTTAATAATATGTGCAGGAATCCTACAATCCTGCACCTTAATGTGAACACTGCTGACATATATTGAATTCATTTTTCAATGACACCTGTGTTTAAAAGAGACCTCCGCTAGCTATTCCCAAATTCACATGAATTTGAATTTTGGATCCTTAGTCTGGTACATGCAGTATGTGCATATTTGCTTTTCATGACACGCTCTGTAATGGTTGAATGCACAACACTGCCTCCACTACAAGTATGCAGTCACCTGACCACCATTGTCACAAACTTATGTTTCACGCCCAAAAAGTTCAAGGTCATCATTTCCTGAGCCCAAAAGCCTTAACATATAAGAATAAATGAGTAATACACTAATGTTATTTCATGTGCAGTAATATCATGCGGCAATTTGATCTCCAGTTCTGAACAAGGAAGAAAGAATGCAACCAGGAAGTGAAAAGTCCTGCGGGGTTAATAGGGTAGTTTTCCCGTTCCCTTACACTTAGTATCTGCTTTGAACATTGAAGTATGCATGACAGGTGTTATATTGGTGATGTCATATGTCTTAAGTCCGTCTCTGATCTCTACAATGACATGATACACTGAAAAATAACTATAATATTAAATGACAACAAACATCCGCTCTTGGCGCTATATATTTTCTGCCATTCACGGAAAAGACTTTGTATGCCACGGTCCAAGCATAACAGATTCAGGTTTTCATTTGTACCCAACTCTATTTCCCTGCTCAATTTGAAAGCTGTCCGATACTTTTTTTAAATTATATTTTAAGTCAAATTTGTATTTATGTACGTATGTATGTACGTATGTATGTATGTATGTATGTATGTATGTATGTAGGTAGGTAGATAGGTAGGTAGGTAGGTAGGTAGGTATATATATATATATATATATATATATATATATATATAAATCATATATATATATATATAGGCATATATATATATATATATATATATATATATATATATATATATGTGTGTATATATATAGGCCTATATATAGGCCTGTATATACATAGGCGTATATATTTAGGTATATATATAGGCCTATATGTATATGGGCCTATATATATTTTTACATCTCTTGGATTTTTTTTTTGTACTGTTTTTCATATAACTTTTATGTAACTTTTATATTTATAACTTTTTTTATGTATGTATGTATGTATGTATGTATGTATGTATGTATGTATGTATGTATGTATGTATGTATGTATGTATGTATGTATATATATATATATATATATATATAGACCTATATATATATAGACCTATATATATATATATATATATATATAGGCCTATATATATATATATGCCTATATATATATATATATATATATATATATATATATATATATATATATATATATATATATGTATATATATATATATATATATATATGTAGATATATATAGGCCTATATATATATATATACATATATATATATATATATATATATAGGCCTATATATAGGCCTATATATATAGGTCTATATATATATAGGCCTTTATATATAGGCCTATATATAGCCTATATATATATATGGCCTATATACATAGGCATATATATATATAGGCCTATATATATATATATATATAGCCTATATATATATATATATATAGGCCTATATATAGGCTTATATATAGGCCTATATATAGGCTATATATAGGCCTATATATAGGCCTGTATATACATAGGCATATATATATATATATAGGCGTATATATATAGGCCTATATGTATATGGGCCTATATATATTTTTACATCTCTTGGAATTGTTTTTTTCTCTTATGTACTGTTTTTCATATAACTTTTATGTAACTTTTATATTCATAACTTTTTTTATATTTCTTTTTAAATATCTTTGTACGTTTTGCTACAGGGTGACAAATTTCCATATTTTGTTGTGGATGAAATAAATTTTTCTTATTTTATCTTATCTTATTTTCTTCTGGGGCACTGCCTTGGTCGAAAAGTGAGGAGATCTTTTTTGCTAAGTCAAGGACGCGTCTAATTTTTGATTCCCATTTTGTTGAAAAATTACTTACCAAGTACGAAAATTTACTGAGTTATTTATGAAAAATAATTATGATGATTTGGAACATTCGTATCAAAAGTCGGCAGTACTACCCTTATAGAAAAACTGGCTTGTCGCAAGTTTGTGGCAAGCTAACATTTTTAGCTTGCGCAAGCATGCTGCAACCTTGCGGCAAGCAAGTATTTGGGACAAATGCAAGCTTGCTAGCTTGCACAAGCTAGCAGAAACCTTTCCACAAGCTTGTGTAAGCTAGCAAAAATTTTCTGCAATCTAGCAAAGAATTTCTGCAAGCTTGCACTAGCTAACAAGTATATTTTGGTAGCTTGCGCAAGCTAATGTTAGTTTGTGCAAGCAATGTTAGTTTGTGCAAGCTAATGTTAATTTGCCCAAGCTAGCAAAATTGCATTTGTCCCAATACTAGCCTTGCCCAAGCTAAAAAGGTTAGCTTGTCGCAAGCTTACTGCGAGCTATTTTTTCTGTAAGGGTATCAAGTGTGCAAAAAAGATTGTTCAAATATATCAAGACAAATACTACCTCACTTCTCAGCCACCAGCCCCCTTTAAATTATTTGTACAAAGTTTTTTGTCATTTTTAAAAAACCCGAAAAAAGCATATTTTTGCTCTTAGAGACAAATATGTACTTGTCTGAGGGCACTAAGAAACTCTTAAGTGAAGAGAAAAGTGCATAAAATGAAAGCCGTTAGAAAATATTTGACAAGTAATTGGAAAAGATTTTGGGGAAAAGAATTTCACATTTTTTCGCAAGTGTGTGGTTTTATGGGTCATCAGAATGTTGACACTGATGAACCTGTCAATGTTTTATGTTTTATCTGTAGATGTTTTATGTTTTATCAGTAAATGTTTTGTGTTTCATCTGTTAATGATCATGTTTTATCTGTAAATGTTTTGTTTTATCTGTGAATGTTTTATGTTTTATCTGTAAATGTTTTGTTTTTTCTGTAAATGTTTTGTTTTATCTGTGAATGTTTTGTTTTATCTGTAAATGTTTTGTTTTATCTGTAAATGTTTTACGTTTTTTATTTGTAAATGTTTTGTTTTATCTGTGAATGTTTTTTTTTTTCTGTAAATGTTTTGTTTTATCTGTGAATGTTTTATGTTTTATCTGTCAATGTTTTGTTTTATCTGTGAATGTTTTATGTTTTTTCTGTAAATGTTTTGTTTTTTCTGTAAATGTTTTGTTTTATCTGTGAATGTTTTATGTTTTATCTGTAAATGTTTTGTTTTATCTGTAACTGTTTTACGTTTTATCTGTAAATGTTTTATGTTTTATCTGTGAATGTTTTATGTTTTATCAGTTAATGTTTTGTTTTATCTGTGAATGTTTTATGTTTTTCTGTAAATGTTTTGTTTTATCTGTAAATGTTTTATGTTTTATCAGTAAATGTGTTGTTTTATCTGTAAATGTTTTATGTTTTATCAGTAAATGTGTTGTTTTATCTGTGAATGTTTTATGTTTTATCAGTAAATGTTTTGTTTTATCTGTAAATGTTTTATGTTTTATCAGTAAATGTTTTGTTTTATCTGTAAATGTTTTATGTTTTATCAGTAAATGTTTTGTTTTATCTGTGAATGTTTCGTGTTTTATCAGTAAATGTTTGATGTTTTATCAGGAAATGTTTTGTTTTATCTGTAAATGTTTTATGTTTTATCAGTAAATGTGTTGTTTTATCTGTAAATGTTTTATGTTTTATCAAATGTTTTAAATGTGTTGTTTTATCTGTAAATGTTTTATCTGTTTTATCAGTAAATGTTTTGTTTTATTTTTGTAAAAATGTTATGTTTTATCAGTAAATGTGTTGTTTTATTTGTAAATGTTTATAATCTTGTCCTGCTCTTTCCATCAAGGTTTTTAAATTCTGTGTGCGAGCATGATTGGTCTCCTAGATAACACAGCAGATCAAATTAAATTTGTTTGAAAAAGTGTGGAGTTCACTGATTTATGGAAAAGCAGGCACTGCAGTTACAGTAATTAGTGCTGTTTTCCTCACATGGATTTATCCAGATCAAAATATTGTTCAAAACAAGTTTGACTCTGACTGTCAAACATCAACAAACCAAACCAAAACAAGTTTGACTCTGACTGTCCGGTCGTTAAACATCAACAAAACCCAAACCAAAACAAGTTTGAGCAAGTTGAGTTCCTGTTTCAGATATTGTCAAGATTACTGTAGGACTGGGCGGGCCTACAGTGATTTTTAAATTTCATACGTCTAATTTTCGATACTTGAATAATTTTCAGTAGAAAATAAAATATTCAGTAGAAATAATTACAGCTGATTTTAACATCCGTGTTTGATTATTCTAGAATATTAAGCTCTCACATCTTGGCCAAGTGCCCTAGTTTAAATGAAACATACTCTTGCAAGACATGTGTGCAATACAGACGGTCCATTTGTGCACCTCATTATAAAAGACATAAAGTATAATATTCCAGCTTGATATATGATAGAGATTTGAAAAATAAACCCAACTTTTAAGACCCCATCATAAAATCTTATTTCTTAAGTTATCAGTCTGATTTGTACGCTCGATCGGGAGAACAGTTTTCCGATCAGGGATTCTTCACAGAAGTATCCCACAATGCATGCATCTATCCAAATTCAAAGTTTGTATAGGAATAATTAACATAAGAATCAGACACATTTCGAGCGTGGGGAACTCAACCACCTTCAAGATTTCAATGGCATATTTTAAATTTGGATTTTTAATGGCATATGAATTATCTTTTCCACTGTGCGCTTTTAAAATTCACTGTGCGGTTTTTGAGAAATATGAAGAAAACCATGAATTCTTATGATGTGTTACCGTTAGGCAGTCGCGCTTTAACAAGGTCTTCTGAAATTATGAGAAATAACTTGGGGATTTGGAAAATATTTAGCAATAACTGCGTGATCGTAACAAAGTTGTTTTCCTTTGCGAAATTGAACATGAACAAAACAAACTTTGTTACGAACCTTCAATGAAACAACTGATAAGCGTCTATGACTGAAACTTCACAATGAAAATAAGGGCTTCCCTATGGTGTGGTGTCAAGGGGAAAATAGCTCCCCCTCCCTTCTCCTTGAGCGAAGCTTTCTGAGGAGGTGTCAAAATCACCTTGAGAATAACAAATTTAGACCCTGGGAAAATTTATGTATGTATGCCATGAAATGCTTGTTCTTACAAAATTCTGTTCATAAATCAATCTGATATTTGGTCTGAAACTAATGAAATATTTAATCCATAGATAATATCTTTGCCAACTAATGACCAATAAAGCAGATCTTAAGAACAATTTCTTTTATCTGAAGAAATTAAAGGAATAGTCAAATAATCATATGTGACAAGAGAAAAAAAGTTAAACAAATTGAAATAAATTTATTGATATTCTTGGTTCACAAGTTACAGAAATTGAGAGTTTCTCCATATAGAAAAAGCTAGCAGTAAATTTGAAACACCTATGATGTCACACAGACAAATTAACATACTCCCTGGTCATTGGGCATTAACATTCGTAAAAACTTGCTCACTCCCTACTGTAGGAAGTCACTATCCCCCTTTACTAGCAGCCATACACAAGCGCCGAGCTTCATTCTCATAAATCCAACACATTTTAAAGACCAAAACCCTCCTTGCCTGCCTCAGGACAACACTGCCCTCTCCCCACAAATGTAAAGAAAAATTTCAAAATTGGATATCTAAATGTAAACATTGGCAGGAATATAACATCTGGTCAGCATCCATTAGGCCACATTAAAGTTGTAAATTTCCCACACAAACCTATTACACCTGCCAACTCTGTAATAATATTTCAGATAAAAACACAAAAACATTTGATCTAGACCACCATTAACTTAATAGTATCTGAATTTTCTTTAATTTTTTTACCAAAGTAGCGCTTCCGGAGGCTTCGCCCACCTGGATCCCTTCCAGGGATTTGACGGTTCCTAGATTCGAAACACTGATTTTAAGCAATTTCCTAAATGGTTCCTGCCAATTTACTTCTGTGCCCAACGTGTTACTCTTATGAGCTCTTTTTTTTTTTTTTTCGGAGGAAGGGGGTAGGGGTGCCAAAATGTTCTTGCCCCAGGTCAAATATGACCCACTACGTCACTGCTGTAAGCTCAGTGCGCATGCTTAAGTCTCCCTATCGGGGGACTTGGTCCCCCTATCGGAGGACTTGGTCCCCCGATCGGCGGTCTTGGTCCCCCGATCGGCGGTCTTGGTCCCCCGATCGGCGGTATAAACCGAACTGGTTATCCAGGTATGAAGTAGTTACTTGGAAAACTGCCATTTTGTCTAATTTTGTGTTGAAATAATGCCAATGATGACTTAATTTGTGCTAGTACACATGATGTATTTCTTTAGAATGCTCTGAAATTTTCTTTTCAATGTAATTTGAGATGAATTTCTAAGGGAATCTTGAATTAATAATATCATAAACATATACAAATTCATAGACCCATCATACAAAGAAAAAAACTATTTTTTAGAAGTTGATATAAAAATATGAAATGAAATAGGTTACATTAATATTCTAATCTGTACTGGGTGTATGACATTATTTTATAGAGGGCTTATGAAGAAAAATGGCCATTTCTGTGTAAATAGCTGATGATTAATGTTTTAATGAAAGTATAAAATGTATGCTACACTGTAGGTTGTTTTGTACAATCATATCAATTCCTAATGCCCTCAAAACGACACTAGAAAACAGTAACAAATTTGGCTGGTTAGTGTCTCTCACACACACACACTAGAAACCGCAACCTAAAGTTTGTGTGTGAGGATGTGGACTGTTCCATTCTTTGAAGAGGGTGGAAATAAATAAAAATCCCTTTTTCATCTTTAAAGATACAGTGTCACTTAAAAAACTATCTTAGTCACTAGAGAAATAATTGAATTTTATGTTTTAAATATCAGTCTCAGCAACATGTGTAGATTTTCCTTAAATTTCTAAGCATGTTTCAGCTCTCGTTGGTAGCCAGCAGTGCTCTGGTCGTTTCACAAGTGTACAAAGTTCCAAGATTTTGACTTTAAATCTTGACACAAATCTTACGACAATTCCTACTGGAGGAACCGGATTCCGTTGTCGAAAAACAACCAATCAAAACACTTTTTATATGAGAACAAAGTTCATTTCATCTCCCTTTCAATAAGCACTTAAAGACTATAAAGTGGAAAAACAAATTAAAGGGGAGCAATGTACTCTCTGTGACTTCATGCTAAAAAAGCACCGTGTAAAGATTTTAATGCTGGATAATACAAGGAAAATTGGCTCTCATTTTGATCAATCGCTTTCCCTTTAAGGTGGTTTTCCGGCCTGGCAAAAAGATAAACAAAGCTAGAAAGGAGATGAACAGGAAGTTTATTTTTTTTCTCTCACAAAAACCTTTCAAGACAAGATTATTGGGCGTTTGAAATATGAAGCAGGGATTTGAGGGAAAATGGCATTTTGTGTTAAAACATAGGGCTTTTTAAGAATGTGAGGTAAACAACAGGTCTCACCATAAGGAGCGCTAGGGAATTGATATGGTGAAATTTCTTCGGATGACTTAATAATTATTATTTCTATATTATTAAATCAGGAAAAAGCCAGACTGTATGTCTCCTTCTAGTTAATTCAGTTAGCATAAACTGTTGACAACATCGATGCTGACCTTCAAATTACTAACAGGAACCATTTTATTAACTGCTCTGAATTTGTGTTGTTTTTTAATGATTTGAGATGAAGTTCTAAGGAAATCTTGAATTATTAATATCATAAACAAATAAGAATTCATAGATCATCATACAAAGAAAAAAATATTTCTTAGAAGTTGATATGAAATAAAATAGATTACATTAAATTCTAATATCCATTTTACTCCTTTAAAATTATTTTGAAGTCTGCTATTGATGTAGTGTTTCTGTGATGGAGTGTAGTCAGCTGTCACATACATTATCGATATTGTTTGTAAGCTGTAGCAATTACTGAACATAGCCTTTGTTGGTATGAGTATAAATATTTACCCCATTATTGACAGATCTGAGATATAATGCTGTATATACTAATAATAGCAACAGTGTTAAAACATGGAAGTGATTACACTTCTTTTTAGAAGAAGATAGGTATTAGAGTGTTGTGAGTGATCTTGAATGTTATGTATTGGAAAATCCTGTTAAGAGTGTGATTATTTTTTTTTAATGAAAATCATGGACTGAAAGTTAAGCCTGAATCACACTTAAAATAATTTTAGGTGAACATGTGTCATCACATTACCCAACCTAATTAGCCCGTCCAATATTGTTATCACATGTCACCTGACCTCATCCCCCTCCCCACCAATATCTCAAACACTCCGCCACCCCTGAGAGACTAACATGTAGTAAAGAAATACCAGAATTACAAGCCACTGATATACTGATTAAAGGATTAGTTCAGGGGTCATGCAAGTCTATCTTATATGAAAGAGGACTTCAAAAGAAACAAAATGGTATAGAAACCGTTGAAAAATCTTATTCCGTTAAGGAGATATCCAAGTTTTAATGGAAGGTAGGCGTGTCCGTTTATTCTCACTTTCTTAAAGGAATATTCCCAGAAAAATATCAGAAACAATTTAATGCAAATATCATGTTGATATGTTATTCCTATTAGGAAATATTTAAATTTAAAGGATCACAAAAAATGTCAATAAACGATTAGGAAAAGGCTCAGTATGACATCACAGCAACACATTCTCCCTTAAAGTTGATATATTTTATTAAAATCTATCATCCTTTTTTATCAATAAAAGCTGCTAGAAAAATAAATTGATGAAATTAGGTATTTATATACACTGCCAAATATACCTTCAATAGGATCATAATACCATGCAGGGTTTTCTTTGAAATAATGTACCAGGTATTATGAATATGTCACTTTCAGTTTCTTTTGGTTGTTGTGACAATTTTGAAATAAGACTTAAAAATAAAACAATCATACTATTTTGCCACGGAAATACAGTACATTAGGGAGTGCCCTACTAGGAGTCAGGCATCTAAGGAAGGGTTACCTGCTATATTATTTCCTTTGAAATAATGTACCAGGTATTATGAATATTTCACTTTCAGTTCCTTTTGGTTGTTGTGACAATTTTGAAATAAGACTTAAAAATAAAACAATCATACTAGTTTGCCACGGAAATACAGTACATTAGGGAGTGCCCTACTAGGAGTCAGGCATCTAAGGAAGGGTTACCTGCTATATTATTTCCTTTGAAATAATGTACCAGGTATTATGAATATTTCACTTTCAGTTTCTTTTGGTTGTTGTGACAATTTTGAAATAAGACTTAAAAGTAAAACAATCATACTAGTTTGCCACGGAAATACAGTACATTAGGAGTGCCCTACTAGGAGTCAGGCATCTAAGGAAGGGTTACCTGCTATATTATTTCCTTTGAAATAATGTACCAGGTATTATGAATATTTCACTTTCAGTTTCTTTTGGTTGTTGTGACAATTTTGAAATAAGACTTAAAAGTAAAACAATCATACTAGTTTGCCACGGAAATACAGTACATTAGGGAGTGCCCTACTAGGAGTCAGGCATCTAAGGAAGGATTACCTGCTATATTATTTCCTTTGAAATAATGTACCAGGTATTATGAATATTTCACTTTCAGTTTCTTTTGGTTGTTGTGACAATTTTGAAATAAGACTTAAAAGTAAAACAATCATACTAGTTTGCCACGGAAATACAGTACATTAGGGAGTGCCCTACTAGAGTCAGGCATCTAAGGAAGGGTTACCTGCTATATTATTTCCTTTGAAATAATGTACCAGGTATTATGAATATTTCACTTTCAGTTTCTTTTGGTTGTTGTGACAATTTTGAAATAAGACTTAAAAGTAAAACAATCATACTAGTTTGCCACGGAAATACAGTACATTAGGGAGTGCCCTACTAGGAGTCAGGCATCTAAGGAAGGATTACCTGCTATATTATTTCCTTTGAAATAATGTACCAGGTATTATGAATATTTCACTTTCAGTTTCTTTTGGTTGTTGTGACAATTTTGAAATGAAACTTAAAATTAAAACAATCATACTATTTTGCCACGGAAATACAGTACATTAGGGAGTGCCCTACTAGGAGTCGGGCATCTAAGGAAGGTTTACCTGCTATATTAAGAATTTCTTGGTTATTGAGCAGTGGCGATGCTATAGGGGGGGGGGGGAGGCATATAGGGTCATTTTCCCTCCATGCGATTGGGTTTTGCTCCCACCCCCACCCACTTGCACTTCCAGAAAATTTTGTAAAGTGACATTTTTTGTTCAATTTATAGTCTTTTGTCCCCCCCTCTCCCTCCCCCATGAGACAAATTTTCCTCTTGCTCGACCAAAATTATGATGCCGCCATTGTTACTGAATACAAAGTTAATTCAATTTACCAAATTTTCCTTCAATTTTATTGATTCGATTTTTATTTGGATAATTCTCCAATTTTACCTCAACCGGAGAGAAAGCATGCAATTCTCTCAGTAGGGGCAGTTTTTCACCCATCCACGCTTGCTATACCTCTGCTATGAGCTGTTTTAAGGTCAACAAAGTCATTGGTCACAATCAGTTATAAGGATCACAAGAAAGGTTTACATATATTTAATTTTAAGTATGGTGGTGTGACCAAGACTATGCCAATATTTTGCCCTTATATCTACAACATTGCTACTCACAGCGCCCTCACTCATTATTTCTTAAAATATTGTACATGCTGTGTCACGCTTAAACCATTACCAAAATATACGTAACGTACAGTATGTACGTACGTGCATCTATTTTGTATACTGTATGTATGGAGTGTGGAGGCAGCGATGCACAAATTTTCAGTGACCTTAAGATGTCTGATTTTCTAACGGAAAATGATCGGAACATCGCTGAAGGCCGTAAATCTTTCTTGATCTTGTTGTGTTATTTGCGGAATGGTTCATTGGTTTATTACTGAAAATGAAGCAATTCACCAGTTGGGTGGTGCATGTGTAAGGGTTTTTTGGGGGGTTGACATCATCCATCACTTTTTGGATGTGCCAGCATATACAGTATGAGGACTGCAAATGCTGGTGGATTCTTGCACAAAATACAAAAGATGAAGATTATGCAGGTACAGAAAACAAGAGTACATTTAAAAAATAGATTTAGTTTTTGAGTTATAGCTGATTTGAGTTTGTGGATTTCTTGACATACATGCAGAACTTCTGATGCATGATGAGTAAAATATTGCTTAAAATTCTTCCTATGCTGTAAATTTTGTCCTATAATTTAAGGCTTTATACATGGTGAGATTTTCTTCTCCTAGCATTTGATTGGAGTACAGTTATGCCTGAATTAGATCCAAAAACATTAAGTCAGAATTTATACCTGCTCTTTTTGAAGCAAATGTGGTTTGTTCTTAAAGATAAAGGATTTATATTAGAATACAGACATGTACATATGTATGCCTGTCAATATGTCATAAATTTGAGTATGCCTGTCAATATGTCATAAATTTGCATACCAACACCTAAGTTGTAAAATTGTCGATGTTTACCTGATTTATTGTCTGAGTTTGTGCTATTTTCATGCATTTTTAAGTATTTAATGAATGTAATATTTTCTCTGCCTGTCCATAACTTAGTACTGTAGATCAGAAAATTTAAAAACAGTAATTTTGTTGTTTAAAAAAAAACAATTTTAAAGAATTCCTGAAGGATATAAAAATTCAAATATTTTCTAAACTACCTACTGTGGTGTAGCGGTTATCATACCTGTCTACAAACCACGAGGCCCCGGGTTCAATCCTGGGGTGGGTAGACACGCCAGTGCACCACAACTGGTTATCAAAGGCCGTGGACATTGACTTGGTTGTCGATGTTATGTCTGTCCGTCACGTCGTACCTGTGTTCTCGTCGAATCGTATTAAGCGTTTAGTGATAGCATTTGTACTGTCATAACCGAATCGCAGGCGACGACCCCGTCATTGTAATTGTGTGTTCAACTCTCTCTCTCTCTAAACTTCACCAAGGATTTGTTATAGATCCCAGATTTATTTAATTCACATTTGGTGCATTTTGAATCATTCTGCCATATATTTTTGACAAAACTGCTTGGGTCCCTTTAATGACTGAAACTTGAAACCTTGACATTACATTATTTTATGGCACCGCTTCAAGGGGACGCTTAAAATACTCAATACTGTATGATTTCCGTCATGACAAAATTGATTCCGCTCAGGAAGTGAATGCAGTGAATATTATAGGCACATGCACAAAAGAATGTATTTTGAATCTTTGTACAAAATGATTGCAATATGGTAGATGCAATGTCAATTTTGTTAAGAATTTTGTCAACTTCATTTTGGTGATCTGTAATACAAGGAGATATTTGTCAGCAGAATTGAAACTGGTGGGAAAATTGATGTTTACGCGAGTGTATTCTGCAATTACTGGAATGGAAGAAGTTACTGCGTAAAGGATGAAATTCATTTCTTGCAGCTATTGATGAGATTGAATCTTCATTCAGGTTTTATTTCGGAACTAATGAATGTCTAGACATGGAGGCCATCATTGCTTCGTCATGACAACCATGTTGACAGCATGCATGGCATGTTACATTTGACTTTACAAGAAGCAAAGGTCAATTTTGATGATCTATGAAATAAGTCATACTTCATTCACAGAACATACTGTAAGCCTACTTACAGCTTACAGAACTTTATCATTTTGTATTATAAATGTATAGTTTGTATCTATATTGTAAAGGTGTAGTATATATTGTAAAGGTGTAAAGGTATTAATTTGTGCGTCATACAATATCAGCTTAAATGATATACAGTAGGAACCTTTGAAGCTTGCCGTGATTAAATGTTGAACATTCCTTATTAGATACATACAGCTGGGGGGAGAGGGGGGGGGAGGGGGTGGGGCACTTCCATATATGAGGTATATGTATATGTGCCGCCCGAGCATGTGCCTTTTTTGCACACCATTTTCATAGTGCAGGTGTTTTGTTTTTACAATAAAAAAACAAACAATTGTACTAAATGTTTTTTTCTTTTGTAAAATAAATTCATCATTTTCGCAGTGCAGGTCCCAGAAAACAAGGTTTTACTGTGTTAATTTTGTACTGCTGGTCCATTTTTACAATGTTTTCGTTGAAAACTCATACTGCAGGTATCAAACTTGACTTCTTTCATACTACGGGTATTGAAATTGTGTAATTTCAGTTACCAAAAAATCTGTCATACTGCGGGGTTTTTTTTTGGTTGGTGGGCTGCACACCCCTACCTGTTTGACTTAATCTTTTGTTGAATTTGACCTATCACGCTCCGAGGTACAATACTATCCCATGAACAGGATGGAAACCAATTTACATCATATAATGTACCTGCACTATTAGCCACAAAGTGTCATTTCCTTTATTTACGCTGAAGATACAGTGGGGAGCTAACTTTGCATAATTTTACACCATCCCACAAAGGAAACTTACAGGAATATTCTTTACGCTATCACTGCCTTCTTAAACCCGATCATGAATTACCCCACTTCAGGCGGGGAAAGGGGTATTACATGCTTGGTCAATTTTCACTATTGCAGACTCAAATTACAGTCACTATCGCAGGGATTTAACGGGTGATTTATCTAACAACATCAAGAATTTTTGGCTCTTAGGACCCATCCTACCCGACACCCACGATTTTCTCAAAATCAGGGGTCTCAAAATCAGGGGTAATCCACACCATTCAACCTGAGAGACTTCACAATTCATTGACTAGCATCCAGCTATTGTTACACCATACACAACACAGGAGTAATCTATACCCTCTTAACTGACAGTATCTTCATAGTCTATTCACAGTTCACTTGTTAACAACCAGCTACTGTTACACTGTACACAATAGGTCAATCATCTGGAGTCAGTCCAAATAACTGCTGTTCAGTGAAGCAAATTAGATTAGTCCTTGGCTGAGCCTAAATATAAATATACATTATGTGCTTGGGAGGATTTTGTACAAAACTGGTAAATGATTGATGGACCATTCCTCCTAAAAATGGTTATTTGATAACATCTATAGCTGATCCTGCTGAGCACAATGAATACAGTATAGCACATTGTTAGAACATCTATAAGTAAAAATCAATTAATTACTCCCCCTAAAATTACAGTAAATTCATGAATATCGTTGGCAGTCCTTCTTTCCCAACTCGCTTGGATCTCATATGGATGTGGCAATGAAACCGTATTTTTTTCGTCCTCTATTGAATAACAAAGTGGTTCTTCATCATTTACCATGCCAAAAAATTATCCTATAGCACTTTCATACCCTACACCTAAAAAATTTCACTTTTTCTCAGGTCTTCGCCCGATTTTTGTGGTTTACACTCATTGTAGTTTGTGCACAGTACAAAGATCTTATGATATACCACACAAGCTGACCTCGATTAAATTACATCAGAAGCACTAAAGGCCAGGTGTCATGCTTCAATGGCAGAGCTAAATGGAAATGGTGTTAAGTTGGAGAAGTTTGTTTTTAAACTGTGATGAAATAGTAGTGTATTATATGCCTGAGGTGATATGTGTATGATAATATTAACTGTGAATGATTGACTGACTTTTTCTGCTAAGGATGAATAATGCTACATGCCTCATTTTCATTTTCTTCTCTTCTCAGACTGGCTGCGAGTTTGGAATCGCTTGGCAGAGCAAACAAGAATCACCCGATACAAAAGACTCAAAAGATTTTTCATTTAATAATGTACAAGTTGAGAAAGGATCAGTAGTAAAAACGCAGTGTGTATCATTGTCACGCATGGCAGATGGACGAATCGGTGAGCCCGTCTACGGGGATATTAAACCCAAATTTGACGTGAATTCAACGTTGACCGAAATGCAAGTAGATGAAAGCATCCCAGATAGTCATTTTCAGGGTGATTGTATTTCTAATAAGAACACCAACCAATATCTCTTCAGTAGGTCACAGAGTGAAGATTCTCCAAGTTCTTCAAACTTAAACACTTCTCCTTGCATGTGCAAAAGCTCGACTCCAGAGCGAGGTCTTATGAACATTCCGCTGAGTACACCCCAAACTGACGCATGCTCGAAGAGCTTGAGCCCTATTGCTCCGCAAGACAGAAGACAATTAGAAAGCAACTCAGCTCCATTACTAGCCAAATCAAAAGTGTGCATGAACCTTTCAAAATTTTTCAGCAGTTCTTCTTTCCCAGTCGGTGGTCATAAGTGCAATCGTAAGGTCAGTGCTGAGGACTCCCGGTCTGACGAGGTCAGCTTTGACGCTGACCAGTTTTATGATTGCAATTCTAATTTGTCACAGGAAGAAAGAAGTCTTCTTCACATTAAAGCTGGCAGCTTCTTAAAAAAATCTTTATCTGCTTTATCATGTGAAAGACACGTACAAAGTTCGGAAGTAAATGCACTACCATCTCAACACCAAACAAGCAATGACTGTGTACATGCTTACTGCCCAGTGGTTGGTTCTTCTAGGTGAGTGTTGCATTATTCATGAGGTTATTGATGTAAAGTTGATTTGTCTGGAGAAGTACATGAAATGCTTCCTTTCATGAATTAATAACTCCCTTTGTAGCTTGTAAAATGCTTTATTTCATGAATTGATAAGTTCCCTTGTACCTTGTAAAATACTTCATTTCACTGATGAATTAATAACTTCCTTTGTAGCTTGTAAAATACTTCATTTCATGAATTAATAACTTCCCTTGTAGCTTGTAAAATGCTTCATTTCATGAATAAATAACTTTCCTTGTAGCTTGTAAAATGCTGCATTTCATGAATTAATAACTTCCCTTGTAGCTTGTAAAATGCTGCATTTCATGAATAAATAAGTTCCCCTGTAGCTTGTAAAATGCTTCATTTCATGAATTGATAACTTCCCTTGTAGCTTGTAAAATGCTTAATTTCATGAATTAATAACTTCCCTTGTAGCTTGTAAAATGCTTAATTTTATGAATTGATAACTTCCCTTGTAGCTTGTAAAATGCTGCTTTTCTTGAATTAATAATCTCCCTTGTAGTTTGTAAAATGCTGCATTTCATGAATTAATAACTTCCCTTGTAGCTTGTAAAATGTTGCATTTCATGAATTAATAACTTCCCTTGTAGCTTGTAGAATGTTTAATTTCATGAATTGATAACTTCCCTTGTAGCTTGTAAAATGCTTCATTTCATGAATTGATAACTTTCCTTGTAGCTTGTAAAATGCTGCATTTTAGAAATTAATAACTTCCCTTGTAGCTTGTAAAATGTTTAATTCCATGAATTAATAACTTCCCTTGTAGCTTGTAAAATGCTTCATTTCATGAATTAATAATTCTCTTGTAGCTTGTAAAATGCTGCATTTCATGAATTAATAACTTCCCTTGTAGCTTGTAAAATGCTTAATTTCATGAATTAATAACCTCCCTTGTAGCTTGTAAAATGCTGCATTTCATGAATTAATAACTTCCCTTGTAGCTTGTAAATTGTTAATGAATGGCCATGTATTTTGTTTGACAAAATTCGGAAATTGAGGTTAATAGCAGTAACTATCTTCAATATTGAAGAATATGAAGGTAATATTTGGAAAATGTTATTGTCTTTTTTCCACTGTTTCCCCACTCCCCCAAAAGCCATCTCTATCTCAAAATAAAGGAAATGTAGAATAAAATGAGAAATATTCTTCCAAAAAAAAAAAATTCACCCTGGCAAAGGTTTGGGTCATTGGGTGCACCAAAGTGACCAGTTGGTACTGTATTTAAATGTTGCCATGAACACGTGTGTAAGCTGGGAAAGTGAATTTGTTGAAAATTAGAAAGGGGAAGGGGAGATTGGTCAACATATGGTATCTTGAGTGAAATGGTGAGAGCAGTTTACCATACAGTGCTTGTTTCGTGGAGGAGTTTTCATTTCTGGAAAGCGTTAAAACCATGGCTTGTCCTTTTCCTTCAAAATTTGTTCCAGCAAATCATACCCCACAAATTTAATGTAGCAAATAATGAGACCACTTATCTTCATTAAAATAACCATTCAACCATGCAATAAGGACTTCATCTATTGCTAATATGATACTCAACCCCAACTTCACCAAGAGGAGACCGAATAGAACGAGCCATTGATAAGGGAAATTTGATCCTAATTGCTTGTGGTTTTCAGAATAAAGAAAATAAAGAGGAAAAGTCTGACCCGACCTGGTTGGGTCTGACTGTTTGAAATTTTAAGGAGCACAACAACTAATGCTGTGCTTTTCATGTACTTGCAGGTTGTTGTTTGCGTTATGATGGTTGTGACAGTTTTACAACACGGTAGCTACTAGTTTTATTATTCGGCTTCAAATTTGAGGTTTGGTTTTGATCACATGCAGAAAATGTTATACTTTTGTGGTTTCGTGAGAGAAGTGTTTCCCACTCTTAAATTAAAGTCTGGTGACATGCGATGTCTGTCAATGTAACTACATAACATTTTATTGCTAATACGATGAACAGGTCTTTCGCTACGTGTGCCTGAATTAGAGGCGTGTTTGTCTATTCATTGTACGATGCTGACATAGACATGTCGCTACATGTCCAGACAGGTATATATGCAGAATCGCCAAACTTATTGTTAGCACGAAAACATGGCAGGGCCATATTTCTCCTTCATTGTGTACAGTATATCTATTAACTTCAACATTAATGACAAAAACTGTTTACTATACTTTTTAACGAACTAGGAAACGATGGATTTCTAAATTGCAGGAAGTAGTTCTAAGCATCCTTGCACGCAATGTATTTCCCACGATTTTCTAAAAGTGCAGGTATGACAGTAAATTGAGTCGTTTGTCTTTGATGTTTTGTGATGACCACATTAGGAGCACTAAGTATATTTGTGGAAAAGTTATGGTGGTAGTGACAAATATGCTGGTTATTATTACTCTTTTGTGGCTCTCTTTGAAAAATTATTGACACTAAGGTCTAGACTGATAAGAGCGCATCATTGAAAGCATGATAACAGGAGAAACACCCTATCAATACATCATAATGACATCCATACAATAGGTCTTTATTCGGTGCCATTCCAAAGAGCCACCATTCAGTTGGTAGTGCTGCCCTTGCTTGACTTTCTAACTTAGTTCAAGAAGATATACAATTTTAGTGTTATGATAGGACAGTAATCAGTTGATCAATCTGTGCTATGTCAGTTGCTTTTAAACCTCGACCAAGGAAGCAGCTTTTTTTTTTATGTGGTAGAATGAAGATTTTTTTTTTTTCCATCAAAAATCAACACTGCCTGCTTTTACAAACAGTCTCATATTAAAGGTACTGTATATGAACGGTTTAGGATTTTACATTCAACAGAAAGAGATAGCTTTAAATTCTGAGCAGAACAGTCTTTAAATTATGTCAAAAGCATCTGTAGTTTTTGAGTTATGGCTAATGAAATTTGGAGTTGGAATTAATTATAAACATAAAAGATTCTCTCCCTTACATCAGCAATGTTCTGATCGGGGAAGGGGAGGGGGGCACTTCCATATGTGGAGTATATGTATATGTGCCGCCCGAGCAGGTGCCTTTTTTGCACCATTTTTTAGTGCAGGTGTCTTTTGAGTTTTTTAGTAAATAAATAAATAAATAATTGTACTAAATTATCTATTTTTGTTTAGTTAAAAAAAAAAAAAAATCATCATTTTCTTAGTGCAGGTCCCAAAAAATAAGGTTTTACTGTGTTAATTTTGCACTGCTGGTCCATTTTTACGATATTTTTTGTTGAATACTCGTACTGCATGTATCAAATTTGACCTCCTTCATACTGCGGGTATCAAAATTGTATAATTTCATACTGCAGTTACCAAAAAAAATATGTTTTACTACATGTATGTATGGGTATGTTTTTTGGTTGGTGGGCTGCACACCCTTACTACTTTTAGTATGAAGTGCCTCCTCCAGGGTTCTGATTTTCCACATTTTGGAAAATTTAACATCTCAAGGTCACAGGAAATTTACGTATCCCTGCCCCCACACTCCATACACACACTGTATGTACTGTATGTGTATGTACATAGTTTATTTCGGGAGTGGTTTAAGCGTGACACAGCATGTACACTATTTAGAAATAATGAGTGAGGACACTGTGAGTAGCAATGTTGTAGAAGTCGGGGCACAATATTGGCATGAATTTCCCACGGTTCTGAATCATGGTGTTGAATATCTTCCCACTAAAAATGGCGACAGAAATGATATTAAGGTTGTGAATACATCTTTATACTTCCTTCTTCTGCATTCTAATGTACTTTTCATCGCACAATTACATGACCGCAGGAACCGTATTTTTTTCTCAACTCAGATCAACTTTTGGAGAATTTCTAATGTATGTAAATATTGTGATTTACATGTACACTATGAAAGAGAGAACAAATCAAAATCTTTAATGTGATTCTTTAAATTTGTGTCCAAAATTATATTTTATTTAATTGTAAACGGATGGAGATTCAAAACCTCTTTGTTATATTCTACCAGCTCCCTCTCAAATTACATTGGTGTAGGATTGAAAAAGAATCAGTTAACATCAGGAAAATCATTGCTTTTCCTATGTCTATATCAAAATTTTCAATAAAATTTGCATAATTTGTTATGATAAGACAATGAAATGAAAAGTGAATGCTTAATTTTCAATTGATTTTTGGTAAAACTTTGTGCTACATGTTCGTGGTGGTTTATAGCATATATTTTTCCAATTAAGATCAAGTTCTTGCTTGCCAAAGTTCTGTCGGATTTTCACAAAAATGACTAGTTGGACTGGTAGTGACATCATTTCCTCACATTTCTCCATATTCTTAGCGTATTTAAAAGTAATATTTTCTGAGGTCATGTGGCATGGATATCTCAGTACCAAAACGGGGCCTGTGTGAAATTTGGGTTTTAGTGGTTTATCAAGTCAATGGCACATTTGACTCTGACTGTCGCGGTCAAGTCAATGGCACATTTGACTGACTGTCGCGGTCAAGTCAATGGCATATTTGACTCTGACTGTCGTGGTCAAGTCAATGGCACATTTGACTCTGACTGTCGCGGTCAAGTCAATGGCACATTTGACTGACTGTCGCGGTCAAGTCAATGGCACATTTGACTGACTGTCGCGGTCAAGTCAGTGGCACATTTGACTGACTGTCACGGTCAAGTCAATGGCATATTTGACTCTGACTGTCGCGGTCAAGTCAATGGCACATTTGACTCTTGACTGTCGCGGTCAAGTCAATGGCACATTTGACTCTGACTGTCGCAGTTAAGTCAATGGCCCAATTGACTCTGACTGTAGCGGTCAAGTCAATAGCACATTTGACTCTGACTGTCGCGGTCAAGTCAATGGCACATTTGACTCTGACTGTCGCGGTCCAGTCAATGGCACATTTGACTCTGACTGTCGCGGTCAAGTCAATGGCACATTTGACTCTGACTGTTGCGGTCCAGTCAATGGCACAGTTGACTGACTGTCGCGGTCAAGTCAATGGCACATTTGACTCTGACTGTCGCGGTCAAGTCAATGGCACATTTGACTCTGACTGTCGCGGTGCAGTCCATGGCACATTTGACTCTGACTGTCGCGGTCAAGTCAATGGCACATTTGACTCTGACTGTCGCGGTCAAGTCGATGGCACATTTGACTCTGACTGTCGCGGTCCAGTCAATGGCACATTCGACTCTGACTGTCACGGTCAAGTCAATGGCACATTTGACTCTGACTGTCACGGTCAAGTCAATGGCACATTTGACTCTGACTGTAGCGGTCATGTCAATGGCACATTTGACTGACTGTCGTGGTGCCGTTAAACATCAACAAACCAAACCATCATCACGTCAAAAAGAATTTAAAGTTAAGTTTAACCTATATACAGACATACTGTACAAGATGTTTTGTCTGTCGTGCCACCACTAAAAATATCGTCGATGCTTGTACAAAAATCTGTGAAAGCAAAAGCTAATTTTAATCTCCTTCGAACAGGAGTTGATACTCTCACGTTTTCTACAAAAATCTGATAAGCCCCACGGTCAAGTACTCTGGCTAAGAAAAAGGAGCAAGCGATGTAAAGGGGGATACCCATCCACATGTATGATCTGCTTTGTGTGACTTTAACAGGCCTAAAAACTATGGTTAAACCATCTACATGTATGAATACTGGACAAGTTTAATTTTAATCAGAAAGTTGACAGGAATATTCTTTCCATGAAGCAAGTTCTCAAAGGAACATTCCCATGGTTTTTCATTTTTTTTTTTCATATATGATAGAGAAAATGTATAGAAACAAAGTGGTGAAAAAACTTTGTTAATATCTTATTCTGTTTAGAAGTAATAACAAAGACTCGTACAGTATATGTCCTTCAGTTTAGTATATGTCCTTCCGCTTGGTGATGTCATCAAGGCAATTCCAGCACAGTTATGTATTTCTTATCAATTTAATCACACTTTTTTTACATTATCGAACAGCATTTTGGTTCATTATAGAGATAGGGTGGAATATATAATTTACAAGAAAACATGTTCTTTTTTTTTTGGTGTACATCACATTTTCAATGAATAAAAAATCCAAATTATTTTTCAAGAAATACAAAAGGCATTTAGTTGAAATTGTCTGTATGACATCACAGATGTTGCCAATCAGTTACTTTTGTCCAAATTCAAAAAAAAAAATGAAATTTCGTAGCTTCTAAATGTAATAAGATATTAACTTAGCTTTTTTCACCACCTTGTTTCTAAATTATTTCGCTACATTTATATATAAAAAAAATTAAGATCCATTGGAATATTCCTTTTAAAAATGTGCAGAATCATGTTCTCAGATTTCTTCCATCATATGCAGGTACTTAATAAAGCTTAATTGTTCTGGTTCACCACCAAATTTTCTTTAATTATTTGTAATGGACACAATTAAAAACATGCTCTTTCGGGATATAACCTTTTATCAATTCAAACCTGATCAGCGGTTCTGTGAGTGTTGGCATGCCCAAACAAGCTGAAGAGTGGCTTACTGCTATGAGGACTGAATCTCACTCATTTATTTTGTGATATTAGCAAAGCAGATCAAAGAATTTTAAAGGCCTTCAGTTTTTGTTTTGTCTATGGGTATTTTCCATGCAACCCTTTGACATTATCCAACATACGGTGCTGACGAGCCCTGACGTTAGGGAAACAGCAGACAATAGACAAGAAAACATGCAATGCCGTTTTTAATCACAGTTGTGAATTATGTTAAGAGAACCTTAGACATGAGGGATGTGTTCATGGTAAGTGTGCAATGTTCTGTAGCATAGATATTGTTACAAAATAGAACAGCTTGCCTTCTTGCCTAAAGTCACAGACAGTTAGTGATGCATTTAGGAATATTCAAAACATAATGTGATGATTTCAAATAAACTTATGCTGGTTATAGTGTCAGGAAATAATCTACTATTCTGTCTGTTTTCTGAGGCTCAATCTCTTAGCATAAAAAGGGAGATATGTTGCAATCTACAGTTACGTAGAAAAGCTGCTCAAGATCAATAATGTAAATTGAAGATGGAAATATTATATTTAAGGCTGCTTATTACAGTAGATGAAGAGGATGCCTAGGAGTTTTGGTTTGGAAGGGGTGGGCATATGCACTTTTCATCTTCTGTCTCAAAATGTCATACAATTTGGATAAGCAATAGAGTAGTAAATTAAGCTACTTAGACAATTTTCCTTTGGACGTGGTCTTCCTGTCTCCTGTCACTATGCCCCCCCCCCCCCCTCCAATCAATGGACAATATGTTTTCCAATCAGGGGTCTGTCTCAGTTTTCAACAATATACACAAGATTTCTTTCAATTCCTTTTATAAGGTTGCTAATTTTCATAGGGGCCGGGCAATTTTTTTCATTGGAGCATCTGAATATTTTCCATTACCAGCAGAAAGTAAACTCCAGAGGTGTAGTGGCTCAGTGGTTAAGAAGTCAAGCTCCTACTCGAAAGGTAGCGGGTTCAATTCCCGTCGTGAGAGCTGCATGTGTCCTTGAGCAAGACACTTTACTTGCTTCAGTCCACTCAGTTGTAAATGAGTACCAGCACTGCTGGGGTGTTAATCTGCAATGGACTGGCATCCAGATGAATGGTGTACTCTCATCCACTTACGCCATTGAATCCGGGGATTAGCACCGGCTCTTTGAGCCTCATTGCTCGGATTGGTTTAGCTCAGCAGAAGGAAAATGGCTCATGGCTGGTAAAAAAATGATTGGCATTGATAAGGTGCCATTATGTTCATTTCTGTAAACCGGGGTGAGGGCGAAGGGGGAGAGGTGCCCAGTGCCCTTTATACAGTTTTACCTCAATGCACTCTGTCTTTAACTTTAAAAGGTTATTTACGAAAGGACCACATATGATGGCGATGCACTGTAGTACTGTAGTACTTTTTTGGTCTGTGTTCTGAAGTGGCTATGAATGGCGTTGCTGCAGACTTTAGGGTGCATATGACGGGGGTGTATACGAGTATGTGTTATGCTAGCTCGTAAACACGATATCTCAAGAACGATTCACCGGATTGTGCACAGATACTGTAGCAGCATGGTTTGCAGATTACCCTATTGTTTTTGGTTGTAATTTAATGCATATAAATGAGTAGGCGGGGCTCGATATTACAATCGTAAAATACTGGTATTGTAGGAACAGCATATCAGTTTTGTTTCATATTTCGTGTAGTTATGTTGTTAGCTAGTGTGTACATGTTCATGTTTAAAAAATGTTGAAAAACAGTGGGTGGAGCTTAACATGATTTTCTTGAAAAGAGCTTGTAAACACAGTATCAACAATACATGGGATTCAGATCATATGTGGTACACAGATAGCCCATGGTCTGCAGATGTGCCTTACTGTTTTTGGTGGCAATATCATGCATATATACAGTATTAAAGAGTATAGGCAGGGCTTAGTTTTAACATCGTAAAATATCATATTTTAACAACCGCATGTCTGTTTTGTTTCGTATTCGAATAATTATGTTGTTAACAAGTGTGTACATATTAATTGGATAAAAATATTTGAATTTATTAGTGAAATTCCATTTTTGTGAGTACTGTGAGTTATTTTGTTATTTGAGCCCATTTTGTAATAAAATTTATTATAAAAGTTAAGAAACTAAATCAATCTGAGCCAATACAGTATCTCAAGAGCAATGCATGGGATTCAGTTCATAGTAGTGGTATGGTGGTAGTTTATTTCTCTCATTATGATAAATTGGCCTCCGGCTTTTACATATACAGTACACATAGAAAAACAAATGCAAGAAATTCTGAGCCCATTTTGTAATAAAATTGATTATAAAAGCTAAATCTTCACGAGCCATTAGGCTCAAAGAGCCAGTGCTTATATCCCCGATTTCAATGGGGCAAGTTGATGAGAGTAGGGCTATCCCTGGACGGAATGCCAGTCCATCGCTTAGCATTTTACAACTGAATGGACT
This sequence comes from Chiridota heheva, assembly GCA_020152595.1. Classification (NCBI taxonomy): domain Eukaryota; kingdom Metazoa; phylum Echinodermata; class Holothuroidea; order Apodida; family Chiridotidae; genus Chiridota; species Chiridota heheva. The sequence goes on along the minus strand of JAIGNY010002700.1, from coordinate 641,546 downwards.
GAAGCAAAGCAAAGTGTCTTGCTCAAGGACATAATGCAGCCCTCATGACGGGAATCGAACCCACTACCTTTTTAGTGCGAGCATGACTCCATTAACCACTGGGCCACTGCACCCTCCCAAAAATTAAGATAACAAATTATTCAAGTAATTAAAAGTTTAAAATCCATATTGCGCGTCGGAACCTAAAACCCTCTTGTTTTCTGGACCTAATATTGTATGATTTTGTTACTTCAAATTCCTGATTTTGCTACTTTGAATTCCATAAAATTGCCTAAAGCACCAGACAATGCAGCCTTGTAAACTGATACAGTACTGTACGTACGATGATAAGATGTACAATGATGAAATGTTAGTGCAACACAATGATGTCACACCATAGTCATAACATAAACAAAGTGTAACGTCATATTATCATCAAGTTAATTCATATTATCATTAAGTATTTATGCATGATCGTTTATATTTTATATGCTGAATGTCCTTCTGACGTCCCATACGATTGGTTTTGCGAGCAGTTGGCACAAATGAAGACCATTAATCATTAAATGGCAGTACAACATAACACAGTTAGACAGCATTTAGTCTGTCTACTGGCTGGCTTCTTTTTAGTAAGTGTTCCAATTTTACGCTTGATTTAATCTACTGGTGCCACAATTTCAAAGTTTACTTCTGTAAAATAAATCCAAGTGATTAATGAAGCTATCGTTGCTCAAGCATACTGTATGTCTCCAGATTTTTGTGACGTGGTGGCACGCTAACAAAACAATTCCCAAGAGGAAAAGAAAAGTTGTTGCCTTGGAATAAAGTTGTTAAGTTTCCGCAGTGGGTATTTACACCCCGGAGCTAAGAAGTGTTATGCTTTGCTACATGTCCTTAAAAAAACCTTCAAACCTGACAGTACGTTAAGGGCAATATTTGCTTCATGACTTCATCGAATGTCACTTTCATAAAAACCTTTTAAAAAGCGTATAAACTTTTTTAATAACCTTGTCCTTTACATTTGCAAAATGCTTCAGGGCATGTTTTATATCTTGCTGATGTACAACGCATTCTTTTGTACAAGAAGATCAATGGGCCTTTCTTTTCTTACTGTAGTTATTCTATCCACTTCTGTCTTTCCTCTGAAAAAAAGAAAATGTTTAATTCAGAAAGTTACAAGGATCACTATTGCACCACTTTATGTAATTCACGGGGGACAGTCCCCAAACCAAATGTTTTTGAGTCTTTGCTATGCCACCTATAAAATTATAGCAGGAACTTCTTATCATTTTCAGTGACTAAGCATAAGGCAGTCCTTAAAAAAATGTTGTTTTGCTTTAGCCGCGCTTTGGTAAAAAAAGTATGGGTAGATACAGTAAGGTAGGCAAATTATTATTTTTTGCATATTTTTTTTTTTTTTTTAAATACCTTTTATACACTTAAGCACTACCATTCAGACCAAATTAGAAATGAATACTTGAGTAGGTACCAACTTTGTTGGGTAGGTACCAGTGTTGTTGGGTAGGTACCAATGTTGTTGGGTAGGTACCAATGTTGTTGGGTTGGTACCAATGTTGTTGGGTAGGTACCAATGTTGTTGGGTAGGTACCAATGTTGTTGGGTAGGTACCAATGTTGTTGGGTTGGTACCAATGTTGTTGGGTAGGTACCAATGTTGTTGGGTAGGTACCAATCTTGTTGGGTTGGTACCAATGTTGTTGGGTAGGTACCAACTTTGTTGGGTAGGTACCAATTTTGTTGGGTAGGTACCAGTGTTGTTGGGTAGTTACCAATGTTGTTGGGTAGGTACCAATGTTGTTGGGTAGGTACCAATGTTGTTGGGTTGGTACCAATGTTGTTGGGTAGGTACCAATGTTGTTGGGTAGGTACCAATGTTGTTGGGTAGGTACCAATCTTGTTGGGTAGGTACCAATTTTGTTGGGCAGGTACCAATTTTGTTGGGCAGGTACCAATGTTGTTGGGGAGATACCAATGTTGTTGGACAGGTACCAATTTTGTTGGGTAGGTACCGATTTTGTTGGGTAGGTACCGATGTTGTTGGGCAGGTACTGATGTTTTTGGGGAGGTACCAATTTTGTTGGGCAGGTACCAGTTTTGTTGGGCAGGTACCAATTTTGTTGGGCAGGTACCAATTTTGATGGGTAGGTAGGGTTACATCAAACTAACAATTTTGAAGGATGGGCTTAGGAAAGAAACTTAGAGAATCAGGGGTCTTAAAAGAAATATACAAATCAAAAGTACGATGTCGTTGTCTAGAAAATAAACAGATATTGAAAAGAAGAGCAATACAGTTCAAATCAAAATGAAAACCCTACCTATCAACAAAATTTCTATGTACTCAAATGATATTTGTTAATTTGATATGAAATGATAGTGCTTTAGTGTATAAAAAGCTTCAGTTTGCCCCCCCTACCCCTAAAAAAATAAAGACGAGAACAAAATTGCCTACCTACCAACCCACTAACTATTTCAGAAAAATTGGGCTATACCTAACAAACAATTTTTTAAGCCTGGCTCCAGTCATACTGTATATCATTGCATGAATTAGCCTTTGATCAGCCATATATCCCAAAAGAAGTTTTTCAACAAAATAAAAACTGATCTGTTCAGATTAATGCTCTTTCAACCACTATGGAAGTTGTTACTTACAGTGGTCCATACACTTTAAATCATACCTAGTGTATGTTCCATTTCCTCAGGCTCTTTCAGTTGTCCAATCATAATCATTGTAATCTCGCTAACTGTGAGTAGTTTTTTTTAATCTTTGGCGAGTGAATAATTAATTCATAAATAACTTTGTCCGTCCTTGAACGTAATATACTAAGAATAATTATGCAGTATACTGCATCAGTGTTTGGTAGTACAATGCACAGTTTTTGTCTGTCTCGTGTTCGCAAATATAAGCTACGTGCTCTTTCATTTTGCGCAAATATTAATTCAGTTTTGTGTACTGGGTATAATGATCGCAAATGTTAACCCATAAACCACCACGTGCTGTTTTATTCCCTCATTGAAATAGATGTAAGCGTTTTCTCTTTTGCTTTATTCATAATCTGTAATTTCTCGCGACCAATTTGCTATTGACAAAACTGTGTGGAATTCCCTCGCTTACGATGCATCATTTTGTAAGAATAGTATCGTACGTAATTACCAGGTAAACTTCTTTGCGTCATTTTCCAGAGAATTTTATCAAATACAGTACAGTTGGGAATATGGCTGGGTTGGAATTTTTTTATACGGTATAGCTGGTGCACGGGAGGCGCACTTTTAAAACTTTTACAGCACGGTTACAAGTACTAAAAATATCAAAATGCTTGGCAAATTTACTTGCTGGTATGTTATCTCTGCATCTGTTTAAAGCGGGTTCCAACCACAGATCGTTATTTTTAGGCCTTGCGGGTAATTTGAAGACTTATAAGACCCCCTTCTCAAGTTTTGTGACATTGCTTGCTTACATTTGGGTCGGCCATTACGATCGTTATGCAGTTAATGACGAAAAATATAAATTTAACATTGAAAAGGGAGAGGGGGGGGGGGGGGGTTACCATAATCGGAAAAAAATCAAAGAAACATAACGCTATAACGTGTAGTTCTTAAAATGCTGAAGTGTTCCAACAGTTTTGTCTAAGATTGTCTGAGGAAAGAATGTCGATTTTTCGCTCAGATAGCTTGCATTATTTCTCGATAGCAGATGTGTTTTGAGTGTCTAGAGCAAAATTAGTGATATAAATTTCAAAGACAATAAGTTATATGATGAATAAGAATAGACTTAAGGATTCAAGTAAATAAATAGGTCAAAGGAAAATATTTTATGTGTTTTTGAGCGTTGCAAATACCTTTGTGTACTTTTCGGAGATTAAATGGAGAAAAAAATGACGATAAAAGACTGGTTAATCTAAACATGTATATGAAATATTCAATAGATAAATATCGAGGAAATGAAAGGTATTGTTGACCCTCATGTAATTGACAGGATTCGAACTCTTGTTCCAATGAATTAAAATACTTCCTATTATCCGCTACCCTACCGCGATACTTGCAACATGGGATTAAAAAAATGTCATAAAACAAAAATGCCATTGTTGATTATTTCACATTAGAAATCACAAATGCTGGAAATCCCACCATGGGCTTTCCAACAAACCCCACCTGCCCATGGCCTCCACCACACGGGCTGCTTGTTCTGTGATCAGGCTGCTTGTTCTGTGATCAGGCTGCTTGTTCTGTGATCAGGCTGCTTGTTCTGTGATCAGGCTGCTTGTTCTGTGATCAGGCTGCTTGTTCTGTGATCAGGCTGCTTGTTCTGTGATCAGGCTGCTTGTTCTGTGATCAGGCTGCTTGTTCTGTGATCAGGCTGCTTGTTCTGTGATCAGGCTGCTTGTTCTGTGATCAGGCTGCTTGTTCTGTGATCAGGCTGCTTGTTCTGTGATCAGGCTGCTTGTTCTGTGATCAGGCTGCTTGTTCTGTGATCAGGCTGCTTGTTCTGTGATCAGGCTGCTTGTTCTGTGATCAGGCTGCTTGTTCTGTGATCAGGCTGCTTGTTCTGTGATCAGGCTGCTTGTTCTGTGATCAGGCTGCTTGTTCTGTGATCAGGCTGCTTGTTCTGTGATCAGGCTGCTTGTTCTGTGATCAGGCTGCTTGTTCTGTGATCAGGCTGCTTGTTCTGTGATCAGGCTGCTTGTTCTGTGATCAGGCTGCTTGTTCTGTGATCAGGCTGCTTGTTCTGTGATCAGGCTGCTTGTTCTGTGATCAGGCTGCTTGTTCTGTGATCAGGCTGCTTGTTCTGTGATCAGGCTGCTTGTTCTGTGATCAGGCTAAATGCTTGCTTCGCTCGCAAGCGCCCCCGACTCACTGCAGCTCAGAGCCTCCACTAAACTTGCTAAACTTGCATCAATGATTGATTATTTATAAATCATCAATGCTGTCTTTTTTGTGGGTCGTTTTACTCCTCTTTTAACAACTTTAGTAGCTTGATGTAATTTTTCAGACATGTCATATTTTTCAAGACGCTTCCTGTTCCTAGTCATGCATGTTAATGAGTAAGCAGGGCTTAATGTAAAGTCTTGAAATGCTCATATTTTAACAACCGCATGTCTGTTTTGTTTTATATTTGGTTTAATTATGATGTTAGCTGCAGTGTACATGCTCATGGTATAAAACAGTGAATTTCATTAACATGCATAGTGGGCGGGGCTTAATGTGATTATGTTGAAAAGAAATTCTTAACACAATATCTCAAGAACAATTAACTACATTCGTGTCATATATGGTACACTGATAGCCCATGGTTTGTAGATAAGGGCTATTGTTCTTGGTGGTGATGTCATGCATATTAATGAGTAAGCAGGGCTTAATGTACACATCTTGAAATGCTCATATTTTAACAACTGCATGTCTGGTTTGTTACATATATGGTTTATTTATGGTGTTAGCTGGTGTGTATATGTTTGTTGTATAAAAACATTGAATTTCATTATTAACTTGTATAGTGTTCTGGGCTTAATATGATTTTGCTGAAAAGAGGTTGTTAACATGATATCTCAAGAACGAAACTACATTCATGTCAATATTATTATTATATATTCCAGTACAAATTAAAAAAAATTGTAAAAAGAAAAAAGTACATGCATATACATATTAAAAGAATATGAATAAATAAATAGGGAGAAAAATTAAAGATAAAAGGTTTGAAACAGTAATTCTAACTCTCCTGTCTGTAAGTAAATTGCCGCACGGTAAATGAATGAATTTTTGTAGACGTTTATTCTGTATTTTGGCAATATGTTAGGGTTTCGAAGGTTTTTGTTTGTATGCACTAGATGACTTTGAAATGTATTGTGTAAAGGATGGTTTTGTTCTTTGGAACACTGATAGCCCATGATAGCTCTGCCCTGTTGCTTTTGGTGGTGATGTCATGGATATTAATAAGTAGGCGGGTTTAATATAAGAATCTTGAAATAGTCCAATTTGAACAACTACCTGTGTGTTTTGATTCATACTTGGTATATTTATGTATAGCTAGTGTATATATTCATGGTATAAAATTGTTGAATATCATTCATTAATACACACAGTGGGTCATGCTAGAATATGGTCTTGCTGAAAAGAGCTTGTAAACCAGTAACTCAAGGACAATACAATGGATACAGCACAGGTCATATGTGGTAAACAGATAACCCATCGTCTGTTTGTGTGCCCTATTGTTTTTGTTCAACATATTGCTTAGTGTAAAAGTGATAAATTTATAACAAACATATGTCTCTTTTTATCATACTTGCATTTTCTTTGTCAGTTATTTCAACCTGTTCTATCTCTAATATCGTGTCGTGCCTTTAATGTAAAAATGCTCCTAAACTTATAGACACATTGCACACATGTATGTGGTGCACAGATGAATTACAGTCCGTATGTGGTTTTGGTTTGGTAGTGATGTCATGTAGGTGGGGATTTATGTAAAATTCTTAAAACTGATAAATGTGCAACCATTTACATGGTTTGCATCATACAAGTGTTAATTGTCAACAGGTTCTATTTTATTGGTATTCATGGCGGGCATCATGGCTTATAAACTGTTATTTAAGAATATATCACGGTATGCAATGCTAGTTAACATAAAACTTGAAAATCAACCAACAGTGAATGCATTGGAACTGCTAAACGTTTTGGTTTTCTGGTCTATTTGTACACCAGGGGCTTTTACTTATATGATTAGAGATAAAGCTGATTGAATGTGGCAGAAATGTTATTTACAAGGTTTAGTGATCAGACTTAGTGGTTAGTTATTAATGTTATTTGTCTGGACTTCAGACACTGCAGTGTTAGAATTCATATGAACATTGGCATAGGAGGCGGGAGAGACTGCTCCTTCCCAAGTAGGTTATGTTTTTGCCACCTGTCTGTAGGTGTCTAGAAAACCCAGACATCACACCTAGAAAAGCACGTTAAACCAGACCTAGAAAACCCAGAACTCAAAAACTCAGACCTAGAAAACCCAGACCCAGACCTCAAAGACACAGACCTTGAAGACTAAGATCTCGAAAACCCAGGGTTCGAAGACACAGATAGAAAACCCAGACCTAGAAAACCCAGACCTAAACAACTTAGACCTAGAAAACCCAGACCTAGAAAACCAGATCTAGAAAACCCAGACCTCGAAAACCCAGACCTCAAAAACCCAGACCTCGAAAACCCAGACCTCGAAAACCCAGACCTCAAAAACCAGACCTACAAAACCCAGACCTACAAAATCGAGACCTATTCCTGTCTGTCTTATCAACATATCTCAAAACTAATGGGTGTATTTTGATGAAATGTGGTGTATGGTTTTCTAAGTGCTTACAGAATACATGATGTAATTGATTATTGAGATATATTGGAAGAGAGGGCAAAGGCAGAAATAAAGAGGGGGATGTTTTGGGAGGGATATTTGATGGCTAGATCGAATACTCCAATGGAATGTGCTTTACAATGAATTCATGCCCTGAAAAGAAATCTGAACAATCTATTTTTGGAATCAAGAAAATCAAATCAATTGGTTTCTGGTATTAAAGAAAATCAAAACAATTGGTTTCTAAGAAATTTGTCTTGCAATTTGTAAGAGTTTCATGACCAGGAATGCAAGAGATATTAAATAAGAATAAGAAATTAAACAAAATTTAAGGTTTTTTTTCTATGCAGCTTAGCTAATACTAATGACCCTCCCCTCCCCATCATCCTATGATTGCCATTTCAAGTGTGGCCTATGCAGCAACATTATGTTTTTGGCTACTTTCTATTTGTCCCCAAAACAAACTTGGAATGCTATGCATATGAAAAATCAATATTACTGTGATATTAAAATATCCAAGTAATTTAAATAAACAAGGTTTATTTTAATCACCCTGAGATCAAAACAGGATTTTATAGAGAGTGCGGGTGATTGTGTATCCAGTTTTGTAGTTTGCATACGTGCTTCAGCTTTCAGAAGGCTTCTGATATTTCTACTCTGTTTTGACACCATGAGGTCTGTCTCCTTCCTTCGTTTATTAATCATTCCATATTTTTTTTTTTTAGGGTTATATTTTCGCTTGATTTAATCTAACGGTGCCACATTATCAGAACTTGTCATCCGAGGACTCCAGAACGATTAGTGTCATACCAGATTAATAATCCAGACAATATTGATGAAGCATTTCCAAACTTCTGATGTATTATGAATGGTTCTAATCTATTTTTAGAACATTTAGGTCACCTCTTTTCTATTCTTGTCTGAAGACTCCTTTGTGTAAAGAGAACAAAAAAAATGAAGTTTAATGTAATTGAGTTTTCTCTACATACACGGCTTTTTGGCATGTAAATTCCTTTCTTTTATTGACTTAAATCATTCTTTTGTATTATACCCATCTCTATATAAATGACTTGTGACACCTAGAAAAAAGTGTATACAATTGCTATAAATTTGTTAAAGCAATTAAAATTAATTGAAATAAATGTTTTGGGTTAGACATGCCCTAATTTTCTGTTTACTTCTAGTATTACTTGGTTTCCTAGTAATTACTTTCAGTATTACTTGGTTTTATAGTAAGAATTGTGTTTAGTAAGTTCAAATCAGCTCAAAATGGTTACGGTACTGTTTTATTTCATTCATTAATAATTTTGAGAATATCTTTCGCAGCCTATTATTGATTAAGGGTGCTTAGGCCAAATCAAGGTACAGTGAATTATAAATGACGACCATTTTCATTACAGAAAATTGTATTTTAGGAGTTTTGCTTTTCATTTAGCCATGCGCCCCCACCCATTTTATGATTGGCACCCATCCCTTTTGGTGCGACATACAATCAGTGTGGATGCATGCTCTAAATAGAGGTGCCACAGATTTATTGGGGAATCCAGGCCAAGAGCCTTCTCTGGTAAAAGTTGTCGCTGCCTCCTAGATAGTTCTTAACTCTTATCTAAACAGCTGCTAACGAGAAAAACTTCAATGAGTGTTTGTATGAATATTCCTTTCTGTTTGTTCTTCTAGTTTCACGACAATCGGAAGTGATGGACCAATTTGTAGAATTTGCCATGAAGGAGATCAAGGAGAGGAGCATCTGTTTACACCATGCAGATGCAGTGGAACCCTCGGCTATGCTCATCAGAAGTGCCTGGAAAGATGGTTACAGACCAAAAATCAAGACGTGTGTGAACTCTGCGAGTATCAGTTCCAGACCAAGAGAAAATCAAGACCTTTCAAAGAGGTTTGTTGTGTTACTTCTTTTCTTGTCTGTCAAGTGCGGGATGCCTGCCAATCGGGATGTTATTCTGCCAATCGGGATATTATTCTGCCAATCGATATTATTCTGCCAATCCGAATGTTATTCTGCCAATCGGGATGTTATTCTGCCAATCGGGATGTTATTCTGCCAATCGGGATGTTATTCTGCCAATCCAGATATTATTCTGCCAATCGGGATGTTATTCTGCCAATCGGGATGTTTTTCTGCCAATCGGTTTGTTATTCTGCCAATCGGGATGTTATTCTGCCAATCGGGATATTATTCTGCCAATCGGGATGTTATTCTGCCAATCCGAATGTTATTCTGCCAATCGGGATGTTATTCTGCCAATCGGGATGTTATTCTGCCAATCGGGATATTATTCTGCCAATCCGAATGTTATTCTGCCAATCGGGATGTTATTCTGCCAATCGGGATGTTTTTCTGCCAATCGGGATGTTATTTTGCCAATTGGGATGTTATTCTGCCATTCGGGATGTTGTTCTGCCAATTAGGATGTCATATCCTGATCGGGATACTGCAGTAGTTATTGCTGGAGACCTGTCCCCCGAGCGGAATATAGTATCTCTTTTGGGCTAAAAAAGTGTATCTCGATTGAAATATTGATGCGAATTGAGAGAGGTGCAACTAGTTGTTAACATAAATGGGTTTGCGCCCAAATAGTGGAATTTTTGTATTAAGTTATGAATATTCATTAAAGGCCTAGATAATTTTTTTCCATTTTACCAGGGATTAGCAATATCCACCGTTTGGCACATATCCCTCACTGTCTGTAACATTGATGGATGCTCTTCTCTTGGTGGAACAAGTCAAACCAACAATCCAGGACAACATGTATTGGTCCTTTTTTTTTAATTGGTCGGTCGGTTAAAGTTTGTTTTTATCAAGATGTCCACTGGCATTTTGTGAACCAGGTGAGGAGCACTTGTTGAAGACATGAATTGAACCTGGAAGCTTAAATCATTGGGAGTTGTAGGTGCATTGTGGTTTTGAAATTGGGTCTCCATGATTGCAACCTGAATTGAGCGGGGAGTGGATGGGGGCAGTCTAAATACCCTAAAGTAAGCAAAGCATGTCGGGTAACCCTGCAGTTTGATGATAATGGACACTCTAGTGATTAAGATGAGGCAGTGGAGTAAAATGAAAGTGAAGTGAAATATTGCATGACCTATTAATGAAATCACAGATGCTCTGGCTTAATCAGCAGTTTTGTCTCTGATTCCCCCGTAGCACCACCTCGGGGAAGGGGTGGGGGTTTTCAATGTTGATGTCAGTGTGAATTTGTATTAAATTTCTATGTTCACTTTGGTTGGAATAGATGCTAAGTTATTTACCTTTTGAGTAATTAAAACCAATTTAGGAAATATTAGACAGAATTATGCAAATTAAGCAATTTTTGACAACAAATGGTCAATCTTTGCAGAAGTATAACTTCTTGTCAGTATTGAAAACCTCCGTAATAAAATGATGCTTTTTTATTATGATGCAATAGCATATCCCGAACCTATGCGGTCATGATGGTGTGCGTATGTGTGTGTTTGTGACATCCAGCTCATAAATGCAATATCTCAAGATCGGTACACTGGATTAATGTCATATGTGGTACACATGGTCCATAGATGTGCCCTATTGTTTTTAATGTTCATGTCATACATATTAATGAGTAGGTGGGGCTTAATGTAAAAATCTGGAAATGCTCATATTTTAACAATCACATGTCTGTTTTGTTTCATATGTGGCACAATTATGATGTTAGCTGGTGTGTACATGGCCATTGTGTAAAAACGTTGAATTCATTAGTTACCATCGGGGCTTAATGTGATTTTGTAAACAAAAAGCTTGTAAACATGATATCTCAAGAACTATGAATTGGATTCACAATGACTTGTCCTTTTCCTTAAAAAATTGTTCTAACAAATCATAACCACAAACTTAATGTAGCAAATAATGAGACCACTTGACTTAGTTAAGATAACCACTCAACCACGCAATAAGGACTTCATCCATTGCTAAATTGATGCTGAACACCAACTTCCACAACAAATGGAGAACTAGTACAATGGAGTCATTGCATTGATAAGGGATATCTGATCCTAATTACTTGTGGTTTTCAGAGTAAAGAAATTAAGGGGAAATGTCTGACCCGACCTGCTTTTATATCAGGTCGGGTCTGACTGTTTGAAATTTTAAGAAGCAAATATTGATGTCATATGTGGTACACAATTAGCCCATGGTCCATAGATGTTTCCTATTGTTTTTGGTGGTGATGCCATGTATATTAATAAGTAGGCAGGGTTTAAAGTGAACATTTTGAATAAGTGATTAATGAGCAACTGTATGCCCGTTTTGCATCAATACGGGTATGATAATGTTGTTTATTGTGTACTTGCTTATGTTATCAAGAGATGTTATTATTTTGCATGGTGGGCGTGGCTTAATCACATGTAAAAGTGCTAAATGATATAAACACCATATCTCATGAACGGTATAACTGATTTATGCCATATGTGGTACATGTACAGATGGGTAATGGTCTGTACATATGCAATAGGATAAATGAGCAACTGGTTTTGCATCATACTTACTATGATAATGTTAGTTATTGTGCAAATGCTAATGTTGTCAACCGTTTTATTGATCTGCATTGTTGGTGTGGTTTATAAATAAATATCATGGAACAAATATTTCATGATATGCAATGACATGACAGTTGATACAAAACTTACAAATCAATCAGCATATGAAAAAAACATCGGAACCACAAAACCTTTGGTTCTGGTTTTAAAAATATTGTTTTGCGTTTGTCATGCAAACCAGGAGAAGAATCTTGCAAACTTTGCTGGGCTCATCATATTTTGGTTTACTTTTCAGTGGCTGCAGCAACCAACTCATCGCCATGACAGACGGAACGTCATGATGGACATCCTTTGTTTCTGCATGCTCACCCCCATGGTGGTCAGCAGTGCCTGGCTGTGCCTCCATGGGGCACGATATTATCTCACCTACTTTGAAAACAGAGAACTTGAAGGCATTGGACTTATTATATTAGCCACTGTATTGCTGGCGATTTACCTTTTTTGGGGTGCTGTAAGTATAAACTAGAAATTTACTTTTCATTTCAAGATTTCTTTCAATTGGATGTTTTTTTAAAGAATATTCCTGTAAACTTTCATTTCCATTTATTTGATATTAACCATTACTCTACCTGCAATTTTTTTTTTAATGTGCGTGGGAGGTGGAGTCAAAGACGGGGCACCCAAAACAGTGATTATATCGCCACATGGCAGAGTAAGGGTTAAGAACAGGCAAATTATTGAAGGGTCCTCTGTTCTCCGAACAGCAAAGTCTGGCTCGTTCCGCTTCAGTGATCCAGTGGGCCGCCCACCGGGACCATGCTGCATATATTTTTGAGTTGGCACACTTGTTGCGGGTTGATTAACCCTTACTCTGCCAGCACATTTTTGAAAATGCACCTGGGAGGCGGAGTCAAAGACGGGGCACCCAAAACGGCAATAATATCGCCGCGTGGTAGAGTAAGGGTTAAAGAAACATGTTGTTGAAAAATCATGCTAAGATCTTATTCTGTTTAGCAGTTATTGCACTTCAAAGATTTCACCAGGATGTAACAAAGTGACCTTGCGATAATTCTTGATGTATTTCTAAAAAAATGAAAATTTATTCCTCATTTATTTAGAGTGTAAGATGCATGAGCAGATGGACAAAGCTTGTTCTTGTAGAGTGCATGTTATACCCCATCTCAATAATTCAGCAAGAAATATTTCCATGCCGGAAAGTTTCTCTTTAAGCCTACCCCCACCCGACCAGCGTCCAACAAATCGCCTGTCCTGTCGCCCGAGGCAACTAATATTCATGTCCAGGCAAGTTAATCTACAAGTTGATATGCCTGCTGGGCATCCAAAAATTGATCCAAACTAATAGAGTGAATTTCTCTTTAAAAACCTAATTCATTACACAGATTATACTTACTACAATATAAGTGATAGAAATGCATTTCTGCGCATGTGTCTATCCGGCGGGCAATTGAATTTTTGGGCGATTCGTCAAACGCTGTACCCGACACCTGAGTTATTCCTGAAAATCGGGTATGACAATTACCAACCCAACCTCCTCTCCTGTTCAGTGTATTATGTTTCCACTCCAAACAATGATTGTTTATCTTCCATTCCCATGCACACCACAGCCAAGTTGCTTAGGTTATTTGTGTATATAAGATTACACAAAGCCAGAGCTAAATTATCAAGGCACTTTTGTGATTGAAATCACTTATCCATGTTAGGTGTCTTAGTGGGAGAACTTTTGTTTTCAAACTGGTGATAAAAATAGCTGTGTATCATAATGCCTGAGGTAATAATGTGAATGATTGACAAACTATTCACCTAAGGATAGATATTGCTTCATAGGAAAGATATTGCTTCATGTCAATTAATTTTCCAGTCCATTGTAGATTAAAGCAGTGCTGGTACTTATTTTACAGCTGAGTGGACTAAAGCAAAAAAATGTCTTACTCAACGACACAATGCAGTGCCCACGATGGGAATCAAACCCTGTCTGAACTAAACCTTAGTCTGAACTAAACCTTAGTTCTAAACTAAACCTTAGTCCTGAACTAAACCTTAGTCCTGAACTAATCTTTAGTCCTGAACTAAACCTTAGTCCTGGACTAAACCTTTCGAATATGAGCGTGACTCCTTCTAGGATTAGTTCAGTGGTCAAGCATGTCCATCTTATATGAAAGAAGACTTAAAAAGAACAAAATGGTGAAGAAAGCACTCACAAATCTTATTCTGTTAAGGGGATATTCAAGTTTAAAGCTCTGTCTTGTCTGTGTAGAAATGACTGGTGTAGTAAGTCTACTATGAAAAGTTGGCATCTTCATCCTTACATTCTTAACAATTGTTAGCATATTTAAAAAAAAGTGTATTTAATTTTTTTTACTATTTAAATTATTTTTTCTCAAACTTTCTTCAGGTGGTATATTATATGCCCTTCCTAGATTCAGTTTTACTACTTTTTTTACATATCCCTTCCTTTTTAAGCCACAAAATTGCAGGTCAAAGTATGATAGAATACATAAAAACTTTAAGGAATCTGAGGCTATGACATCACAACTAGTCTGATTTTAGACGTTTCTACACAAATGATACCAAACTTTAAACTAATATATCTCCCTAACGGAGTAAGATTTTGGAATGCTTTCTTCACTATTTTGTGTTTCTTTCATATAAGATAGAACTTGCTTGACCCCTAAACTAATCCTTTAACCACGTAGCCACTGCACCGCTATATGCTAATTGATTTAAGCTTACATTAAAACATCCAGATTCATTTATGTCTCATGGAATTATCTGATTAAGACCTCTGTCTGGAGTAACAAAATGAAAACACAATCCTGTGTTTTATGATTGACACATTTACATGGTGTGACAGTGTTCAATTAACAAATGAGACTAGTTAGGGAAATATACAATTTGACCAATTTCCTTTTTCATGATGTTGAAATCTTGTTTCTTAATTTCTTAATATTTGGTCAGATGTTTTGTGCAGATTAGTTGTGACAAGTTTGTCAAGTATTAGATATTCCATTTTCGATTAATAGAGGCTCAAAAGAACTTGAAATATTTTAAAGAAATATGATTTTTTTTTTCCCTAACAATTTTGTTGTTCTTAAACTTTCTTTAGGTGAACAACCATACCAGATTCTTTTTAACTATTTTCCTGGCACATCTAATAGTTTTTGAGCTACAAAACCTCACAAAAAATATAATAAAATGCGTAAAAGATTATATGAGGATATGGTCTCACAACTTGCTAGGCTGATTTCAGCCGTTTCTTCTTAAATGAGACAGAACTCAAATCTTATATAGCACTTCTAGCAGAATGAGATCTTTGAATGCTTGTTTTATTATTTTGTGTCTTTTAAAATGTTCTTTCATGTGAGATAAATGTGCGTCTGTACTGAACAGTTTGAACTAATTGTTTAAGTGTTTCATAATTCTAATTCAGAATATTTGTGACAGAAAAAGTATGGATGAGATTTATAAGAGTGCACACTATTATTAGAATAAGTACAGTGTTTTGACGACGACGAGTGAACACACAATTACAGACGGGGTCGTCGCCTGCGTATTCCGTTATGATAGTAACAATGCTATCACGAAACGCTTAATACGATCCGGACAAGAATACAGGTACGACGTACGGACAGACATAACATCGACAACCAAGTCAATGTCCACGGTTTTTGATAACCAGTTGTGGTGCACTGGCGTGTCTAACCCAACCCAGGCTTAAACCCAAGGCCTCGTGGTCTGTAGACAGGTATGATAATCGCTACACCACAGTAGGTAGATTTACAGTGTTTCAAAATTGCATGTCTTTTAAAGTCGTCTTTCAAATAAGATGAACTTCCGTGACTACTGAACTAATCCTTTAAAGATCAGCTCACTAAAGGATTAGGTCAGGGTCATGCAAGTCTAAAGGACTCCAAAAGAAACAAAATGGTGAAGAAAGTATTCAAAAATATTATTCCGTTAAGGAGATATTTAGTTTAAAGTTTGGTATCATTTATGTACTGTAGAAAGACTGAAATCAATCTAGTTGTGATGTCATAGCCTCAGATTCCTAAGTCTTGATGTATTCTACCATATTTTGTCTTGCATGGGATATGTCAAAAAAGTAAAAAAACTGAATCTGGGAAGGGTATTTATAATAAACCACCTGAAGAAAATTTGAAGAAAAAAATATCTAAATAGTGAACAAATTAAATAAACTTACTTTTAAATTTGAGGAATCTGAGGCTGTGACATCACAACTAGTCTGATTTCAGTCGTTTTTACAGAATTGATACCAAACTTTAAACTTGAATATCTCTTTAGCGGAATATGATTTTTGAATGCTTTTTCCACCATTTTGTTCCTTTTGAAGTCATCTTTCATATCAGATGGACATGCTCGACCACTGAACTAATCCTAATGCTTTTATAGTTCTAATTCAAAAGAATGTTTTACAGAAGTATGGATGAGCTATTAAGGCCTAAGAAAAAAAGCTGTTTGTTTGTTTGGGGTGGGGTTTTGAAAATTGTATTCTATTCCTTTCTTCAAAAAATTATACGCTTAGTAAAAATGGTTTGCCGACCGACCACTTTTGCGTTGCTATTTTACATACTAATACCCTACATCAAGGATTCTTAATTAAATTTTTCCAAGGGCCGTAATTTCACAACAACTTCAGGTTGTGGGCCAATCACGTGGCAAAACCAACGTCATGTGACAAACAAAACCCATCAAAACAATCCTTGAATACAAACAATCACTGAATACAAACAAGTTGAGAGTGTGCGTGATTAGAAGGATGTAGGCCAGGTGTCAGCGGTTTTCTTATCCACAAGATAACATCTTATTTGATAACCCGCAATGTTTTAGTGAGCTGATTTGCCTAGGAAAAAGCCCCAAAATAAACGGAGTATTTTGTGATTTTTACCAATCTCACTCTGATTTATTTTACATGTAATGTATTGTATTGCATTATATAACGACAATCGTTTGCGGGCCAGATGGGATTGTCTGGCGAGCCAGATTTGGCCCGCGGGCCGCCTATTAAGAAAAAATATTAATAATTCCACCCTCCCCTCCATTCCAATTTTTCACAAGAAAGGCCTAATAAATAGTGTGCCCTATCATTTGAATGAATATTATTATAATTATTATTATTATTATTATTATTATTATTATTATTATTATTATTATTATTATTATTATTATTATTATTATTATTATTATTATTATTATTATTATTATTATTATTATTATTATTATTATTATTATTATGATTATTAATTATTTATGATTATGATTACTATTATTATTATTGTTATTTATTATTATTAATTATGATTATTATTATGATTATTAATTATTATTATGATTATTATTATTATGATTATTATTATGATTATTATTATGATTATTATTATTATGATCATCATCATCATCAGAACGATTGTTATTGATCAGTCACAGACTGTTAACATAAAAGCGAAATAAGCATTTAACAAAATGGTTAGATTGTTTCTCTTTGAATTTAGTTCATGGGCATAAATTTGCTTGGTAATGCTAGAACTTAAAAAATTCATAACAGTTTCCATGTCCGTTGTCTATGTCCTTGGTTCATAAAGATTACTACTAAATGTCAGTACCATTCATGATGTAAGTTCCTAATTTGATGAGGATCACTATTTCTGTCTTGTTGATTTTGTTCAGTATTGAAGGATTGTGCAATTTATTCACAAATGTCATAAACATAACAGCTCTCCAGACGAAGTAGTTTCCCTGCATCAGCCTGCACGAGGTGAAGTGACTCTTATGTGGCCTGATCATGTCTAGACACGACTATCCACTTGCCAAGGTTGGCAGTGTTTAAGCACTAGCGTCTCATTTGATGCGGATAAGAAATGATCCGTTTGTTCTGAGCAGACTGATATTTACATGTCATACTTCATGGCAGTTCTCCCGAAATATGACAAGATGATGGAAATTGTTCTTTTATCAGCAGGATATTTGTGGTCTAGATATCGTTGTAATTTGGGAGCCTTGTAAGCAAAAGATTTAGGGTGACAGTTGTTTTTATGCTAAGATGGATATGATGTGATGATATGATGAGCTTTGACAGGAAATTTCCTATTGTTTGATTAGAGGGTTGAAATTGGCCATACAGCAGTTTAATTAATATTGGATATTGCTGCATTTTGTTTTGGATTTTGTGTACACACTTAAAGGAGCTCTCGGATGAGAATGAGGGCATTTTTTTGCTTAGTTAAGGCTATTTTGAATTAACGCAGGTCTAAATTTTGTTACTTGTGTCATTGGAAAATTACTTAACTATTCAGAAGAAATAATTATGATTAATTTTGATAATCATATCAGAGGTTTTCATTCTTGTGCACGAAAAGTGTGTTAGAATATTGTTAAGACGCAAGGAAAAGATGGCCTCGCTTTTAGCCACCTGCTCCTTTAAAACTCCTCACATGGAATGAAGAATTTAACATGTGACATGATTGGCCTTAACATGTGACATGATTGGCTTTAACATGAGTATTTTATATTTCAAATTGAGCAACAGACACGTAGCTCTGGCTTTAATTTCCCGTGTTTCTCTCAATCTCCCCGTTTTTTTTTCTTCCTACCTCTGGAATGATCTTAACCTCTCAGGCACAATTTTGACCCCCCCGCTGTCATGGTGCTGTAAAGCCCTCATCAAACAAACAAACAAACGTAGCTCTTGTATAGTCATTTATGAATATTGATTGTGAAGTGGGCTGGCTGGGGAAGCCGATGGATCAGTAGATGCATGTCTCTTGTTATGTGATTATTAGCTTGTATAGAACAGACCGAATAACATGAGATTTTAAGTGGTCTTTCGAGACCACACATTCGTAAATTTGCAAGTAATGTAATTTGATAGAATTAAATACTTTATAATAACAAACACCTTTTTATCCCATTATTTTTATTTGATAATTATGATATTTATCATGCGCAGAAAGTGTGCAGATTGTTTTCCAATTTGTTAATCATAAAGGTGTTTTGTTTCAATGAGCTTTTGTGACTGTTTTATATTCCTGCAGTCATCATCTGGAGGCAGAAAGAGTGGAGGGTGGGTGGGGTATGGTGCATGTTTGTTAGACAGGGGTGCAAACTTGTCAGCAAAAGCATGTCACTTTAGGCCGTCAGGAATGCTTTCCCAGGAAAGGTATAGGATAGCTGTTAGGATAGATTGGTAGAGGGGCAGCTGGTAAGAAAAAGTTTATCAGGTAGTGTGAGACTACATATTTAATGATTCATTAACAGTTTGGTTTTTTTATAATGACTGCAAACCATTTTGGACTATATAAAAAATAAACATGGCCTCACATAATGTGAAATTTTGTTTTTTCAACACTAATTCACTGTTTGATTTTCATTCATTTGCAGGTTTCGTTCCGATACCATTGCAATATTTGGAATGTGTGGCGTGAAGAACATCAGCTCGTGCACATTGTGGTCGACAAGCCAGTTTGCGTCCCAGACAAACAGAATCCCTCCACCCCGCCGCTCAGTATAACCTACGACGTGAACAAGAATATTATATCACATGACGATAAAATGGGAGGCACCTTTGTATGATGGTCGCACATCGTTTTGTACTTTTTGTTGACTGGTGTTTTTGTTTGTTAGCAGGGCTGTAGCTAGCAGGGGCAGAGAGCAATTTCCTTCCCAGAATACTGGGGAAGGTGTTTTTATTCTATTGACAGTAGACACTAAAAACAAATATATGCTACAACATTAACGTTTCGCCCTTGGGCTAGCTACGCCCCGTTTGTTAGGCAAATTAAACTGACACACGGCTGAAAAGAAAGACATTTTTTTGTGTGATTATTTATAGAACATTGATGAAAGAAGACATGATTTGTTCTTAATGTGGCTATGCGTCGTCTTCCAGGAACATTCCTTCAACTTAGGCTTATGAAGACCTAGTGCCACCTAGTGCTAACGTGAAAGAGCATCAAATCCTCTCTAGAAACTTTCTGAAATCTCCTCATAAAACTTCTTTTGTTTGTGATTTTTGGTGAAATCAAATTGTTCCATGAATTCTTGATGGACCGTCAGTCTTTAGAGCTTAATTCCTTCAATTTTGTGCTTAAAATTCAAGCATTGATGATAAGCGAGAACATTTTTGTACCAGCAAAGTAATGATGTGGGGCGGAGGGGAGGGGATAGGACAAGTTTTAAAGCTTAGTCCTGCTTCAGTCGTGGGGCCCTCAAACTATCATGACAATTGAATTTAAAGCACATGATTAACAAGAGGAAGTATTCAACTGATAGCAAAGCTGCTTGAAAAGAATTAAGCTGAGAAAAAAATTAAAATTGAAAGCTGTTAATTGACAAATGTTCATTTGATTTGGGGTAAATTTTTTGCAATTTTATGATTTTCAAACAATCAAGCCATTGTTGCAGCTAGGTGGTGCTAGTTCTTCATGAATAAATGACTAGAGGGTACTATTTCAGAATAGTCACCAGCAACACTTTTCTTTTGTTGTACACTTGTTGTGCATCCAAAAACCAGTGTTATCCGAACCATGAAAGCAAATGTTGATTCGGGCTAAAATGAGGCTTTGTATTAGAGGCCCATAGCAAAAACTTCATTGAAATGAAGAGGCACAATATGCGTCCTTTGGCTTTGATTGGCCAAATACGTTCAAACACTATAATTAACTTCAAAAGTAGCAAAAGAGGTGCATGTATGCCTTATATTGATCTCATGAGCAGGCCATGCTTGAAATAATCATACAACAGATTACAAAAAAGCAAGTTATTTTATGGAGAAGCTATTCTTATCTCCTAATGTGGAGGCAGGAAGGCTTTGGATGTATAATGCGCTTTAGAATGAAGCTTGATATTATTGCAGTATTACTGCCAAACACAGGTGCTAGGATCAGCGGAAGATTCATGCCTTTATTTGTCAGCAAATAGAATCCACCTCAATTATTCAGACTAGTAATTAATATCATTTCTGGAAAAGAGCCATCTTTTCAATCTTTATTCATTGTTGCATCGTTTTACACAAAAGTTCCGTACAACAGTAAAGTTAAACCTCTCCAGAATGGACTGGTTGAAATTCAAATATATTTTATCAGATTTATCAAAGTGTCTTTTATAAAATTAAATTAAATTTCAGCAACTGTTTCATGTTAAAAGAAACTTATAGTTATAAAAATTAAATAAAGAGAATCTTTCATGCCATTGGTGTTTAAAAAAAACAAAAAAACATTAGTGGAGAAAAAGTTGTTGCCTTTGGCATGCTTAGAAGTCTTGTAGGGGTATGTGACAGGCTTTTGTAGGGGTATATAACAGGCTCTTGTAGGGTATATGACAGGCTCTTGTAGGGGTATATGACAGGCTCTTTTAGGGGTATGTGACAGGCTCTTGTAGGGGTATATGACAGGCTGTCATAAGTGGTTGCATTCAGTTGTGTACTTCAAAGTGGTTCTGCAGCTGAAACTGATTTTGTAGTGTTAACTGTCTTGTGCAGTTTTACCTGAGCTTCTGGATTTTGAGCGAAATGTTTGAGAAAGATTGACCTTTTGTTATGAGGGAAAAGTTGGCAGAATCAGCCTAGCAAGTTTCTTTTCCTTACAAAGGGAAAGCAAGATTGTATCATGTGGCAGCAGGCTGTGTGACAAAGTCACTTTTATGACTGAAGTCACTTTCACCACTGAAGTCACTTTTACCACTAAAGTCACTTTCACCACTGAAGTCACTTCCACAACTAAAATCACTTTCATGACTGAAGTCACTTTCAGCGTCAAGCAGGCATTTCATCAAAGTGGCCAATAATTCATTCTTTTGTTAAGGTGTTTCTAATAGGTATTTCATGTGATTTCATGTGACTCTAACTCATCTGGGAGCCATTCTTCTGGGCAAAGCGTTGTTGCGTTTGACACGTCTTCACACAGCTCAGTCACATTGCATGTACCACAAACATACTGCCTGCTAACCTACCTATCAGTTTCAGCGTATTTTATTGTTTTTGTCTGTGGCAGCGATTTTACTTCATATTTTCCTAACGTTTTATATATTCGCCGGGTATACGAAGAGTAACTTTTACGTGAACGTTATCTGATTGTTCATTATATCAGACCAAGCCTACATACCTGGCATAAAGTGCTCACTGCAATTCCTACTCTGAAGGTTGAAAGACATTGCATCGCACAGCAGAAACCCACTTCAAACGTCAATCAGGATCAGAAGGAAATTGAGAAAACGTCTTTTTATTCCCCGGCACACGTCTATTAGTGCAACCAACGGCACAGCAAGATTCCGGCATAATTATCTTACAAAAATGATCTCATATAACAAAATGCAAGCGTTTGTAAGTCTTAATAAGTGTACAGCAGACGATCGTTCTCGCCCGATTAAATGGCGATGTAAACAAAGTCACGTGATCTCATGACGTCAGCTGAAACACCCTAATTGTGCTGATTTTTTTGGCATTGGTTCTTTTTTTTCTTCCTGTTTTTCCATTGTTACATTTCAAGAATAATTTAACGTTTGTTTTCATGAGCAATAAATCATATATAGAGGCTTCATATGTATGATCAGTTCTTGATTTAAAAAGAAAAAGAAAAAGGGCGTTAAAAGCATTTATTTGACAGAAATTATTTTGTATAGAAAATTATTGATTTATTATAAACAGCTTCTATTTTTAAAATGGATTTCTATTGTCAAAATGGACTAGACTTAAGCCTTCACATTACAATTATACCTTTTTTGGTACTCAATAAACTCTGTACCAAAATAGCTAGCAAAATATTTGTTTCCTGTTCTGGTACAGAGTTTATTAAGTACCACAAAAGGAGTATAATGGTAATGTGAAGGCTTCAGTCCAGTCCATTTTGACAATAGAAATTCATTTTGAAAATAAAGTCTGTTTATATTTTGTTGAAGAAAGAATGAAATGTAGCTAATGAATGGTTCACATTGTTATTATTTGTATTCAGATATTGAACATATATTTAATTTAAGAAGACATTCCTTTTGAAGGACTAGGCTTTTGTCTAAACTTGTGTAAGACGGAGAAAAAATAAATACATGTGACCATTGTGGTCCTTAACAATGGTGAATCGTGGGGGTCATAAGCTTAACTGCATGCTGGTAGTATTAGCTCAGAATTGCACAGCCTTAACAGGAAATCATCTCTGTCACATACTGATGTTACGGGTCATCATGAAGAAAGTATCATGAAGAAAGTTTTCAAGAATATTGTCAGGCACAATTTGACCCTCGTTGTCTTGGTGCTGTTAAGCCCTCATCAAACAAACAAACAAACAAGATTATTGTTTTGATAAAAGATATTCTTTCAAATCTCAAAATGACTAAATTGAGGAATAAAAGGGGCGTTGTAGAACTCTTAAATGTTTAAAAGCAAAAAGCAAGTGAACTTCAAAATGTCGCGGATCAAAATAAAGAAAATATAGAAAGCGACAATGTAACTATGATTATGTGACATCCATCTCCTAATAATAGATTCCTGAATACAGTCACTTTATAGTTCCAATGCGATAGCATCAGGAACCTATGCAGTCATGATGGCGTGTGTGTGTATGTGTGTATGTCTGTGACAGCCAGCTCATGAACACGATATCTCAAGAATGATACACTAGATTCATGTCATATGTAGTGCACCTATAGACCATGATCTGTAGATGTGTCCTATTTTTTTGATGGTGATGTCATGCATATTAGTAGGTAGGTGGGGCTTAATGTAAAAATCTTGAAATGTTCATTCATTAATTTGTTGAATTTCATTAATATGCATATTGAGCAGGGCTTAATATAAATTTGCTGAAAACAGTTTGTAAACACGGTATCTCAAGAATGGTAAACTGGATTCATGTCATAATTGGTAAACAGATAGCCCATAGTCTGTAGATGTGGCCTATTGTTTTTGATGGGGATACCATGCATATCGGAGTAGGTGGGGCTAAATGTAGAAATCTTGAAATGTCCATATTTTAACAACTGCTTGTCTGTTTTATTTCATATTGCTTATAAATATGACGTTAGCTAGTGTGTACATATTTGTGTACATATTCATGATGTAAAAACATTGAATTTCATTAATATACTTTGTAGGCAGGCTTGATATGATCTTGCTGAAAAAAGCTTGTAAACAGTATCTCAAGAACGGTGAACTGGATTCATGTCATATTTGGTACACAGATAGCCCATGGTCCATAGTTGTGCCTAATTGTTTTTGGTGGTGATAGCATGCTTATTAATAAGTGGGCGGGCTTAATGTGAAATTTTGAAAAAGTGATTAGCAACTATGTCCATTTTGTGTCATATTGGGCATGATAATTTTGTTGGTTATTGTTATAATGCTATATCAGGGGTCATGGTCTTAATATGTTCTAATGTTGTGGTAGTGATGTCATAAATATTAATGAGTTGGCAGTACAATAAACGATGAACCGATTTTGCATCATACATGCTATGATAATGTTGTTAGTTATTGTGCAAATGCTAACTGTTGTCAACATTTTTATTGATCTACATGGTGGGTGTGGCTTATGAATAAATATCATGGAACAAATATTTCATGATAGGCCTATGCAATGACATGACAGTTAATACAAAATTTGCAAATCAATCACCTTATGAGGGGAAAAAACAAACAAAGGAACCACAAAACCTTCTGGTTCTGGTTAGAGATAATCTTGTCACAGTTTTAAGATTCAGTATTTATTAGCTAATTGAAAACCGCTCAAGTTAATTTAGTTATATATATTTTTTTACCAAGACTACCATGTACTTATCTTCTTGTAGTGGCATTATGTTGTTCGGAAAGTTCTCTTTAATACTTTTCCCTATCATTCTTGAAACTTAATGCTCTGATATAGAAAGCTTTTACACAAGATAGCTTTCAATAGCTTTTTACTGTGAAATGACTATCATCAGGTGTCTTCTTAATGCTGACATTTGTCCAAAATGCTGTGAGATACCAATTTAATGCCTAAAGATACCTATTTAACTGTGAACTGGCAGCTGCATACTGAACTGGCAGCTGCGCACTGAACTGGCTGCTGCGTACTGAACTGGCAGCTGCGTACTGAACTGGCAGCTGCGCTGAGGCAGCTGCGCACTGAACTGGCAGCTGCGTGCTGAACTGGCAGCAGCTGGCAGCACGCATCGAACTGGCAGCTGCGTACTGAACTGGCAGCTGCGTACTGAACTGGCAGCTGCGTACTGAACTGGCAGCTGCGTACTGAACTGGCAGCTGCGTACTGAACTGGCAGCTGCGTACTGAACTGGCAGCTGCGTACTGAACTGGCAACTGGCAGCTGCGTACTGAACTGGCAGCTGCATACTGAACTGGCAGCTGCGTACTGAACTGGCAGCTGCGCACTGAACTGGCAGCTGAAAACTGAACTGGCAGCTGAAAACTGAACTGGCAGCTGAAAACTGAACTGGCAGCTGTGCACTGAACTGGCAGCTGTGCACTGAACTGGCAGCTGCGCACTGAACTGGCAGCTGAGCACTGAACTGGCAGCTGTGCACTGAACTGGCAGCTGCGCACTTAACTGGCAGCTGCGCACTGAACTGGCAGCTGCGCACTGAACTGGCAGCTGCGTACTGAACTGAGTTGTAAATAATATGTGACTAAATCCGAATGACATTACTGCATCATTTTATGTGTAACACAGCTCAGCATTTTCATTCAATACGGGAGTTGTGAATAAAATTGTGAAATAATATAAAAAAATTAAGGAAAGAAATGGAACGTTTCATAAAACAAGATTTCCTCAAAATACAATGTACTGTTGGATAATTGCTGTTTGTGAATGATGAAATCCCTAAAAGCCAGTCTCTTATGCCAACCTTTCCTGGTCCTTGTACAACCACACCACTTCCCACCAAAAGTAACATTTTTTTCTTGATTGGCTGAGTTTCTCGATTGGCTGAGTTTTTTAATTGGCTGAGTTTCTCAATTGGCTGAGTTTCTCGATTGGCTGAGTTTCTCGATTGGCTGAGTTTCTACTTGTTAATTGCATGGGTTTTTTTTTTCTAACATAAAAGCATAAACCTCTCCACACAACAGTAATTTAAACCTGGCAGAATGGGAGATTTTTGTTTTAAAGGGTCTTGTGATGTAGGGGATTAGTAAACGGTGCCTTTATTGTGTAATTATCTTCAGAACGAAAACAGTAGATTTATCCTTTGAAAGAAGTTTTTGAATGTCATTCCAATTACTATGAAGTTGACCTGATTTATATTTGCTATTTTGATATAGGAAGTTATTCTTTGTTCAAGTGATTATTTCTGAAAGATGCTGAAATTCATTCGGACTGTTTCATTTTTCTTGCCAAGACTGCCTAAAATCTTGCAAATCTAATTCAGTTTTCTTGGAAGTATTTCATCTGTACCAAATCTCTCTTTCTTCCCAGTATTACTAAACATTTCCCCTTGTATTATACAATTGATTTACATTTTGCAAAGTTGTTTATATTTTGTGCCACTGCAATGCCTTTCCGTTTTTCATTGTTACTATTTTTACTCTTTCTTTTGTTTGAAATTGTATAACAGCATATTTTCAGCCAATTATAAGAATTTTTTTTTTTCTGATGAAAAGTATAAACTTGGAAAGATTAGATACTCTACGGTGAATAACAAGTAGTAAATAGAAATAAAAATCTTGCCTTAGTTTATGACAAAAATCCTGGTGTTATTTTTTCTCCAGAAAATAAGATTAAGTGTTTTTTCTCTATGCAGCTTGCATATGTTTCTTTTTTGAAGTAAAAAAATTTGAAGGTCAGTCTAAGTTATTATTTTACTATCTATAAGAAAAAGAACAAAAAAAATGCATGAGTAAAAACACTTCATGTGCCTGCATTTTATCTTGCCTCTAAAAGCTAAGATGGCGTTAGTGTAAAGATTCCATTCTTCAAAGGATGCGTTCAGTGATCTAGCATGTCCATCTTATATAAAGAAAGCGTTCAAATATCTTAGTACATACATTAAGGACATATTCAAATTTAAAGCTCTTGTCTTATCTGTGTAGAAATGACTAGTGTAGTAAGTCGACTATGGAAAGTTGGTGTCCTCATCCTCACATTCTTAGCAATTGTTAATGTATTTTAAAGAAAGTTTATTTTAATTTGTTACTATTTAAATTGTTTTCCCTTTAACTTTCTTCAGGTGGTACATTATAAATACCTTTCCTAGATTCAGTTTTACTACTTTCCTGACATATCCCTTGGTTTTTAAGCCTCAAAATCACAGGACAAAATATGATAAGAGTACATAACGACTTTGATGATTCTGAGGCTATGACATCACAACAGTCTTGATTTCAGTCATTTCTACACAAATGATACCAAACTTTTAAACTTCGATATCTCCTTAACGGAATAAGATTTTTGAATGGTTTCTTCACTATTTTGTTTCTTTTGAAGTCCTTGTTCATATGGGATAGATTTGCTTGACCACTGAACTTATCCTTTAAGCTGCAGACATATGGAATTTTCAGTCTCTTTGTTTGAAGAGACACCAATAAGAAGTCAGCAAGTCCACCCAGATATCTCATGCCGAATTGACTCCTACTGGGGTCCATTTTAATCTTTCTTGCAGTAGGTTTATCTAATGGTACGGTTTCTGTGGAAAACTCGCAGTGACATGTAACCTTTTTAATGATGTAGTTGCAACCATAGCAACACATCAAGACACATGTCCACCTATTACAAGGCCTAAAAAAAAAATGTTTCTTTCACCTCTTCTGGAAAATTGTAAGGGAGGGATGGGCAGAGAATTTTTTTGTTTTCTCTCCCAATTTTGACTTTTGTAAGGATACCGTATTTATCAACAAGCAAATGAAGAAGTTAATGGCAATTGTTCAACACAAGAATGCCACTTTTTTGGTCTATTAAGACTGTTATCACACTGATAACTGGTGTCTTTTCTCTTTGATTAAAATCCGAGCAAAATTCGGCCGCGCGTTGAAAAGTTTGAAGCACATGGAGCAGCCCGGGGACAGAGCGATCACTTGATCGAACAAATTGTGTCATGTGGCTCGTGTTTGCCAAAACAGTTTCCTAGACGTATAGGTATTAATATGGAAATGCAGAAGTGGTTGCCACGCCATTTTAACAAAGTGTAGAGGTTTTTTTTTTTTTTTAAAGCCGCCCCTATTTTTTGGGGAGCTAGAGGCAGCGGAGAAGGGCAAACGATTTTTTTTTAGGCCTAGTTTAAAGGGAAGAAAGTTAAACAACTGAAGAAATTACCGCAATTATTTTATCACACTCAATCGTAATGCAAAACAATTAATTTTACCAAGTGAAAACAATTTTCTTCTCGTGGTATAAAACAAAAGTTACTTCCCAAGGTGTTTTTATTTTGTTCCTTGTAAACCTGTTTTGCAAGATTACCCATATTTATACTGAAAATGTTAAACATTTTCAGTGAGAAGAGTAATTTCTAGTGAGGGGAGTATTCCAGTTTATTTGAGTTATTTCACTTATTAAGAGTTGAATTTCAGAATGTTTATGCAATATATTATATAGTATAGAAAAACTACTGAGGCTAAAAGCTTTCTAAATGTTAAGGAATTTGTTTTGTTTCAATAAATATTTACGTTCAATGTAGTTGTGTTCATTTTCTATCATAATGGAAATTTGTTTCACTTTTGTAGTTTCAAAAACTTACAAGAGAGAAGAAAAGAGTTCAAAATGCATTTATTTGGTTTCCGTGTCTTATTTCTAATTTTTGTCGCTCCGAGTCTGATCCTCAATCAGGGACAAAAGTCTTCACACTTTTTGGTTCCGATGTGTTAGCATCAAGAACCTATGCGGTGATGATGGCGTGTTTGTTTGTGACGGCCAGTTTGTAAATGCGATATCTGAAGAACGGTGCACTGGATTAATGTCATATGTGGTACACAGATAGCCCATGGTCTGTAGATGTGCCCTATTGGTCCGCTCCCCCCCCCTCCTTTATCCTTTTTAGTAATGTTTTCAGTATCAAACTTATATCCCTTTCTATTTCTTTTCATCTCTGATGGTTGATATTCATTTAATATTTATTGGTCCAGAGTTATCAATTCATATTATTTCTTTTAACAACATTTTGAATGGTACGAAAGCTTTGTCTCCTGGACCCAATATGCGAACTTCTTTTACATCAATAATTACAGTACATCTTTGGGAGATGATTTGTTACAAGTATCATTCGGTGGACCGCTTTACCGCTTTTGAAGATGGATACATATGTACATTGTCTTCTTATATTTGGTGAAATTTTTTTCTCTTCAAAACAAGCCCTTTCAATTTCGTTCTCTTTAATTCTTCATTGAACTGTTGAAAAAAGTTTGCGTCAAATTTGAAAATGGGGAAACGGAAATATGTGTAGTCTGGTAGTGGGACTTAATCTTGTCAACTTGTGGAAATTAAAGAGTTGTCAGGACCAGGACTGATCGGGTCTGGATCAGTTATGAACCATTTTTAAGACAAATACATATGTCCAATGTTTTTAATAACCCTGAAGGGTTAATTCAAAACCATTGAATTGACTCTGGCTGCAATGAAGAAACTTTGCTTCTTGCGGCTCTTGACCCCGTTGCCTTTGTGCAGGGAAGGCAAAGGGATAATCGTCCGTGTTCTTACCTTTGGCCCCTGATTTAACCGGCTTTGCACTGTCAACAAAATATCGAACTTTCAGAAAGGAAAATCCTGGGAGGGAAATTCTAGGAAATTTTTACTTTATCCAAAACTGGGCGAGGATAATGATCCAGCTTGTTTTTGCAGAGAGTGGATGACCCTTCTAAAAGCTTTATGTCAATCAGTCAATGGAATGTTTACTATTTCAGTATTTGTATTATGCTAATTTTACTTTACTACAGGGAAAGCCAAAAATGTTAAGAGGATGCTCTTATCACAAATTTGATCAATTTATTGATTTTTCATGAATTTTAGCTTCCACAAATACCTTTCAAATATGTTTCAAACTTATAATGAAACTATCTCACTTCAATTTAACAGCTTTCAACTGATATTTACATACACTTTATAAACCGCTTTAAAAAGATTTCGCATTTTGCGCGATAACTGAAATTTTCTACAAAAATAGTATGTTACTAGAATAATATTTGTACTTTTTATAAACAATTTGTCAACTTCCGTGAAGTATCAATTGTAATGCTGTTCAAATAGTAAAGCTTGACTGGAGGACACAAATTCCATTGCCTCTGCTTTTTGGTTCCGATGCGATAGCATTAGGAACCTATGTTGGCATCCCTGGCAATGACGGCTGATGCAGCCGCTAAGCTTGCCCTCAACCTCCCCTACCCCATTTCCCAAAACCCTTTCTGACATCAAACCGCTAATCGCTTTCCTTGTTCGTGACCATTGGCAAACCTCATGGGACTCCCAAATTGATAACAATCTTCACGTCATCCAGCCCACCATTCCAATTAAACCCACCATCCACAACCTCTCTTGTGTTGACAAAGTTCATATTACCCATCTTAGAATTGGTCACACCCACCTCACTCACTCCCACCTTATTGGCTACCCCCAACCCCTCTGCAACAATTGCCATTGCACCCACACAGTCCATCACCTTCTCCTTGCTTGCCTCCTGTACAACCTTTCCTCGCTCCCCACAACTCAATTGCCGAGTTCTCCCAGAAAAACCCTCTGGATAAAAATGATCTCCTTTCTTCATCATGCTTCCCTCTACAACCATATTTAGTCCTCCTCTCCCACCTCCCTCTCTCTACTTCTTTCACCCATGCATCTCTCTCGATCCCAACTTTCTGACTTTATTTCTCATGTTTTTCTCAAACTACCCGTTTTCTTTCCTTTCTATCTCTAGAATGATCTAACCTCTCAGGCACAATTTGACTCTCGTTGGTGTGCAGTTAAGCCCAAACAAACAAACAGGAACCTATGATGGCGTGTGTGTGTGTGTATGTATGTATGTATGTGACAGCTAGCTCGTAAACACGTTATCTCAAGACAGATACACTACATTCATGTCATATGTGGTACACAGATAGTCCATGGGCTGTAGATCTGCCCTATTGTTTTTGGTGGTGATATGCATATTAATAAGTGGACTGGGCTTCATGTAAAAATCTTGAAATGTTCATATAATAACAACCGCATATCTGTTTGTTTCATATTTTGGATAATTATGTTAGCTGGTGTGTCCATGTTCATGATTTTGAAATGTTGAGTGGGCGGGGCTTAATAAGATTTTGCTGAATAGAGCTTGTAAACACGGTATCTCAAGAACAGTCAACTGGATCCATGTCATATTTGGTACACAAATAGCCCGTGGTCTATAGTTGTGCCCAATTGGTTTTGGTGCATGCATCATGCATATTAATAAGTGGGCACTGCTTAAAGTGATAAATGAGCAACAGTATGTTCGTTTTGTGTCATATTGGGCATGATAATTTTGTTGGTTATTTTGTACATGCTTATGTTATCGGCAGATGTCATTGATATGGCTTAATGTGAATGTCCATTAAGTAAACCTACTGTATCTCATGACAAAACATTAGATTTATGCTATATCAGGGGTCATATGGTCTGTTATGTTGTGGTAGTGATGTCAGGCTGGGCTTACTGACAAATTCTTGAAATATAATAAATCATAAATATTGAGTAGGCGGGGCTTACTGACAAATTCTTGAAATAGAATAAACAAGCAACCATTTTTGCATCATACTTGCTATAATAATGTTAGTTAATGTGCAAATGCTAATGTTGTCAACCTTTTTATGGTGGGTGTGGCTTAAGAATGAATATAATGGAACAAATATTTCATGATATGACATAACATGACAGTTGATACAAAACTTACAAATAAATCAGCATATGAAAAAAAGCATCGGAACCACAAAACAATCCTTCTGGTTCTGGTTCCCCTTCCACTCCGATTTAATGTTGGTATGCGCTTTTTAAGAAAACTTTTTTTGTAATAAATTTGCAACATTGAAGAGGGGCTTTAAAGGGAAGAAAAAAAGTGTGAAGTACTTTTGTCAGGGAGTGCTCTTTCTAAGAATGAAAAGTCATAGTTAGAAAGCTTCAGATGATTGAGTATCCATCTTTTTAAACGAGAAAGTGCATTAAATTCTAAACGCAAGTCTTTTTATCTTGTTAATAGTACGTATAGTTTTTAATTATGGCTGATTAAAGTTATAGTGATCTCCAGTGAATGCATAATTTATGTTAAATTTGTGATGAATCACCAGGCGGGTA
Organism: Chiridota heheva; assembly: GCA_020152595.1. NCBI lineage: Eukaryota > Metazoa > Echinodermata > Holothuroidea > Apodida > Chiridotidae > Chiridota > Chiridota heheva. Next base: position 609,471 of record JAIGNY010002700.1, on the reverse strand, counting down.
TCTGAAAAGCTGTGTATTTCTTTATATTTCCTTCCTAAATTTAAGTTACTAAAAATGACAAAGCCTATTCCTGCTAGATTTTGGTTAAGGGTATGGTCAACACTGAAAAACCTTTGGTTAAAATTTCTTCCCACTTTTCACAAATGTGTGACTAGCAATTAAAAAAACAAAAGGGTTAATGGGAACTTCCGCCCTGTCATATATCAAAAGAGGAACAACAATTAGCATATTTTGGCGTAAAAATTCACAATTTTCAAACCGATTTGGATGATATGTTTTGCTATTTTCATCATTTTGTATGGATTTTAAGCAGTTTAGCAGAAGTTCCTGCTACACGTCTATGTACCTTAATATTTCGGTGGATTTTCATAATCACTTATATGATAAAAGACTAGACAGGATTACCCCTTGCAAGATTTTCTAGCTCTTACAGTAGCCTAAATCAACCAATTCATTTGCTAAATTAGTATGGAAGACTCATGGTAATTTGTTTAACCAATTGTGTGTCGATGCCATCTTGAGTAGGTCTCATTACAACTTCTCCTGCTCCAGGGGACACCAGCTAACTAACCCTTGTCGGAGAGGGAACCAGTTAGTCCATCTGACAAGGGTTACTAAGCCATTCCATCTTTAGTAGGTTATTACAACTTCTCCTGCTCCAAGGGACACCAGCTAACCCTTGTCGGAGAGGGAACCCGTTAGTCCATCTGACAAGGGTTACTAAGCCATCCCATCTTGAGTAGGTTATCACAACTTCTCCTGCTCCAAGGGACACCAGCTAACCCTTGTCGGAGAGGGAACCTGTTAGTCCATCTGACAAGGGTTACTAAGCCATCTCAACTTGAGTAGGTTATTACAACTTCTCCTGCTCCAAGGGACACCAGCTAACCCTTGTCGGAGAGGGAACCCGTTAGTCCATCTGACAAGGGTTACTAAGCCATTCCATCTTGAGTAGGTTATTACATCTTCTCCTGCTCCAAGGGACACCAGCTAACCCTTGTCGGAGAGGGAACCTGTTAGTCCATCTGACAAGGGTTACTAAGCCATCCCATCTTGAGTAGGTTATTACATCTTCTCCTGCTCCAAGGGACACCGGCCAACCCTTGTCGGAGAGGGAACACATTAGTCCATCTGACAAGGGTAACTAAGCCATCCATGCAGTCCCCCTATTGGCTTTAAGCAATGAAATCCATTCTATGAGTTATTTGACCCACAGTTGTGTCAACATCTTCAGATCATCAAGGTACAAAGTAACATTGTATCTAAGCAATGCTTAGTACTTCCCAGACCGAACAAATATTTTAAATTTGAAGAAAAACACCAAAACACAGTAGCAGTCTCTTTTCGTTCATTTTTTTGTCACTTGCAACTTCAACTTTGTACATTAAAGCTTCTCCTTGATTAATATAAGTCTGTTCTGACATTTTGTATATTTTAATAAATCATTCTTATTTCATAATTCAAATATATGATTTACAAATTCAAAACTTTAAAAAAAATTCAAATACACAGACAAAGCAATATAATGGAAGAAAGAAATAGAACTGCTATGTAAAGAACAAAATGAATTGTTCACAAATTAGTTGAATACAAGTTAACGAATATTTGACCAAATTGTACGATACAAAATCAAGTTTATACATTCACCTGTGACACTCCCAAGTACACTACATACAATATAGAAGTCTGAAAGAAAATAAGTCATGGCCAAGTAAAGTGGATCAGAAGCCAGATGGTCAAGTAAAGTGGACCAGAAGCCAGATGGTCAAGTAAAGCAGATCAAGTAAAGCAGATCAGAAGGCAGATGGTCAAGTAAAGTGGACCAAAAGCCAGATGGTCAAGTAAAGTGGATCAGAAGCCAGATGGTCAAGTAAAGCGGATCAGAAGCCAGCATACAAAGGCAAGCCTTGCCCTTATGCTCCTCCTGCTTTAAATTACATGAGCAGAAGAGGTGGGAAGTTGACAACCGTCCCTTTCTTGAAACATCCATGTCCCCATCCCGTCTTCACCAATGGAAAAACATTAGATGTCAATGATAAAAATAAGCGAATCACAAGTGAAACCAAGTCTTTGCCAGTGTGTGCTTTTTTGAAACTGGTATTGACAATTAAAACCATGTTCCAGGTTAAAGCAGGAAAAATATGTACTGGAAGAGTAATTAGAAATATTGTTCCATTTCAAAATATAAGTATCTTATAGGCTTTATCTCAATTCATTAAAAACAAGCCAATGAATTCCCATAGATAATGATTTATTACCAGTAGAATGCCAATAGTAAAAGTACTGCAATACATCATTTATTTGCATTTGAACTGATCTCTGCTTCTTACTGGCCTTTCGTTAATTTTTGGTATTCATTTGTATGTTTTGACTCTTCCTTCTTTTTTGGTATCCATATTAACAAGGAAGAAATCAAGTACTAATTCAATGCCATGTTGATGCTTCTGCTAAAACAAACTTTATACAAAATCTTTATGCAAAACCTTTTCCAATCGCCTACCTTTCAGAGGTGGGTTTATCACATTATGGCATTCTTTCAATCAAAAATATAAGTGAGGATGATTTAGAGAACCAATCTTTGTTTGTATCACAATTGCATAGCCAAGGTCTCCCCATATAGGCCAACTGGTTGAACTGGTACAATCTGAGAGAAGTGTGCCCCAGGAAACATTTCACCTTACAAAAGTTGAATTGAAGTAGTCACCCTGACCAACAATTCTACTTGGTGTACTGTGCCGTATCCTGCGGATTCCACCAATCATGAATAAGTGGTCTCGTTAATATTCAGGAGAGGCAATATTCATTGTCATGTTTTATGCTTTGACCACCATTACTCAAAGTTGACCTCTTAAGTCACAAACTGTCATTAATATATATATATATATATATATATATATATATATATATATATATATATATATATATATATATATATATATATATATATATATATATATATATATATATATATATATATATATATATATATATATATATATATATATATATATATATATATATATATATATATATATATATATATATATATATATATATATATATATATATATATATATATATATATATATATATATATATATATATATATATATATATATCATAACATCAAAAGAATGGCTTAAAACATAATATACTTTACAATTTCACATAAAAGTACAATTCAATGTTACAAATATTCATAATATCTTTCAAAATTGTCTTAAAAAATAACCTGTTCTTAAAAAATTTACAATCCTTTTGAAGGTCAAAATAAGCTATATACAAAACACCGACAGTGGCCACTAGGTGACCACTATTTCATAAGCAAATAGATATACAATAGAATACATCATTTTCCACATTAAGAATTATCTTTACCATCCCAATTGCACCAAGAAAATATCATTTACAAAAACATAATGATTCAAACTAAAAAAATCCCCGCATGAACGAAAACACTCTGCAGTTGCTTGAATAAATCTTAATTCTATGCACCAACAGTGCTGAAAAAATTATTTGAAAGTATCTACAGTCAGATGCAAGTGACATGCCATTTAACTCCCCCCCCCCCTCCCCCCACCCCTGATTAAAGAAGCTTGAGTGTTCATTGCTCTAATGCAAACATAAATTAATCCTCAGTTCCCAACAACTGGTGATTAACTTCTACAATTGAAAGATATATTTTGTGCTGTATTCACTACCCAAGAAATTACTAGTTCTTATCCTTAGATTCACAATGTTTCAATAAAAAGGAAAATTTACAATACAGTCCGCTGAAGCGTCTTAAAATCTCTATGGATTTCATTTTTGCCACTAATGACAATTAGAACGGTTTTTCCTGTCTTATGTTGATTGGGGTATGTAACAAGTACTACTGTAAACATCCTTATTGCACTGAAATGAATCACTGCAAGCATTCCTTTGCAACTTGATTGGTTGCTTTGCAACTTGATTGGTTGCTTTGCAACTTGATTGGTTGCTTTGCAACTTGATTGGTTGCTTTGATAATTGATTGGTTGCTTTGCAACTTGATTGGTTGCTTTGATACTTGATTGGTTACTTTGTAACTTGATTGGTTGCTTTGATACTTGATTGGTTGCTTTGCAACTTGATTGGTTGCTTTGCAACTTGATTAGTTGCTTTGCAACTTGATTGGTTGCTTTGCTACTTAATTGGTTGCTTTGCAACTTGATTGGTTGCTTTGCAACTTGATTGGTTGCTTTGTTACAATAAGTGGTTCCTTTGCTATACAAATGTAGCTTGTATTCTTTGTCTTACTCTTAATGACCCGGAAAAATCAAGATCTGCTGACATTAACTCCACCAACATCTGGTGTAAGTAATAAAGGCATAATTAAGTTAATATTTCAAGTTTTTATAATTTGATATTTCAAAGTTTATAGATTTGTCAGGTTTATGATGAAATTTAAGAACTAACCAGGATATTTGTGCCACATATCCGTAAACCATCTCTTTAAATTTGATTCTTTTCATGATTTCATATTTAACCCACGCTAGCACCTTCTTGCAGCAAACGATTTCTCATACACATAATCAGGAATCCAACTAAAAGAAAATCCTTCTTGCACTTAGGAGCTAAATATAAGCCACAATTCATGATTTATTCTACTGAAACAAAGCTGATAAAATTGCTTGTTTGATATGGGAGAAGAGGTATAATTAATATCAATGATTGGGAGAATAGGCATAATTCATATCAATGATTGGGAGGATAGGCATAATTCATATCCATGATCTGCATGCAATAAAGTCGTATACATGCTGAACAAATTAATATGAATTTTATATTACTTCTGATTATTATGCAGATAATGTGATTGATGCAGATGGCATATGAATGTGATCATTATTTATTGGACAGAGAACAGACCTTACCTCAAGACAAAATAAAATAAGATTGAACTTATGCAAGGAAATACATCATGATTACTGTTCTGTTACAAAGCATCACAAACATATTACTATGTACATAGGAATGCCTGCATTCCAGAGTCTGACTGGATGCTTCTTCGTATGTCGAGCACCAACTTTTCATTGTTATATATAAATTCGTTTTAGTAGGTATTTCATCCAATCAAGATGATCCGTTCAATCTCCTCAGTGACCATGAAGCAAAGTTCGACCCAGGTCACAGTCTGACCCATGTTACAGTGATTTATTCACTGATATAATTACTGTGCACTGTCCTTTAGGGTACATTGACCAGATGCTTCTTTAGGTCATAAAACTCAACATTTCTGGAAATCAATGATTTATTGCTTCTTCTGAATTTTGCATTGGTGGAACCTTGGCAGCTCTAGACCAATTTGTTAACCAATAATAAGCATTTTGTTCATACTCAGGACAACATGACTCATGAAAAGGCATCAACCACGGAGTGATGACCATTACACCAAATTACGACTAAATTCTTAGTGTTACGTAATGCTTAAATAAAGTTATTTCTTACATTATTTGAGGCTCAGACTTTAAAAAGGTAAGTGGTAAAACAGAAGCATACCCCGACAAAAACTGAAATTCATGAAGTCTGCAAGCAAATTATGCAAATGCTTTTTTTTCTAGAGTTAAAATATTGATAACTTTCTCCATTAAACATAATTTTCCCTCTCAGCTTAATATATGCAAAACAGACCCAGTCTTTGAAATGTTTTTAGTGGGTGCTTGTACAGCATTCCAATCCTAGAAATCTTAAAGCAAACAAACAAAGCAGATTAATCCAATAATTTGAGGTGCCATACAACACATCTAACATTAGATCAACTTTAACTTGGCTGTGTTTTCATTTCTATTAGAGCAATGACAACGGGACTTGTGTTCCAAGTTCTTGATCCAAAGCAACCCACAAAGTACTGTAAGGTGGAAATTGAACATCGATTCAACAAGAGCTCTCGAGTCCAATTGATTTCATTTTAATTTTGAGGAGTAAGATTTCTGAAATACATGATTTTGACGGGAAATGTATCAAAAACTAACATAATTTGATCTTAAATCATTGCGGGCTCTAACATCCCTACACAAATACTCAAAAATACAGGAATAATAGTCAGATAAAATGAAAACTTGACACAAGATGGCTTGGTGCAGTCAGTGGCGGTGCCAGGATTTTGGTCATGAGGGAGCAAGAGAGGGGCAATTTTGTCTCATGGGGAGGGGGAGCCTATAAATGGGACAAAATATGTCACTTTATATAATTTTCTGGGGAGGGGGAAAAGCAATCTCTTGGGGGATAAAATGCCCCCCCCCCCCATAGCACAAAACTGGGTGCAGTCCCTATGCAGTTTGCCTCCTGTCTTGCCGCTTGGCTCACATTATTCCTGGAGGGTATTAATGGTCAGTTTGGCCTCTGCTCTTGGTGCATGGCTTACTCAGGACCTTATTTCAAGATGGCTTGGTGCTATGCAGCTTGGCCTCCGCTCTTGGCGCTCGACCCATTCAGGACCTTATTCCTGGAGGGTATTAATTGTCAAAAGAATCCTTCCAAAGCGGTGGGTGGTCTTTTCCCACGACGCTTACGATCTTCCAGAAGGTAACTCAGATCTACCGCTGTGAGGAAATATGAAAAATATGCAATAATGAGCATACATACACTACACTGCACATTACAGGAGCTGGGATTTTGGCATATTTTCTTTACCATTTTGTCCGTACTATTCTCCTTTATTCTATACAATGAACATGTTTGACTGATGAACTTGTTTTTAAGCTGCACAAACATACCCCGCTTCAAATTTGAATAAAACTACCCAACATTAAATATTAACTATTAAATCTTTTAATCCATGCAAACGTTCAATGCGTGACTAAGCAAACTTAAGAACTCTCTTCTGGAAAAAAATTGCATTCTCATTACTCTTCAAACTTAGATCAATAATAAATCTAAACATGAACATTAATTAACCCTTACTCTACCATGCAGCGATAATATCACCATTTACAAACTACTTTAAAAAAAAAAAAAAATCGGGACTTTACCAAAATCCTACAGGGGTGTAAAAAATAAAATCGGGACCTTACCAAAATCCTACAGGGGTGTAAAAAATAAAATCGAAACCTTACCAAAATCCTACAGGGGTGTAAAAAATAAAATCGGGACTGTACCAAAATCCTACAGGGGCGTAAAAAATAAAATTGGGACCTCACCAAAATCCTACAGGGGTGTAATTGGTTTCATTGCAAAGATCTTAAAACTTCTTTCATAATATTGGTTTTTTTTTTTGGGGTCTCTACTAATTGTCTTTCATTAAATTTTGTGTAAGCATTCAAAATTTTCACTTTTTGTTTAAAATTTCCCCCAAAATGCATATTTTGTAAAAAATCAACAAAATTGCTTAGTAAATAAATTTACACATTTTTTGAGGGATGTATAATATGTAGACACGCGAAATTGTCCAATTCTAATTGAATTTTGCTCATACCTAGTCATGATTTTTCAATCATTTGTAAAATATGTCAAATTTAGTCATATTTGGTGACTTTTTATAAAAAAATTGTATGATCTACACCTATATTGTAATGAAACGTTTTAAAAATCAGTACGTTGTGAATCAATTTGTCTTTCACATGCATTCACAATAAAAGACATGTCCCCTCTCTAAGCAGCAAAAGCATTGTTATTGCATGATGACTCAAATGAGAATTTTTAACATTTTTGACCAGATGCAAAAAATGGCGTTCTTGTGATAGTCAGAAAGTGCCTTACGACTCTTGTTTCAACATGAAACTGAGAGTGGGAAGAGAGAAGACCTAGACCCAACCCAGAAGAGGCCCAGGGAATATCAGAACCTGATGAAATTGATAGTGCACTTTTTGAAATGGCGAGTGCATTTTTCAAATTTCATAATAGCCTACAGTAAAGTACTATGCATAGCCTAGTGTGCATATCTTGACAAATAAAACCCTACAATTTAGCTGGCATTACTTGCTTGTAAGGATTACAAACAAGTAAATGGGTCACTAAAATAATAATAATAATAATAATAATAAATAAGATTTATAATGCGCACGTATCCACCCAGAAGGTGCTCAAGGCGCCGTACAATGTGAAAAACATAAAGGAATAACAATTAAAAAAAAAAAAAAAAATAACAAAAACATACATAGGAGCCTACACACGCACATACACCTACATATGTATACACAAAAACAATATTAAATAAACGCTTTGGACATGAGATGTGTCTTTAGATTTGTTTTAAAAATTGCAAGAGAATTGGATGATCTGACATGAAGGGGTAATTGATTCCACAACCGTGGTGCAGCTATACCAAAAGACCTATCACCCCATGAGTGGTTAGATTTTTGTTCACATAAAAGTAATTTGTCACTGGATCGAAGAGCACGAGTAGGAATATATGATTTTAAAAGGTCAGAGATATAATTTGGAGCACACCCAATCAACGATTTGTAAACAATAAGCAGTATTTTATATATTATCCTATATGACACAGGGAGCCAATGCAAGTCTTTTAGGATTGGAGTAATGTGACAAGATTTCTTTGAGAGCGTTACAAGGCGTGCAGCAGAGTTTTGAATCAGTTGAAGACGGTGAATTTGTTTTTGAGGAAGACCATACAGTAGAGAATTTCCCATATCTAGACGTGAAGTCACAAAGGAATGTATGATTTGAACAGTAGCAGTAGGGTCAAGATATTTCCTTATTTTACCAATGTTTCAAGATGAAAAGCAGCAGTGCGGGTAACCCGTGAAATATGAGAGTTCATACTCATGGTTGAATCAAAGATGACACCTAGGTTACGTGCTTGAGAGCAAGATTTGATATTAGAATCACCAATGACAATATCTGGCATTGTAAATTTTGCAAGTTTTGTCGAGATCTAATTAACATATACATTGTTTTGTCATCATTTAGTTTTAAAAAGTTTTGTTTCATCCAAATACGAATATCTCTAATACAATTTTCTAAGCATTGGATGGTTGAAACACTATGTTGCTGCAAAGCTTTGAAGGAAAAATAAATTTGTGTATCGTCAGCGTAGACGTGATAAGCAAGATTATATTTCATTACAATGTCACGGATAGGATATGTATATATTGTAAACCATTGTGGTCCTAGAACAGAACCTTGTGGTACAGAAAAATCCAGAAAAACAGGTACAGATACATCATCCCCTATACACACGTACTGAGGCCTATGAAATAAGTAAGAATGGCACCATTTCAATGCAATATCATTAACTCCAATGTAGTCCCTTAGACGTGAAAGCAAAATACTATGATCGACAGTATCGAAAAAGCGGCACTTAAGTCTAACAAAATCAAAGCAGTTATTTTACCATCATCCATTGCGGATAAAATATCATTGTTAACTCTAAGTAATGCCGTTTCAATACCATGGTGTGCTTTGTAAGCAGATTGAAATGGATCTGATAACATATTGATATGCACATGATTTGAAAGTCTAGAGGATACAACACGCTCAATTGTTTTACCCAAGAATTTTAAATTTGCAACAGGTCTGTAATTTTCAAAACCTCCCGATCAAGGCCAACCTTTTTCAGGAGGGGACGAACGTGTGCAACCTTTAGGCTGTCAGGAAAACACCCATCTTCTAGAGATTTATTTACAATGACAGTGAAATATGGTACAAAAATATCAATACATTGTTTAATTAAGGAAGTAGGTACAGGGTCAAGTTCACATGATTTTGATGGTGATTTCATTATGATATTGCGTATTTCATCCTCACACGCAGGTTGAAATACAGAAATATTTTCTCTAACATTTGGAGCAGGAATAGTAGATGTACAAATAGAATCAGTAGTATTCATATCAAAGGATTGCCAATAGTTTCAATTTTATTAACAAAAAGTTTGAAAATGTTTCTGCAAGAGTTTTGTCAGAATCTGAAGTGGGAAGGACTGGTTTTTAGACTTGTGCAAAAGGCTGTTAACAACATCGAAGAGCTTTTTCTGATCCCCAGAGCAGTCACCAACCTTACTTGAATAATATGCCGTCTTTGCCTGATCAATCAGCTTAACCACAATATGACGCTGCATGCAATATGCCTGCCTGTGGACTTCCAGCTTTGATTGAATCCATTTCCGCTCTAACTGTCGACGAATTTTCCTAGCAGATCGTATCTCATCAGTAAACCAAGGACTGGCCGATCTTAGTTTAACAGTCTTTTTTTTTACGGGTGCATGCTTATCTAAAACTGCTTGAAGAACAGTTTCATATTTTTCCACACAAATATCCAAAGTGCACTCTTCAAAGTTAGTGGCAGCAAAGGCAGATTTTACATCCTCAGAAAATTGATGAATGTCAATTTCTTTGAGATTACGTGCCTTGGTGGAAACAGAAGGTAAGGGAGGTTTTGAAGATTGAGAGTACACATGATAGCATAATGATCAGATAATCCAGGATGTATATACATATTGTTGAGTAAAGACACATGTTCTCGAGTGATGAGAAGGTCTAAACAATGCCCATGCTTGTGAGTGGGTTCATGCACATGTTGAGATAATCCAAAAGAAGATAATAAATCTTTAAATTGATTGGCGGCAGGATTATTTGTGTCATCCACATGAATATTAAAATCTCCACAAAATAGAATATCAGAAGGATGAAGAAGGTATTCAACTATCATGTTTTCAAATTCAGCAAGAAAATGACCATAATGACATCCAGGAGAGCGATAAATATTGACAAGACGAACGGATTGAGAATTTGATTTTATTTCAGCATGAATTGCTTCAAATGAAGAATATGTTATAGTCTCAGATATTAAGGCTACAGATAAACTTGATCTGTAGAGCAATCCAACTCCACCACCAGATCTATTGAGTCTTGGAACATGTTGAAATGAGTACCCTACTGGGGTCAAATCACCAATTGTTAAAAAGTCATCAGCTTTCAACCAAGTTTCACTTATAGCAATGATATCGAGGTTGTTGTTCAAAACAAAGTCAACAAAGTCAATTGTCTTGTTTCTTATTGACCGTGTATTCAGAGAACAGAAGTTAAGTTGATCATTTATATGTTGTTTAAGTGACTTCAGATTGTTGAAACAAACACCACCATCAGAACGATCATCAATGTTAGTTAGTGGCGAAAAGGTATTGATGTGGTAAGAACCGGAATTTGTTTAACTCGACGGCTACCAGCTTTTTTACCTCTGTGTGTCTTGCGTCGCCCATATATACTCTTGAGTATCCCAAGTTGTTTTAAATGATCCAATATTGCATAATGTAGGAGCGACTTTGTAGATATAGATGTAGAGGACTTATAATGTAGAAGTTCATCACGATTGTAGGAAATAGTAGAAGTTTGCGAATAGTTAGGGGTTGAAATATTTTGTGTAACATGCTGTGTATCAGGTCCAGGGTTGGGATTGATATCCCTGCTATCAGAAGTTCCAATTGAAATGTTGAGGTTGTGTTATTATAATATAGAATGCGTAAAGTCAGATATTTATGATGATGGACTTTGTGTTGTATTTCATGTGGTTTACATAGTGGAACCACACATTTGAAGTCCATGCAATCATCAATAGGTTTTAATCCATACAAGATGGTAATGATCAATAAGATTAATGTCCCCATCCTTTATTCAGAGATCATTGATGCACAACACTTCATCCAAGTTGAAGGTAAGTGGGGCTTATATGCCGCTTAGTTGACTGCACAACAATGAATCAAGATCCCTGGTAAAAGCTGGGTAAGTGAAGGTTTTCACACAGGAAAAACTCTTGGAAAAAAACAAGCCTAGGTATTAGGCTACAGTTTCAAAAGTGGTGAACAGCAATGAAAAAGTTCAACAAATATGTTCCCATTAAATATGAGAATAATGATTCGAAAAACACAAAATATAAGTCCTGATTGCTAGTGTATTCACTTTTAAGGTCCAGTACACAAATTAAGCAAACATAAAACATGAATTTACAAGGAAAAACAGACACTAATTGGAGAGGCAGCTTGTTAGGCGCACTACATCCACTAAAATCCAACGTAATAAACATGAATTGTCCTTTTTATAGTAATTTTGGATGAATCTATAAAGACAAACCCCTAATACCAACTGCCACAGTATACAGTATAGCCCATATACCTATTTCGCGAAATCCCAATTCCATGTTGTGGTACAGTGGAGAAGGATTAAACTTTTAATTGAAATTTTAATTAAAATAATGGTGTAAACATTGCCTTTTTATATTATAATAGTTTTGTGCATCATAGAAAGAAACTATGCATGCTTATAGGAAAGTATAGTGCCAAATCCTATCAGATAGATCATTGGCATAATCCGGAGTCAATTTCTAGGTCAATTTTTTTTAATTTGACGCACAAATTTGATCCTTGCTCCACAAAAATCAAAAGTACTATCAAATAAAGGGTCCCTTCTTTCAACAATTCATGAATTCCACCAAGATTTTTTAGTAATTTGCCATAAGAGAGCAAAATATCACAAAGATAGCACTTTTAGGAAATCTAATAATCTCAATTGATGACCTCATTTGCATAAATTTGCATATTTGACCAAAAATTTAAGCAAACCAATGTAAAATCCAGTCTTAGCTTTCAGATAACATAAACTTGTTACAGTAGAAAATGGAAATAAATTTGTGAAAAAAACCTTTTCCAAAAAAGTTTCCCAAATTAACATTAATCTTAAAAGCTCTGGTAACGTAAGGGTTAAACATACGTGATGTCTTCTTGGGGATCTTGTCCAGCAGTTCCTGCATTAGCGTGTTAAGATTCTCCCTCTTGGACTGACGAAGCTGCTCCAGTCGTTTCCTCTCAGCTATTGGATCTAACTTTTCTGGCTTCTTCCTGGATCCTTTCCTACGATAAGAAAACAAATATGCAAATGGTTGGGTGAGGATTAACAGCACCATGACAGTGACAGTGATGGTCAAGCTGTGCCAGAGATATAAAATTTATTTGTTTGGTGAGGATTAACAGCACCAGGACAGTGATGGTCAAATTGTGCCTGAGAGGTTAGATTATATCAGAGGTAGGAAAAAAAAAAGGTAGGAGGAAATATCTGACAAAAGGTTGAGAGTCAATACAGTAGATCTTAAGAGGAAGATCAATGGGTAAAAATAAATAAATATGGAAGTGGGGGGGGGGGGAGAGAATAAATATAGTTGTAGAAGGGATGATGATGTATGATGAAGAAAGGAGATAATTTTATGCGGGGAATTTTTTCCGGAAGAGCTGGGCAATGGAATTGTAAGGAGTTAAGAAAACTCTGGGGAGGCTGTAAGAGAGATATAAGATGGTCACATGACATTTATTTGAAATGGTAATAATAAATGTAATAATAACTGAAAAAATGCCAAAAATATTGGTATACTGCAAGAATGCTAATGCTTTTTAACCACCAAATGGTAAGGAAATATGATGGTGAATATGACTTTTGATATGGGTGGATCCACTTCCCATAGAGGTACAGATCTCCAGCAGACCTAAAGAGCATTAATGAGCTAAGACGTGTGTACATACAAATCGTATGTACATAACATCTTGAATCTACTCCCTAGCATATTCAGGTAGCGTTGAATTTAAAATAAATTCATACAGCAACAGAAAATAAAACTTATCCTTATTATGAAGAAAATTACAAGGTGGTTATGAACGAATATTGGTATAAGATAACACCGTTTGAATACATATACCTAAAATTATTGCAACTTACCTTCCGTCTTTATCAACAGCGCCCTCATCTGTGCCTCCATCTTGTTTGTCTTTGTTACATTTCCACGAGGGCCTGCAAAGGTGAACATAAACATTACAAACAATGTGACCCAGCGATTTACCAGGTTTTCATTTTGCATGACGGGCAGCAGTATCATGAATTATTTCATCCTTTTTCATAACGCTAAACATTTTTCACAACCTTTAGATAGATTACAACAAAAAATTTCACAGGGCATGAAATAAACAAGACTACATGACATACCTACAGAAAATTAGAGGGAAAGTTTGTATACTATAACAACAAAATCACTCAACTTGCCGACAAAAGTGCTGCATGATGTGGTGATGGTATATTCCTTGTAAATCTAATGCATATTCATGTTGAACTTTGACCCTAGAAGGGCTAGTTTACAACCCATACAAAGGAATATGTTTCTTACCTGCCACCGGATCCTCTCTTGAAGTGTTCAGGAACAACATGAGGCTGAGAAACACAAAAAATTATAAAACCTTTACAATCTGACCTCAACAACATTTGCATAAACCACGGGTCACACATCTGAAGATATTCTCTAAAGCATACCATCACAAGGACAAATGCCCGACCAATAACAACCATCTTATATAAGAAAAAGAGTGACTTAACCCTTACTCTACCACGCTGCAATATTATTGCCCTTTTTAAACCACAAACACCAGCTTTTTCTCAAAATAAAAACAGGACTTTACCAAAGTCCTATGGAGTAATCTTGGTATCATTTTAAAGTACTCGGATATTTCTTTCACAAAATATAACTTTTTTTACAGGTTTTAGAGAAAAAGTAGCTTGAAAAAGGGTAAAATTCAAAATTGCTAAAAAAATTGCAAATCCTAAAACATGAAATTATTGATTTCTGGTCAATTTTTATAATAATCCCTACCTTCGATCTTTTGTTCTGGAGAAATTTCTTCAAAATTTTATGAATTTCTGCCATTTTTTCCTTAAAAAGATTGTGTGCCAAAACCGTACATCGCACATGCTTCATTGAACCGCCGTTCGAAAGTGCTTGCAGTTTCCTTTCATTTGATATATAAATACAGGCATACTCCCCCCCCCCCCCGCTCCTCCTCTTATTGGACCCTTTCCTATAATAATTAAAATTCACCACATCATTTTCAATGATCTTGTGGTGTAGTGCATATAAACGTGGCCAGCATGCGAGCGCACCAGCTTAGAGTTTCACTGTGACTCTGGCACGTATAATTTTTTTGCTGCAGTTTTTAGGGGTTATTTGACTAAAATCATTTTGTGTTTTTTCATCTTTCCTTTCTTTCTAAAAATTCTAGATTAGCATCATTGGAAAGGAAATTTGATAAATGAAAAATATAAATGTGTAACACAAATCTGTTTTCAACATTGACAAGAAGTTATACTTATGCAAAGATTGGCCATTTGTTGACCAAATTTAGCCAATCATTTCTTAATTTGCACATTTTTGTCCAAAATATCCTAATTTGGCTTTCATTACTCCAAAGATAAATATCTTAGCTTCCATCCCA
The DNA here is from genome assembly GCA_020152595.1 of Chiridota heheva. Lineage (NCBI taxonomy): Eukaryota > Metazoa > Echinodermata > Holothuroidea > Apodida > Chiridotidae > Chiridota > Chiridota heheva. The sequence goes on along the minus strand of JAIGNY010002700.1, from coordinate 594,254 downwards.
ACCAAACTTGTAATGAAAGAAAATTAAAGGAAGATGTCAAAAGAGCATATGAAAAAAAAAAACGAAAATTGGGCTCGCATTTTTCATAACCCTGGTAGAGTAAGGGTTAAGCTATCACTTCTTCAATAATTTGAAAAACATTTATTTAACAGTAAGTTACATCTATTTATATTCAAGTTTATCAAAAATCCAGTATAAATATATCTATAAATAGGACAAAAGGTAAGAATTTATGCATGATACATAAAAATGAGAAAACATAACAAATATACATCTAAAAATTTATAAAAATTTATGACATATACATATAAAACGTTGAGAAAATGTGTCAATTTAGAGTAAGCTTTGTCAAGGCATTTCCTGGATAAAACGAGTCGCTCTATACACAAAATAAATTTCTAAACTTGGGTGTGATTGCCTTATTTCTTAGATTATAATTGGCCTTTTGAAGAAGTGACATCAGATGAGAGTACAGAGGGTGCTGTTTCCTTTTTTCAATGATATGGGCAAGTCTTTCGAATTCTTCTTTTTACTGAATTGTTTAATTAATTTATGAGAATATTACAATCGAATCTAAAAACATTGACACAATGTTTTATGAAAGCTTTTATTAAAGAGAGCAGGTGGATAAACTCAATGACGATCGTTTTTAAGATTAAGTGAGAAGATGAAGACAGCAAGCAGGAACAATAATACTCATGCACAATGGTAGCAGGGTGGTGTGTATCATATGCAATTGACCAACTCTGCTAGATTATTATCATTGCCTTATGGTCAATCCCTGACAATCCCAAACCCACCCTCATCACTTATGGTGCAACTTTGCCAAAAATATGGTAGTATATTGTCAAAGCAAAATTAACATTTTTGTTTTCTTTCTTAAAATGTTGGCGAAAATTGCACCATGCATTTTCATTTAAAACATAAGGTTATGCGATAAACAATAACCTCTTATACTCACTGTGTAGTCTCTCTTGGGGACAATCTTCTGCTCAAATTTGTCAAAAGCGTATGATTTTGTGCAGATGGCTAATCTGCTTTTTCCAATCGGATGAAAGAGGTGGGCTGTTTTATCAAGACGGTATTCACATATGTAGACGTCTTCTTCCTTTACACCTTTCGGCCGACCCTTACAGTAGGAGTAAAAGTCCATCACGCAGGCCACGCCCACAATCGCATCCAGCTTGATGATTTCATACAAAGGCACTCTGAATATCTGCAAAATTAAATTGAGGAATCAAAATATACAATCTCTTGGAATACTAAAATATTTTGTCAGCCCTACTTAACATACTATACAGTGAACAAGTAAATGCACCTACAGGAAATACAATACAATGTTTGATAATATTGATTATTTGTATATGTGGGTGGGATTTGACTTCCCAAAATGGAGGAGAAGGGGGGGATGGAGGGAGGGAGGGGATCAGAAAATCAAATTTGCCTACCAATGCCAAAAGTGGGGAATCACAAAATCACATAAAAATACACAAAAATACCATATAAATTTGTTTAATGAGGGCTTAACGGCACCATGACAGTGACGGTCAAATTGTGCCTGAGAGGTTAGATCAATCCAGGGGTAGGAAGAAAAGAAAACGGGGGTAGATTGAGAGAAACTAAAAGCCAGAAAGCTGGGATCAAGAGAGGAAGTGCATGGGTGAAAACAAAAAAAAGTAGAGAGAGAGGGGGGTGGAAGAGGAGGACTAAATATGGTTGTAGAGGGAAGGAAGGAGATCATTTTATCTGGAGGGTTTTTCTGGAAGAGCTTGGCTATTCAGTTGTGGGGAGCGAAGAAAGCTCTGGGAAGGTTGTACAGGGGGCAAGCAAGGAGGACGTGGTGGACTGTGAGGGTGCAATGGCAATTGTTGCAGAGGGGTGGAGTCAATAAGGAGGTGGGAGTGAGTGAGTCTTATATAAGACATAAGATCATAAAGTGTGTGTGTGTGGGGAGGGGGGGTGCAAATTCCCCACCACACCCTCGTAATCCTGCCTATTTCTGTATATATACAGCGAAATAACTTTTTCTCCATGGTAATCTCTTTACATGGAACTAAAATGAAGTGAGAACTTGCTGCAACTCTTTCTCTTCACTTACTTCATTTTGGAAAAATTTTCTGGATGGTGTGTGGTGGGTCTCATGCGGTCGCAAGAAATGGTGGCCGAATGCAAACCTCTCACCACTAGAAAGAAATGAACAGAGAAACACTTTAGATATTACAGCAATATTAGTAATGGTTTGAGGAAAGATTCTCGCTTTCCACATTTCCTTTAAAACTATACCTCACGAATTCTGAAATAAGCTACTTTATAAATTTCTAAAAAAAACCAAACCTGGAAGTGAAAAAAATCTACCGTTCCAGCAGTCAGTTTCGTCCATATAACCTCAACCTAGCGTTTGACAAATCATACGTGCACGGGACAACCATAATTCTCATCATGGCATTTACATGACCATCCCAGATGGGCAACAATCTTGGGACATACTGTATATTTTCATTAAAATGAGATTGCATGTATACAAAAAATTCCTACGGGCACTCTTATTTACTTTCAGGACCACCTTAATTCATATACTCCTGCCCAGCAGGCAAGTTGATTAATAGCGGATCCCTGCCTCAACCTCTGACCTGAATCACAATTATCTTCAAACATTTACCTGTCATCCTTCCAAAGCTTCTCAATCCGAAAAACGTTAAGGTCGTCACAAGGGGAAGTAGACTGCACCCGCTTGGAGCTTCGGATGGGACTGACGGGTGAATGTTTGTTGTTTTCATGGGCAAGATACACAGAGTCACCTAAAATAGAAAAATAAAAAAAAATAGTCACCAAGTCAAAATTCATTACCAAATTTATAATAAATTATGTTGTATACAGTACATAGATGAAACAATTCCAAAATAGTGCATTACATTATTAATCTATTAATAATCTGCATCAAAAATACACTTCCATAAGCTACCCTACTCTCTTTGTCACTCCTGTATGGGCAGGATTTGATTTAGAGGGGGAGGAGGAAAGTCACAAATAAAATTTGCCTAACAAAAATTGGAGGGGGGAGAGGGGGGGGGGGGGGTCAAAAAATCATCATACAAAGAACAAAAAATAACTACATACAAGATACAGGATGCCTCCAATGCACCCTCACAAATCCTGCCTATGCAATACAGTATCTGCCATCTGTCAAGGTATCCAAACTACCTCCACATCGTAACATTCATTGATACCCACCTTCATTTGTGAACCTCTTGACATACACCCTCTCCACTCAAGCTTTGTAACAATTTCTGAATAGCAGCGCATCTTTTCCATCCTGAGAATTGTCATCCGCAAGAACTTAACGCAGCCCATAAGATATAGCAACATTACTCCTATTGATAATCCTAAAAATGTTGCAAGCCACCCTTTTACATACACAAAACTTCACAAAATTAAGAAATAATTGTGATATTTGATTTACAGGGAAAAATGTAATGTAACCCTTGTTGGATCATGACCAAAAAAGAGACCTGTCTTACAAGGGATCATAGTAACCATGTTGGACCAGGTCAGAAAGGGGACCTACACTTTACTGAATTTTGGTCTAAGAAGGGTTAAACCCTTGACTGAGAGGCTGTGCAAACCCTTGTAATCAAGGAGTTATTAATCCCAAATTAAGAGGCGGAGCAAACCCACCATCTCACCTCAGTATGTTAACAGATGGCACAGACAGGGGTGGGATTTAGGAGGGCAAGGGGAGGCTTTTCCCCCTACTTCTTTGTATGGTCATTTTGTATCTCAGTGTGATTTTCACCCCACTTTGACTTGCCCCCTACCCCACACTTTCAGTGGGCAAACCCCACCCATTTGTACAGACAAATGAATCAAGAATATATCAGATTTTAATGGCAACTCCCTACCTTGCTTGATCTTGAGGGTGTCGTCTTTCATGAGGCACAGATGGTAGGTATGTCCAGCTTGGGCAAACTTGGGCTGAGGATTCATCACGATCTCCTGCAGAAGAAAGGCAATGTCAAAGCGTGACAACATGTGGTATAATGACATGTGAGTACACTGTATGGGGTGACAACATGGGGTATAATGCAGACCCCTAGCTTGATTTAAAAAGGGGCAGGGTGATGCACGCGTGAGGCGCTGCGTCTTTTCGGCGTGGAGTCCAGGGGCACCCTTAAGACTCAATCCCCTAGTGAAGAGCTTTGGGATTTTAGCTATAATCATACATCTGAGATTGAAGCTATTCTGACTGATAAAGAATAGTCTATCATTCTGGGTTCTGTATTCATGTAAAGTATTTCATTTATGAGGCCAATTCAGATTATTAAGTACAAAAACAAAAACAAAAACATTTTTTTCTCATGAGGGAGGGGCAGGGCTGACCCTCCAGGGGGCAGCCCCTGTAAAACAGCAAAGCTAGGGGTCTGTAATGACATGTAAGTATGGGGACCCTGAATGAGGATCTTGATAGTCAAGGATACAGATACAATTTATATCCCTTCAATTGGCAACAATAACTTTTGAAATAAACTTAAACTTAATAGACCACGTTATTTACTGATTCTAATCACATAGAATTACTTACAAAAGGTGTCCTCCATAGAATTTGCTTGTTTTGCAGGTCAGGGAAATCTTAAAAGCAGTATGGGGCTAAGTGTCCTGTACAGTAATTATGTTTTGTAATTCTCCAGGGTGTTTGAGAATAGTTGCGAGCTTAAGAAGGGAGATCGAAGTCTTGTTTTGTTATATAATTTCCATCTCAATCTTTCTCATGTTTTTGTATAGGTTTTAACAATAGCGTTTTCTTCATTCTATTCTCTGATTACTTTGCGGCACTATAACTACAAAAATACATACTTATTCTCGGGTCTGACAGTTTTATAAACATTGTATCAATTTTTGTATCAAATTTTACCTTCATAGTTTATATTTTGTAGACAAAAATATCACACCTAATGTCTAAATTCTCAATAATTATTATAAGTTCATGTAATAACATTCTGCCAGAGTAGAGCTCAAAGCTTTTGAATTTTCAGTTTAGCTTTGACATTGTGCATTTGATTGCAATCATTACGCAAATTTGCAATTGCAATATTTAGGCAAATTTGCAATAGCAATCACTATGAAATTTTGCAATTGCAATAATTATGCAAATTTGCAATTGTAATCACTATGAAAGCTTACAATCATTATGCAAATTTAGAAGCATTATACAAATTTGCAAGCGTTATGCAAATTTGCAAGCGTTATGCAAATTTGCAAGGGTTATGCACATTTGCAATCGTTATGCACATTTGCAATTATTATGCAAATTTGCAATCGTTATGCAAATTTGCAACCATCATGCAAATGATCAATTTCAATCATTGTGCAAATTTGCAATTGTAATATTAAAATTACATATGAAATGAATATGCAGATCTCTTACTGACCTTTGGAACTGGTCTTGGTTCACAGAGCTCACACAGGTACAGGTCAACAGGTTCCTTCATGCCCAGACAGTCACAGTGCTGCCAGACCAGGCACTTCTCACACTGGATCATTAGCCCCTCATCCACGTAGAGACCGCACAGGCAGCGGATCACCTCCTCCTCCTCTTCATCCTTGCTAGGGCAGCCTCTCAACTCAGCTGATGAGAGAGAAAACAATCAATTCATTTTAAAGGATAAGTTCAGTGGTCAAGCAAGTCCATCTGATCTATTTCACTTTTTTGATGTTTGAATTATTTTTCCTCAAACTTTCTTCAGGTGGTAAATCATAATTACCCTTACAAGATTCTGTTTTGGCTTCTTTCCTGACATATCCAATGGTTTTTAAGCCACAAAATCGCAGGACAAAAGAAGATTTAACAAAATAACAACTTTGAGGAATCTGAGGCTATGATAACTAGTCTGATTTCAGTTATTTCTACACAAATTATATTAAACTTTAAACTTAAATATCTCCATAACAGATTAATTTTTTTTAAAGTTTTCTTCACCATTTTGTTTCTTTTGAAGTCTTCTTTAATATAAAATGGATAATATGCTTGATCACTAATCTAATCCTTTGCTTGACCACTGATCTAATCCTTTGCTTGACCACTGATCTAATCCTTTAATCCTTTATTTGATCACTAATCTAATCCTTTGCTTGACAACTAATCTAATCCTTTGCTTGACAACTGATCTAATCCTTTGCTTGACCACTGATCTAATCCTTTAATCCTTTATTTGATCACTAATCTAATCCTTTGCTTGACAACTAATATAATCCTTTGCTTGACAACTGATCTAATCCTTTGCCTGACCACTGATCTAATCCTTTGCCTGACCACTGATCTAATCCTTTGCCTGACCACTGATCTAATCCTTTAATCCTTTATTTGATCACTAATCTAATCCTTTGCTTGACAACTAATCTAATCCTTTGCTTGACAACTGATCTAATCCTTTGCCTGACCACTGATCTAATCCTTTGCCTGACCACTGATCTAATCCTTTGCTTGACCACTGATTAAATCCTTTGCTTGACCACTGATCTAATCCTTTGCTTGACCACTGATCTAATCCTCTGCTTGACCACTGATCACATCCTTTGCTTGACCACTGATCTAATCCTCTGCTTGACCACTGATCTAATCCTCTGCTTGACCACTGATCTAATCCTCTGCTTGACCACTGATCTAATCCCCTGCTTGACCACTGATCTAATCCTTTGCCTGACCACTGATCTAATCCTCTGCTTGACCACTGATCACATCCTTTGCTTGACCACTGATCTAATCCTTTGCTTGACCACTGATCACATCCTTTGCTTGACCACTGATCTAATCCTCTGCTTGACCACTGATCTAATCCTTTGCTTGACCACTGATCTAATCTTCTGCTTGACCACTGATCTAATCCTTTGCTTGACCACTGATCTAATCCTCTGCTTGACCACTGATCACATCCTTTGCTTGACCACTGATCTAATCCTCTGCTTGACCACTGATCTAATCCTTTGCTTGACCACAGATCTAATCCTTTGCTTGACCACTGATCTAATCCTCTGCTTGACCACTGATCACATCCTTTGCTTGACCACTGATCTAATCCTCTGCTTGACCACTGATCTAATCCTTTGCTTGACCACAGATCTAATCCTTTGCTTGACCACTGATCTAATCCTCTGCTTGACCACTGATCTAATCCTTTGCTTGACCACTGATCTAATCCTCTGCTTGACCACTGATCACATCCTTTGCTTGACCACTGATCTAATCCTCTGCTTGACCACCGATCTAATCCTTTGCTTGACCACAGATCTAATCCTTTCTTGACCATTGATCTAATCCTTTGCTTGACCACTGATCTAATCCTTTAAAAGAGTATTACAATCTTAAGTTGATCAGATTTTGAATTGTCAAAATAGAACACTTAGTTTTTGAATTAGGGCTGATCAAAGTTTGATCAATTTTTAATGTATGTATAATTTGTGATGTATGACTGGGCAAATGGCTAAAATTCTTTACAATTCCATCCTAAAACTGTTGTCCTTTAAAATGGTGGGAATATCTATTCCTGCTACAATCTGACTGGGGGTGTGGCCAAGCTCCAAAAACCTTTCGCCATAATTTGCTGCACCACTTCAAAGAATTATGACAGACAAAAGTATTTAGAAAAGAAAATACCGAAGTCGTGATGTAATACATCTCACAGTTTCTGCCTGAGGTTTAAAAACGATGTGAGATGAGCAATTTTTTTTAAAGATTTTGATCAATTTTTGGCAACTTTCATGGTTTAAGATAAGTTTTAAAAGCATATAAGCTAATGTTGCAGCTACACGCCCATATTCCCTTGAAGCCTTCATCATAACATAGACTACATAGCAGCAACAGCTACTTTTGCAACCATGACAAATCAATTTGACAACTTTCACTCAGGTTTGTTTGGTGAGGTGTAACGGCACCACGTCAGCAAAGGTCAAATTGTGCCCAAGAGGTTAGATTATATCAGAGGTAGGAAAAAAAGGTAAGAGCAATTATCTGAGAAAAGGTTGAGTCAAGAGACATGAAGCTTGGATTATATGAGGAAGTGCAATGAGGTAAAAAAAATATGGAAGCAGGGGGAGGGGGCGGGGGGGAGGAAGACTAAATATAGTTGGGAGGTATGATGAAAGGAGATACTTTTTATCTGGGGAAATTTTCCGGAAGAGCTCAGCAATGGAATGTAAAGAGTGAAGAAAACCCTGAGGAGTTTGTACAGGGGGCAGTCAATGAGGACATGACAGACAGTTTTCACAATACTCATTCTTCTCTATGAAAGGTAACTCGTACTCTCCCTTACCATTCTCAATCTGTCTGTCTTTGGGTATTTGTTTTCTGTTGGCCCCCAGGATGTCATCAAAGTGCTTCTGTGCATCATCCATAGCGTCCTGCAAGGCCTTCCTCAGTGAAAGAGCATCTCTACCCAGCTCAGATTTCTTACCATGGTATTTCTGTAACATTCAAGATTGGAATACTTAAAGATATACCATTTAATGAAAACATCCCACAAACATACTTAAAAGTCCATTAACAGCTGCATTGACAGATATTTAAAAAGAGAAAATCGATTTGGTGGGATATACATATATATATATACACATATATATATATATATATATATACACACATATATATATATATACACATATATATATATATATATATATATATATACACACACATATATATATACATATATATATATATAAATATACACATATATATATATATATACATATATATATATACATATATATATATATACATATATATATATATATATATATACTAGGTGCTTTTCTAACACCAAATCTTTATTTTAAATGTAAAAGCTAATAAAATACACATGATGAAAATCTGTTGCAATGTATTTTTAGTCCAAAATCCTCAAAGCCTACAAGGTTGAACAAAAACATCACTTAAAATCACTCATCAATAAACAAACAAAACCTTCACTTTTAAATACCGTCCTATTTGTAAAATATTACTTCCAGCCAGACACATTGACCATAGGCAAATACTTTTGTCCTTGTGTTGAGTGTGTAGTCAGTGCAGCTGCAATGCAATCTGTTTACTATCAATGTCAGATTATGACCATTGAAAGTGAGGTGAAGAGTGTCGAAATCCTTGGTGTAATTGCTTGTGCTGGATTGTGGTTTCTGTTGTGTGCAATTTTAGATTTTGTTAAGGCTTAAGCCACAAAATGTATTACGAGATTTAGACTTAATAAAGAACTTTCTAAATACTCCCATTTTTTCAATATTGGAAGAGCTACAAGCAGTTATAACATTTAATACACTTTTCATTATGTATATTCAAAGATTAACAATTAAAGTTATTCAAAACTGAAAGTTCTATGTTACAATTTTTTTAGCAATCTTGAGTTTTGCATGATGCAAAGTCTAGCCAGACTTCGGACAGAAAATAATTAACATATTTGTTCTTGTAATATCTTACATTCCAGCATTTTTTCTGCACAGCAGAGAAAAAAAAACTGACTTACACACAGGGTACAAAGAGAAATACATACCTCAGCATTTCTGAATACTTTTTGGAATTCTTCATCGAAAGCTTCAGTGCTCTTGTAATGACCTTCATTGATGTGTCTCTCTATCTTACTCAGATCAACTGGCTCAGGGACTCTTTGGTAGTAATCAGGATTGCTGAAATCAAACAAGTCCGACATGACAGACCAGTTAAGAGATGAAGGGAGGTAAATGAATAATTCAACAGGTTGTCGAACAAGAATACATACAATTGAGCAGGTAAACAAATTGCTGTGACGAGGTCGAGTGGAGAAAAATTTGATTATTTCCCAGACCTTTTTAATTACACCAAACCTTAATTTTTTTACTCTAATAAATCTGTTCCACAAAATTGATAGAAATACAAATTATCTCACCATACAATAAAAAAAAAAAGCTTTTTTTTCCGTTTTACTCAAATGGACAGCACCATACAGATCACCCAACAGATCACCCTACAGATCACCCAACAGATCACCCTACAGATCACCCTACAGATCACCCTACAGATCACCCTACAGATAGATCACCCTACAGATAGATCACCCTACAGATAGATCACCCTACAGATCACCCAACAGATCACCCTACAGATCACCCAACAGATAGATCACCCTACAGATCACCCAACAGATCACCCTACAGATCACCCAACAGATCAGATCACCCTACAGATCACCCAACAGATCACCCTACAGATAGATCACCCAACAGATCACCCTACAGATAGATCACCCAACAGATCACCCTACAGATAGATCACCATACAGATCACCCAACAGATCACCATACAGATCACCCAACAGATCACCCAACAGATCACCCTACAGATCACCCTACAGATCACCCTACAGATCACCCTACAGATCACCCAACAGATCACCCTACAGATCACCCTACAGATAGATCACCCTACAGATAGATCACCCTACAGATCACCCAACAGATCACCCTACAGCTCACCCTACAGCTCACCCTACAGATCTCACCCTACAGATCAGATCACCCTACAGATCACCCAACAGATCACCCAACAGATCACCCTACAGATCACCCAACAGATCACCCTACAGATAGATCACCCTACAGATCACCCTACAGCTCACCCTACAGATCAGATCACCCTACAGCTCACCCAACAGATCAGATCACCCTACAGATCACCCTACAGATAGATCACCCTACAGATCACCCAACAGCTCACCCAACAAATCAGATCACCCTACAGATCACCCAACAGATAGATCACCCTACAGATCACCCAACAGATAAATCACCCTACAGATCACCCAACAGATCACCCTACAGATCCCCCTACAGATCACCCAACAGATCACCCTACAGATCACCTAACAGATCACCCAACAGATCACCCTACAGATAGATCACCCTACAGATCACATGTTTTTAGCACCTGGGGCATTTCCATGAAATCCTACCAAGGTTACAATGTATATCTATTTGTGTTCAATTTAACTCAGATCAAGCCCTTGATGCTTTCAGTTCTTTCAGATCTTCATATTATCAGACAACAATTGCTTTGATTCTTTTAAAAGCAGAGCTTGAAGAGCACAACATAATCTATAACCTCCATTGACCTCCACCAGTTGACTCCCTTAAACCTTCTTTTGACCCTTAAACTCTACCCTGCCCTATTATAATTCAACCCTACAATTGAATCTCTCGATTTTTGTCCAATGGGCAACCATTTCAGTTTGTTACTTTTCAATCAATCTACATGATGTCAATCAATCTACATGATGTCAATCAATCTATATGTCAATTAATCTACACGATGTCAATCAATCTATATGTCAATCAATCTACATGATGTCAATCAATCTACACGATGTCAATCAATCTGTCAATCAATCTGTATGATGACAATCAATCTATATGTCAATCAATCCATATGACGTCAATCAATCTATATGTCAATCAATCTATATGATGTCAATCAATCGACATGATGGCAATCAATATACATGTCAATCAATCTACACGATGTCAATCAATATACATGATATCAATCAATTATATAAGATGTCAATCAATCTACATGATGTCAATCAATCTACATGTCAATCAATATACATGTTTATCAATCTACATGATTGATGTCAATCATTCTACATAATATCAATTCCTCACTGACAGACAAACAAACTGCAAAAAAAAGGAGGCAGGTAGCTCAGTTTGCTGAGTGTACGACTGAGATGCTGGAGGTCCCAGGTTCGAGTCTAATGGCGATTTAACCAGCGATTTTTCCACAAATAAGCAGAACGATATATGCTGACATCAAGCGCAGAGGTTTGTCTTCTGCATCACCCCTTCTACACCTTTGTGAAAAGTGGGCAATGGTTGGGTGGCACTCACAAACCTTCGGAGGGGACGTAAAGCCGTCGGTAGGAGTTTCACCCCCTGCCTGGTTCTCTGAACACTTTGTGAAAAGAGCAGGGTGTTAACCCGGTGTTCATCCACTTCCCACTCTGGCAAATTCCTTGGGTCCACACTAAAAATAAGTCATGTGTGCTTTCCCTGGAATATGCCCAAAAGTGAAATCAAACTAACAAACAAACCTCCTTCCTGCACATTTGGTGGGAAAATGAGGAACGTTAAATAATTGAATTGATCGGGATTCTCAATACCTTTTTCTTGTCGGCAAATTCATGAATGGGATGGCTAGGTTCTGTCCACTCACATCCTGGAACGTGCAGACCTCAGTGTAGATGTCCTTGAACACTTGAGCCAGTCTGGCCATTTTGGTCACTTCCGAGTTCTCCTCTGCTTCAGCAAGACGTCTTGTTTTTACTGACCTGGGAGATTTGAGGGCAGTGAACTGAGCCAAAAAGACATCTACAAAGAATAAGTTTTATTTTATAATATAGGTGAAAAAAGTATGAATATTCATTAGGATGAATATGCATGACAGGTTAGGTCTCCTTGAGTGTCTTTCAAGCATTTAATCATCATACAAACTGCATCCAAGTAAAACACACAGGTTAGACACACAATGCAAATGTGTCAGATATGACGCATGATGTGCCGCATGTCACAAATATGGTAATAACAACATATTTAATTATCTGTTACTCGGAATATACCAACACCAACAACTTGAGTCACATTGAAACCTTTTGAATATAAAGGATTCTTATAATACTTTTTGGGTATCCTAAATGTCCATCCAAATCAAACAATTATAACCTATTCCCAGTAGCTATTTTGGAATGGCCTCTTAACTCTTACTCTACCATGCGGCAATATTATCGCCCTTTTGGGTGCCTCATCTTTGACTCCGCCTCCTGAGCACGTTTTCAAAAAAGTGCTGGTAGAGTAAGGGTTAATTAACCCGCGACAAGTGTGCTAACTAAAAAAAAAATATATGCAGCATGATCCCGGTGGGCGACCCAGTGGGTCACTGAAGCGGAACGAGCCCGACTCTGCTGCTTGGAAGACAGAGGACCCTTCAATAATCAGCCCTTGATTAACCCTTACTCTACCATGTGGCAATATTAACGCTGTTTTTGGTGCCCTATCTTTGACTCCACCTCCCGAGCGCGTTTTCAAAAAAGTGCTGGTAGAGTAAGGGTTGATTCACAATATATTATACATCAATATTTGCCATATGGTGGGCCATGTCATATGATGTCACACAATTAAAGTACAAGTTGTCCACCCATGGCAAACTGATAAGAGTAAGGTGAGTACCTATACCAAGATGAGAAATCAATATGAAGCAATGTAGGTTTTGTCAGGAGGCTTTCATAACTCCCAATCCCCACTGTAAGAAGATTTAACTTTCCCATTTGTAATCTTATTTTCCCAGTTGGGAGGTTATTATTGGAAGGTTATTAAACAAGAATTGAAAATAATCAGTCAAATTGAGAAACTTTTGGTAAATTTTCCCGCAATATACCGAAGGAGATTTCCGAAAATTGTGCAAAATTTCCTCATGAGGAATTTTACATTTAAAGTTGATGGAAAACTTCGTTTTTAAGTGGAATTTTATTCTGCTTATAACTGGGAAAGTTTTGGGCCTTGCCCACTCTGAGGTGACCCCTCCAACTTCCTAAGGTTTGTGCTACTTCAAGAGAGGCAGCATTCTTTTGAAACTTAAAGGTGCAAACATAAAACAAAAGCCCTCCCTATTCACCTTTATCTTTCTGTTTGCTGGCATCAAGTGCATTGTCTTTGGTATTCGTAATTGATTCTTCTCCTTTGTTCTGCTTTAATCGGATCTTCTTTATCCTCTCAAGGTTTCTGAGGAGGAACACTTGGCGGTCAGCCACTGTGTTCAACTCCCTGATGGACATGGGTTTGGGGATTCGTTTCTTGCAACTCTTTCTTCCAACCATTTTCTTTCTGTTCTCCTCCTATGGGACATAAAATTCAATTGTTTCAAAATCTTAAATCAACACTAAAAGTTACATAATTCATTTTACCCAGGATGCATTATTTTTTATGACACAAATCAACAAAAGGAAACCTAAAGGTGGACTATACCCATATATCCCTTGTGGTGAATTTTTCAAATATTCAATGATCTGCCTTGCCTCCCAAACTGTAACTGTTCATGAATCAGATAACTATTTAGTACAAATATTGGTGTTAGAGAGACAAAAAGCTAAGCTGAATATTTGTGAGTCTCTACAAAATGTCACTCTCACTTTTGGGTCTAGTGCGCCTTTAAGCTCAATCTAAACACTACGGAAGCTTGACGATGCTGATACAAATGGCAATTAACACATACTATCAAAAACATTGGTTTAGTATCTAACAACTTGCTATGTATGGGCAAACTTCCGGATCATTTCCTGTTCGTTGCCTTAGTCCATAAAAACATATGGAGTTGTGCCATGTGAAATATGTACATGGGGCGTAGAACATATTCAACACTCCTAAAATCATATATGTTTGGTGATGCATAGGTGTGTACTATTGTTTTGATACGGACATTAATTGAAAATCAATTACAGAATCTTAGCATTGGACAAAAGGGAAATTCCCCTCAATAATACCTTATTACAGGAAATTGATATGCAATGAAGCCCACATTTAATGGTCACATATTAAATTCCTACACAGACAGATGTCAATGGTATATGTCTGCGTTCGTGTAACAAAGATAATTGCTTGACAGGATGTCAAAAATATGTTTAAGAGGCTTTCAAGGCAAAATACATTAATAAATGTTTTACAATAGAGAAATATAATTGATAGTGTCCACGTTAGAAATAATTGAGTTTTAAAGACATAATTACTGCAATTGATAACCATTGTCTTTTTGCACAAGGTGAATCAAATGAATTGTACGGTAAATTCATCTGAATTTCAGTCCTCCTGTCAATCCTTCTGCCAAATGTGTAGTCATGGTATTTTATTAACTTGATCTTTGTTTTAAAGGATTAGTTCAGTGGTCAAGCATGTCCATCTTATATGAAAGAGGACTTTAAAAGAAACAAAATGGTGAAAAAAGCATTCAAAAATCTTATTTCATTAAGGAGATATTCAAATTTAAAGTTTGGTATCATTGATAACACAAGAGGTTGGTGAAGGAGGAAGAGCGAATGGAAACAAGGGTTCCGTGGATCGGTGAGGATATGTAGAGTGAAAAAGAGGCCGGTCATGGTGCACCTGAGGTAAAAGGGGAGTTCATTGGCCTTTACGTGGAGACTGGTGATGGGGGTGGTATGGGTGGCGCCGAGGTAGAACCTTAGGGCAGTGTTTTCAGTAACCTCGAGGTGCTCCAAGTAAAGTTTGCGGGCGGAGGCATAGATGACACTGACGTAGTCCAGCTTGGACCTGAGGAGGGAGCGGCATAAGGTGAGCAGGGTGAGACGACTGGCTCCCCAGTCAGTGCTGGAGAGGATCCTGAGGAGATTGAGGGTTTTGTGACAGTTGGTTTTGAGGGTGTTGATGTAGGGGAGATAGGAGACCTTACAATCGAGAAAGATTCCGAGGAAGCAAGAACGGTCTTTACTGGGGATAATGGAACCTTTGAGACAGAGGCTGGGACGAAGAAAGAAGGAGTTGCTGTTGTTGAAGTGGATGAGAACAGTTTTGTCTTTTGAGAACTTGAAGTCGTTGGAGTCGCTCCAGTGAGCTAAGTTGTTTTGTCTGTTTCAATCATGACTTTTGCTATAACCACATTCAATCACTAAATTCTGAAGCCTTCAAATATCAGTTCTTTGTCAGAAGTGTACGTCTTTGGAATACTGTCCCACAACAGCTCTTGATCTAACCATCAGTTATAACTCTTTTCGTGTAGCTGTCTCCCATTGGATATCTCCGTTACATTAGACTAAAGATCCAGCTACAAACACTTGGTGCCTTCGCCCCAAAGTGTTTTTTTAGTTGTTATGATCTGCACCACACTGTTTTTATGGATTATTATTTGTTGCTGAACATTTCTTTGATCAATTCACCCTTGTTGACTGCACAACTTTCGATACTTTTCCGTGATGGTTCCAGGAGCCTTTTTGGAGAAATATACTGAAAACTAAAGACTTGTTTTATTTATGTCATTTATGATATTAAGTCCAGATAACATATCACATGGTGCTGTACAAAACATACAATTCAAAATGCAACTATAAGAGCAAAATGCTAGGTAAAATAAAACAATGGCCAAAGCAGCCTTGCACTCGAGTACATGTTTTTGTACTCGTACTCCGCAAATTTCATATGCTCTTACTTGTACTCAAGATTTTTGTTATCTACTCACACTTATACTCACAAAAATGTACTCTACCGCAAGTTTGGGTCAAATGATTTCCTAATGTGGAGAGAACATTTTTTGAACCTAAAAATCACTTTTTCTTTCCCAAAAAGATGACTTATATTATTAGACTAAAAACGGTCACCTCTGGTTAATCTATGAAAGCAAGAGACACTCTTACCATTTTCTTGGAGTTTTCTTTTGGCCTTTTCTTGTCATTCTCTGAAGACTCTTCTGTCTTCTTGCCCTGACTCCTTTCTCGGCTAGTACTGGACGATTTTGATCGGCCTCTTCCACCAATCAAACCTCTGCAGTTGGCACTACCACACCGACACTCTTGCTGCAAGGAATCAAAAGGAAATGTCACACAGAGAAAAAAAATTTCTTCCTTACCTGCATGAATTAACAATCCTGTGACCATTAAAGGCCAGATTTGAAAGTGAACAGAGAAATAAAATACAATTGAAGGGTTTTGATTGGTCCTAATTTCTGCACAAATTCACAAGTCAATCAATAAGTGCTGTTACTAGTATTTATCAGAAACAAATTTGGCATGTCAAGCAATTTTCTTGACACGAGATTCCCTCTTGAATCATAATAACCTACTTTATTTATTCTTAAGTTTTAAAACATGAGAATGATCATCAATCAAAGAGAAAAAGTAAACATTTTGAAATGTAATATTAAATGAACACTGTTACAAAGTCTAATTCAGTATATCACAGGCTCCCAGTCAAGGGGGGAATGAAGGTCTCCACCTCTGGGGTCTGAGTGGGGTGGGTGCCTTAACTTACATGTAATTCAGATGACTATAAATCCAATTCTTGCTATCTGTGGTAAACATAAGCTTCAAATGCTCATCAATCCTGGAGAAATGCAATCTTGTGACTTAGAAGACATTTTCTGAATTCAAGGAACAATAACAATTACTTTGACTTGGTACTTGAACAAAACCAAAGTATCAGTTAGCAAAGCGTTGCATCCTTACTCAAAAGAATGCAAGGTACTTGTAAATGGTTCTTATTAAATGAAATGAACCAATCAGAGCAGCTTACCTGCGTTTCAGTATTGAAGGAGTGAAAGTTGTAATCGTAACTGAGCTCCTCACCAGGCTGGATGTCTCTTAATGCGAACATGCCAACACGATAAGTTCCATTTACATACCTGCAAGAAAAGAGGGAAATGTGATCTGTAGAATACAATAACGTTGGATGACAATGTGGTTGGATTCTCTCTGCATCCACTTCACATCATGCACAGATACAGCTGCACTCTTTTTAATAATTAGGTTAAAAGCTTAAGTTAAGCTAATTCATCTGAGCCATTAGGCCCAAAGGACTGGTGCTTATCCACAGTTTCCATGGTGCAAGTAGATCAGAGCATACAACCCCCTCCCACATATGACCCCCCCCCCCTCCCCGATAGGATGCCAGTCCATCGTAGGTTAACTTCCCAGAAAAAGGACACAATGCAGTGCTCATTGCTGGATCGAACCTGGTATGAGCATGAGCCCAAAGGACACAATGCAGTGCTCATGACTGGGTCGAACCTGGTATGAGCATGAACCCAAAGGACACAATGCAGCGCTCATGACTGGATCGAACCAGGTATGAGCATGGCCCCAAAGGACACAATGCAGTGCTCATGACTGGATCGAACCTGGTATGAGCATGAACCCAAAGGACACAATGCAGTGCTCATGACTGGATCAAACCTGGTATGAGCATGAACCCAAAGGACACAATGCAGCGCTCATGACTGGATCGAACCAGGTATGAGCATGGCCCCAAAGGACACAATGCAGTGCTCATGACTGGATCGAACCTGGTATGAGCATGAACCCAAAGGACACAATGCAGCGCTCATGACTGGATCGAACCAGGTATGAGCATGGCCCCAAAGGACACAATGCAGTGCTCATGACTGGATCGAACCTGGTATGAGCATGAACCCAAAGGACACAATGCAGTGCTCATGACTGGATCAAACCTGGTATGAGCATGAACCCAAAGGACACAATGCAGTGCTCATTGCTGGATCGAACCTGGTATGAGCATAAACCCAAAGGACACAATGCAGTGCTCATGACTGGATCGAACCTGGTATGAGCATGAACCCAAAGGACACAATGCAGTGCTCATGACTGGATCAAACCTGGTATGAGCATGAACCCAAAGGACACAATGCAGTGCTCATGACTGGATCGAACCTGGTATGAGCATGAACCCAAAGGACACAATGCAGTGCTCATGACTGGATCGAACCTGGTATGAGCATGAACCCAAAGGACACAATGCAGTGCTCATGACTGGATCGAACCTGGTATGAGCATAAACCCAAAGGACACAATGCAGTGCTCATGACTGGATCGAACCTGGTATGAGCATGAACCCAAAGGACACAATGCAGCGCTCATGACTGGATTGAACCTGGTATGAGCATGAACCCAAAGGACACAATGCAGTGCTCATGACTGGATCGAACCTGGTATGAGCATGAACCCAAAGGACACAATGCAGTGCTCATGACTGGATCGAACCTGGTATGAGCATGAACCCAAAGGACACAATGCAGCTCTCATGACTGGATCGAACCAGGTATGAGCATGAACCCAAAGGACACAATGCAGTGCTCATGACTGGATCGAACCTGGTATGAGCATGAACCCAAAGGACACAATGCAGCGCCCATGACTAGATCGAACCAGGTATGAGCATGAACCCAAAGGACACAATGCAGTGCTCATGACTGGATCGAACCTGGTATGAGCATGAACCCAAAGGACACAATGCAGCGCTCATGACTGGATCGAACCTGGTATGAGCATGAACCCAAAGGACACAATGCAGCGCTCATGACTGGATTGAACCTGGTATGAGCATGAACCCAAAGGACACAATGCAGTGCTCATGACTGGATCGAACCTGGTATGAGCATGAACCCAAAGGACACAATGCAGCGCTCATGACTGGATCGAACCAGGTATGAGCATGAACCCAAAGGACACAATGCAGTGCTCATGACTGGATCGAACCTGGTATGAGCATGAACCCAAAGGACACAATGCAGTGCTCATGACTGGATCGAACCTGGTATGAGCATGAACCCAAAGGACACAATGCAGCGCTCATGACTGGATTGAACCTGGTATGAGCATAAACCCAAAGGACACAATGCAGTGCCCATGACTGGATCGAACCTGGTATGAGCATAAACCCAAAGGACACAATGCAGTGCTCATGACTGGATCTAACCTGGTATGAACATGAACCCAAAGCAGCGCTCATGACTGGATCGAACCTGGTATGAGCATGAACCCAAAGGAAACAATGCAGCGCTCATGACTGGATCGAACCTGGTATGAGCATAAACCCAAAGGACACAATGCAGTGCTCATGACTGGATCTAACCTGGTATGAACATGAACCCAAAGCAGCGCTCATGACTGGATCGAACCTGGTATGAGCATGAACCCAAAGGAAACAATGCAGCGCTCATGACTGGATCGAACCTGGTATGAGCATGAACCCAAAAGACACAATGCAGCACTCATGACTGAATTAAACCTGGTATGAGCAAACCCAAAGGACACAATGCAGTGCTCACGACTGGATCGAACCTGGTATAAGCATGAACCCAAAGCAGCGCTCATGACTGGATCGAACCTGGTATGAGCATAAACCTAAAGGACACAATGCAGCACTTATGACTGGATCGAACCTGGTATGAGCATGAACCCAAAGGACACAATGCAGTGCTCATGACTGGATCGAACCTGGTATGAACATGAACCCAAAGGACACAATGCAGTGCTCATGACTGGATCGAACCTGTTATGAACATGAACCCAAAGGACACAATGCAACGCCCATGACTAGATCGAACCAGATATGAGCATGAACCCAAAGGACACAATGCAGTGCTCATGACTGGATCGAACCTGGTATGAACATGAACCCAAAGGACACAATGCAGCGCTCATGACTGGATCGAACCTGGTATGAGCATAAACCCAATAGACACAATGCAGTGCTCATGACTGGATCGAACCTGGTATGAGCATGAACCCAAAGGACACAATGCAGTGCTCATGACTAGATCGAACCAGGTATGAGCATGAACCCAATAGACACAATGCAGTGCTCATGACTGGATCGAACCTGGTATGAGCATAAACCCAATAGACACAATGCAGTGCTCATGACTGGATCAAACCTGGTTTGAGCATGAACCCAAAGGACACAATGCAGCTCTCATGACTGGATCGAACCAGGTATGAGCATGAACCCAAAGGACACAATGCAGCGCTCATGACTGGATCGAACCTGGTATGAGCATGAACCCAAAGGACACAATGCAGCGCTCATGACTGGATCGAACCTGGTATGAACATGAACCCAAAGGACACAATGCAGCGCCCATGACTGGATCGAACCTGGTATGAACATGAACCCAAAGGACACAATGCAGTGCTCATGACTGGATCGAACCTGGTATGAGCATGAACCTAAAGGACACAATGCAGTGCTCATGACTGGATCGAACCTGGTATGAGCATGAACCCAAAGGACACAATGCAGCGCTCATGACTGGATCGAACCTGGTATGAACATGAACCCAAAGGACACAATGCAGCGCCCATGACTGGATCGAACCTGGTATGAGCATGAACCCAAAGGACACAATGCAGTGCTCATGACTGGATCGAACCTGGTATGAGCATGAAACCCAAAGGACACAATGCAGTGCTCATGACTGGATCGAACCTGGTATGAGCATGAACCCTTCATCACTACACCGTTCTTAATTGATTAAGCATGAAAAAAAGAAGTTATGAAGAACGAAATGTGCAAATCATTTTTTTTTTCCTAAAAAGATCAAAATCTGCATGACTAAGAGAATTAATCACTCACAACTTTACTGCATACTGCATCACTTGGCCTTGTTCATTGAACCCAAGTCCTACCAAACATTTCAAGCAGATACACTCCTAAAAACTCATCCTAATCATCCCAATTCATGTAATCATTTGCTAGAAGCAGTAAGCTTAAAATAAATTCATTTTTACATGCATAAATTACCCTATTTTAAACAAACCACATTCTTCAGATTGCATTTTAATGAAGGAATAATGACTGAATGTTCTTATGTTGTTAAAGGATATAAAAACATGGTTTTGGTTAAGACTACACAATAAAACATGTTTTGGTTAACACTACAGAATAAAACATGGTTTTGCTTAACACAACAGAATAAAACATGATGTTGGTTAACATTACAGAATATTAAGTATTCGGTAAGCAGGTTATTAATGTTATAGGTGCAAGCCAGAATTTATTGGGGTACGAAAACCAACAATTCCTTGGCAGAATCAACTGCTAATAATTGTAAAACAGGTTAAAAATAAGTTTTTGCGTTAGATCATTTGCATACTACGTAATTTGCATACTACGACCTGAAACATGAGAAAAAGGACAATCTTAAATCATTTTACTTTGATTTTTTTGGGTGACTTTTATGAATTTTAAACAATTTCTTTTTCTTTTTGCGAGAGCTTTCTTTGCTTGTCTAAAATGTTTAATTTCTATTTCATTTAAACAGAAATAACTCTCTGTTTATAGTACTAAATGCTGTACACATGACTGAACTTGCAGTTTGAAGTTTCTCTAAAAAAAAAAAAACTTTAGTCCGTTTCATATGCAGCAAACAATACACAATGAAAGTGAAGTATTTGCTAGAAACAAATCAAATATCTATTTAAACCTTTTTAACTACAGAATTTGTGATAAGAAAATTCATTTAAATAACCAGAACAATCACCTTGTCTTCAGTTCATAGGGGAAATTTTGCCCTAGTCATAACGTCACATACAGTAGTCGCTAAAAGACTTCAGATCCTACTTGTTTCTTAAACTTGACATTATTCTTTATTTACTATATTTTTCTTTTCTTGAATTGCAACTTCCTTGAGTGCTTTGTTTGGTTTGGTCTGTTGATGTTTAACGGCAGTCAGAGTCAAATGTGTCAAGAGGGTGTTAAAAACTAAGGTGCTTGAGTAAGGACAGAGAGGAAAGAGAGGTGGGATAGAGGGAAGGGAGGGGCGCTTTGTTTGGTTTGGTCTGTTGATGTTTAACGGCAGTCAGAGTCAAATGTGTCAAGAGGGTGTTAAAAACTAAGGTGCTTGAGTAAAGACAGAGAGGAAAGAGCGGTGGGATAGAGGGAAGGGAGGGGCGCTTTGTTTGGTTTGGTCTGTTGATGTTTAACGGCAGTCAGAGTCAAATGTGCCAAGAGGGTGTTAAAAACTAAAGTGCTTGAGTTAGGACAGAGAGGAAAGAGCGGTGGGATAGAGGGAAGGGAGGGGCGCTTTGTTTGGCTAGGTTTGTTGATGTTTAACGGCAGTCAGAGTCAAATGTGCCAAGAGGGTGTTAAAAACTAAGGTGCTTGAGTAAGGACAGAGAGGAAAGAGAGGTGGGATAGAGGGAAGGGAGGGGCGCTTTGTTTGGTTTGGTCTGTTGATGTTTAACGGCAGTCAGAGTCAAATGTGTCAAGAGGGTGTTAAAAACTAAGGTGCTTGAGTAAAGACAGAGAGGAAAGAGCGGTGGGATAGAGGGAAGGGAGGGGCGCTTTGTTTGGCTTGGTTTGTTGATGTTTAACGGCAGTCAGAGTCAAATGTGTCAAGAGGGTGTTAAAAACTAAGGTGCTTGAGTAAAGACAGAGAGGAAAGAGCGGTGGGATAGAGGGAAGGGAGGGGCGCTTTGTTTGGTTAGGTTTGTTGATGTGTAACGGCACCACGACAGTCAGAGTCAAATGTGCCAAGAGGGTGTTAAAAACTAAAGTGCTTGAGTTAGGACAGAGAGGAAAGAGCGGTGGGATAGAGGGAAGGGAGGGGCGCTTTGTTTGGCTAGGTTTGTTGATGTTTAACGGCAGTCAGAGTCAAATGTGTCGAGAGGGTGTTAAAAACTAAGGTGCTTGAGTAAAGACAGAGAGGAAAGAGCGGTGGGATAGAGGGAAGGGAGGGGCGCTTTGTTTGGTTAGGTTTGTTGATGTGTAACGGCACCACGACAGTCAGAGTCAAATGTGCCAAGAGGGTGTTAAAAACTAAAGTGCTTGAGTTAGGACAGAGAGGAAAGAGCGGTGGGATAGAGGGAAGGGAGGGGCGCTTTGTTTGGTTAGGTTTGTTGATGTGTAACGGCACCACGACAGTCAGAGTCAAATGTGCCAAGAGGGTGTTAAAAACTAAGGTGCTTGAGTAAAGACAGAGAGGAAAGAGCGGTGGGATAGAGGGAAGGGAGGGGCGCTTTGTTTGGTTAGGTTTGTTGATGTGTAACGGCACCACGACAGTCAGAGTCAAATGTGCCAAGAGGGTGTTAAAACTAAAGTGCTTGAGTTAGGACAGAGAGGAAAGAGCGGTGGGATAGAGGGAAGGGAGGGGCGCTTTGTTTGGCTAGGTTTGTTGATGTTTAACGGCAGTCAGAGTCAAATGTGTCAAGAGGGTGTTAAAAACTAAGGTGCTTGAGTAAAGACAGAGAGGAAAGAGCGGTGGGATAGAGGGAAGGGAGGGGCGCTTTGTTTGGTTAGGTTTGTTGATGTGTAACGGCACCACGACAGTCAGAGTCAAATGTGCCAAGAGGGTGTTAAAAACTAAAGTGCTTGAGTTAGGACAGAGAGGAAAGAGCGGTGGGATAGAGGGAAGGGAGGGGCGCTTTGTTTGGCTAGGTTTGTTGATGTTTAACGGCAGTCAGAGTCAAATGTGTCGAGAGGGTGTTAAAAACTAAGGTGCTTGAGTTAGGACAGAAAAAAAAGAGAGGTGGGATAGAGGGAAGGGAGGGGCGCTTTGTTTGGTTTGGTCTGTTGATGTTTAACGGCAGTCAGAGTTAAATGTGCCAAAAAGGTGTTAAAAACTAAGGTGCTTAAGTTAGGACAGATAGGAAAGAGAGGTGGGATAGAGGGAAGGGAGGGGCGCTTTGTTTGGTTTGGTCTGTTGATGTTTAACGGCAGTCAGAGTCAAATGTGTCAAGAGGGTGTTAAAAACTAAGGTGCTTGAGTTAGGACAAGAGAGGAAAGATAGCAGGGATAGAGGGAAGGGTGGGGAGAAGGTGGATAAGGGAAAGAAGTTAAGGTAATAAAAGGAAGGTAAGGCAGAGAAGGGAAGGGATATTTAGATCAGGTTTCAATATAATATTTTGCATTCATATATTTCTTTCCCTATGTAAGTATCTCAAAGAGGATACGTATACTATGAGCGCTTTGTAACCAGTAGGAAAAATGCACTATATTTATTTTTAGACATACATCCATAGACACACACATAGCAATTTACTTGGATACAAGCCTATGAAACAATTCATCGTTGGCATAGCATGAATAATGATTACTCATAAATGTGGAATAAAGGAGTCTTAGCCAAGTTGTCATCACTTTCTTAAGAGCACCTTCTCAGATCTACAAGACATGATATAAATCTTTAAAATCATGCAGAAAACTGTAAGGCCTACATTTCCTTGAAATTTCTTCTCCAAAAATGTTCCTTACTAGACCTACTCAGGGGTAGCAGAAGGAATTCAGGGGTAGCAGAAGGAATTCAGGGGTAGCAGAAGGAATTCAGGGGTAGCAGAAGGAATTCGGGGGTAGCAGAAAGAATTCAGGGGTAGCAGAAGGAATTCGGGGGTAGCAGAAAGAATTCAGGGGTAGCAGAAGGAATTCGGGGGTAGCAGAAGGAATTCGGGGATAGCAGAAGGAATTCAGGGGTAGCAGAAGGAATTCAGGGTAGCAGAAGGAATTCAGGGGTAGCAGAAGGAATTCAGGGATAGCAGAAGGAATTCAGGGCAGCAGAAGGAATTCAGGGCAGCAGAGGGAATTCAGAGGCAGCAGAAGGAATTCAGGGGTAGCAGAAGGAATTCAGGGGTAGCAGGAATTCAGGGCAGCAGAAAGAATTCAGGGGTAGCAGAAGGAATTCAGGGCAGCAGAAGGAATTCAGGGATAGCAGAAGGAATTCAGGGCAGCAGAAAGAATTCAGGGTTAGCAGAAGGAATTCAGGGCAACAGAAGGAATTCAGAGGCAGCAGAAGGAATTCAGGGGTAGCAGAAGGAATTCTGGGGTAGCAGAAAGAATTTAGGGGCAGCAGAAGGAATTCAGGGCAGCAGAAGGAATTCTGGGGTAGCAGAAGGAATTCTGGGGTAGCAGAAGCAATTTGGGGGCAGCAGAAGAAATTCAGGGGTAGCAGAAGGAATTCAGGGGTAGCAGAAAGAATTCAGGGGTAGCAGAAGGAATTCAGGGCAGCAGAAGGAATTCAGGGGTAGCAGAAGGAATTCAGGGCAGCAGAAGGAATTCAGGGCAGCAGAAGGAATTCAGGGCAGCAGAAGGAATTCAGGGGTAGCAGAGGAATTCAGAGGCAGCAGAAGGAATTCAGGGTAGCAGAAGGAATTCAGGGGTAGCAGAGGGAATTCAGAGGCAGCAGAAGGAATTCAGGGCAGCAGAAGGAATTCAGGGATAGCAGAAGGAATTCAGGGCACCAGAAGGAATTCAGGGGTAGCAGAAGGAATTCAGGGTAGCAGAAAGAATTCAGGGGTAGAAAGAATTTAGGGGTAGCAGAAGGAATTCAGGGGTAGCAGAAGGAATTCAGGGGTAGCAGAAGGAATTCAGGGGTAGCAGAAGGAATTCAGGGGTAGCAGAAGGAATTCAGGGGTAGCAGAAGGAATTCAGGGATAGCAGAAGGAATTCAGGGGTAGCAGAAAGAATTCAGGGTTAGCAGAAGGAATTCAGGGGTAACAGAAGGAATTCAGGGGTAGCAGAAGGAATTCAGGGGTAGCAGAAGGAATTCAGGGGTAGCAGAAAGAATTTAGGGGTAGCAGAAGGAATTCAGGGGTAGCAGAAGGAATTCAGGGGTAGCAGAAGGAATTCAGGGGTAGCAGAAGGAATTCAGGGATAGCAGAAGGAATTCAGGGGTAGCAGAAGGAATTCAGGGAAAGGGGGCAAAAAATCCAGCAAGGGGACTTGTAATGAGTCCCTGGAACATGAAAAAAGAGTCTTTAATTCTAATAAAGTGTTAAATGCCTGAAAGAGTAATTCTAAACTACCAAAAATTTGTTTCCTAAGAAAGGGGTTTCATATCACTTTTGGCAGTGGCCCCAGTGGTTCCGCCATCCCCCGATCTAATACAATGAACCAGGCTGGTAGTCTTACCATTTCTCCATCATGCAATTTGGCTCACAGCTGTGGTTGACGAAACGAGCATCATTACCATATGAGTACCCATCGATGACCATGCCACCATCCAAGTTCAGACAATAGTGATGCTTTTGGTACTGGTAATCAGCTAGCGCCCTCCTCCAAAATTCATTGACGCTGATGACTTCACCGAGATATTCTGTGATGAAGTCTCCCTCTTTGATTGGCACTGACGATCTGATGCCCCAACCACAATTATCCGTCTGTTAATTACAAAAGATATTATTTATATTAATGGTTTTGTCTTTTAAATGTCTCTTAAAAACCTATTTATTCATAACTTGATTTCACTTCATGCATCGTTATGAGCTTCGTTCAGTGCGTTGAAGCCTTAGCAAAATGCGCTATGTAAATCTATGCATGTTATGTATATTATCATTCTAAGGGTAACTATTCTCATTCGGCTTGTAGTACCACTCTTCTGTTCTGTTAATTTACTTTTTACATTAAACATATCTACCATACAGCGGACAATTATAAACTAATACAAGAAACAAAATAATTTTTTAAGTCTAAAAGAATGAAACAAAAAGAAATTTATATCTTTTGTATTGATATTTTTTTAATATATCTAAGGGTGGTGTTATGATTTTGCCCCAACTTTTGATGAGTGAATTCCACTTCAACTACTACGCAACAAAAAGAAAATTCAAAAAAGAAACAAAATAATTTCTAATCTAAAAGAATAAAACAAAACGAAATTTATATCATTTGTACTGATATTTTTTCCATATATTCAAGGGTGAGCTTATAATTTTGCCCCAACTTTTGATGAGTGAATTCCACTTTTAACTACTAAGCAACAAAAAGAAAATCTAAAAAGAAACAAAATAATTTTTCAGTCTAAAAGAATGAAACAAAAAGAAATTTATATCATTTGTATTGATATTTATTTTATATTTAAGGGTGGTTTGATGATTTTGCACCAACTTTTGGCAAGTGAAATCCACTTCTAACTACTTAGCAACAATATTTTTTTATATCTTTTGTATTGATATTTTTTTTTGTATCTAAGGGTAGGTTTATGATTTTGCTCTAACTTTTGGTGAGTGAATTTCACTTCTAACTGCTAAGCAACAAAAAAAAATTATATCTTTTGCATTGATATTTTTTTTTTATTCAAGAATGGGTTAATAATTTTGCCCCAACTTTTGGTGAGTGAATTCCACTTCTAAATACTAAGCAACAAAAAGAAATTTATATCTTTTGTATTGATATTTTTTTTGTATTCAAGGATAGGTTTATATTGGCCCCAACTTTTGGTGAGTGAATTCCACTTCTAACTACTAAGCAACAAAAACAAATTTATATCTTTGGTATTGATATTTTTTATATATTTAAGGGTAGGTTTATAATTTTGCCCCAACTTTTGGCGAGTGAATTCCACTTCTAAGTACTAAAAAACAGAAAGAAATTTATATATTATTTGTATTGATATTTTTTCTATATTTAAGGGTGGTGTTATGATTTTGCCCTAACTTTTGGTGAGTGAATTCCACTTCTAACTACTACGCAACAAAAATAACATCCAAAAGTTTTGTTTGTTTGATGAGGGCTTAACGACAGCGAGGGTCAATTTGTGCCTGAGAGGTTCGATCATTCCAGAGGTAGGAAGAAAAGAAAACAGGGAGAGATTGAGAGAAACACGGAAACTAAAAGCCAGAAAGCTGGGATCGAGAGAGGGTGAAAAAAGCAAAGTAGAGAGAGAGAGAGGAGGGGAGGACTAAAGAGACACGGAAACTAAAGCCAGAAAGCTGGGATCGAGAGAGGGTGAAAAAAGCAAAGTAGAGAGAGAGGAAAGGAGGACTAAGAGCCCAATTATTCTCTGCATCTCACCTTGAATCTCTGCAGACCCGGGCACCACTGTCTTCTCTGCATTCTCTGGTTGGCACATTGCTCCTTACATGGACAGGTGTTAGGATCACATTCATGCTGAAGAACCCTGAACAAAAAGAGTTACAATAAATACATACTTAGAGTGCCCAAACTCTGTTGAAAGTATGGCCTCACAGGGTTCTAAACGTATATATTCACTATTTCCTAACTTTATTGAACAAATAAAAAGTATGATTTTACATTGACAAAATCCCTTACAAATGTTATTTATGTCGGGAAACACTATGAAAACTCAAAAGGAAATTGATAATGATTAAAATGTGGTTGTGAAGATTTTGTAACACAACAACGAGTGATTGGCTTATGCAGTGGCGTACGAGATGGTGGGGGAGGAGGTGGAAAGGGGGAAGACTGCCCCCTATTTTTTGTGACAGCCAAAGATCGGGCAAGACTGCCAAATATTCGGGCAAAATATGCTCAGCACCCAAAAATGAAATTGCCCCGTACACCAATTCTTATTGGTATTATTGCATATTGAACCATTGTAATGTGACAAAAAAAAACACAAATTGAATCTCAATTTCTCATTGTGAGACACAATAACTGGTTTTATAGGTGTGGGGAAAAAAATGTCTGAAAAAAAGTCAAAAGTTGAAATCGAATTAAAAGGTCCAATAAAAGGAATCCTGAATAAATCTGACCAAGATAATGCAATATAATTTGTATTTATTTTTTAATCATGAAAAAAAAAAAAAACAAGCATCAGAGTACTCACGGTCAAATGAATGAACAATTTGTATTTATTTTTTTAATTATGAAAAAAAAATAAGAGCACAGAGTACTCACGGTCAAATGAATGAACAATTTGTATTTATTTTTTTAATTATGAAAAAAATAGAGCATCAGAGTACTCACGGTCAAATGAATGAACCACTTCATAAAACATAGTTTGTTGACAAAAGTAATTCATTTCATTGCAAATAATAAAAAAATGAACATACACAATTAAATTCCATGGAGGATACAAATTATTTAGCATCGCCTTTAACTCCCACCTAGGTTCTTTTGTTTTCAAATTAAGAAAATTATCACAACTCCCACTGGACTAAATTGTTTATTAACTGCTGTAAATGTTCTAAAGAAGATTTCACATTTCAAAAACACTTAATTCCATGTGGGCTTGAGAGTAATTTGATTTGCTATACATTACGCGGATACAATGCCCACTTGACTTGGTAGTCACGTTTTGACTACACTTGTTGTGCTAGGAAATGCACTATTCATCGGCGTGTCCGATCCGACAGAAACAGAATGAGAGGAGGAATATTAACGCCGAATCATTTCAACTCTCTTGAGAACAAATTTCAGACAACCGAAAGAAAGCCAAGATCTTTCATGATAACAGATGAGAGTAAGAAAAGTAAATGAGGCAATACACAGTACATTGTAATAAACTATTGCAATAAACATCGAAAACCTATATGATAAATATGGTAAGTCAAGTCATGTAGGTGAAAGCGGAACAGGTCAATACACTAACAAATTCATATTAAGAAATTTATAAGCAAATATAATCCATTTGATATCTACACCATCTCGCATACAAGCATATTTAAGGTAAACAAAAAACACACCTGAGCTAAGCCTTATCTTAAAGTTGATCAATAAGCAGGAAAAGGGCAACCTTTTACAGAAACATATTGTTGAGGGCATTGACTAAGTGACATACATTTATGTAATATCATCCATATGCCAGTCAAATCAAGGTTCAAGGTAGTACTAAATGCAAAAGAATTTATTTTACTACGAAGCATTTCTTTGAAGCCCCAGAGAAAAAGTGGAAAAGTCTACAAAAGTCTGGAAAGGGAAATGTACAACATTTGCATAAATCAATATGCATAAAAATCCAATTTGCATAAATCCAATATGCATCTAATTTGCATAAATCCAATATATGCCCTATGCATACAGCATGCTATAGAATTGTCTCGGGAAGAACACATCTACATGATTCACAATGGAAAATAGGGATTTTCTGGCATGTCCAACCATGTGAGATATTTTTCCGCTAACGTAGCTTCCTGAACCAAAAAGGAAAAGTATACATAATTTACATTAAATCAAAATGGTACAAGTTTAATTCGTGGTGGCTTACCGATTGAGACAGTCATCCAGGCACCCTTGGGCTTGGGAATCAGCTGGTTGCTGACAGGAACACCTGCAGGTATCGTCCTGGGGGTTGGGCTTCACATCAAAATAGAGATCTAAAAGAAATATCAAATGTGATGCTTGATAAAGGTTTGGTATCCCCAGTTATGGCAACATGCCACTCTATACAATTTCAGTTTGGTGGTGTTCAGGAACAGATCCAGGATTCTTAAAAAAGAAGGGGAGGGGGCAAGCCTTGGCATCCAAGGTCAAGTCATGAAAATGTATGGCTTTAGTGTTAGAAGTGTATTGGTGAAATTCCAAAAAGGAGTGAGGTTCGAATCCGTCTCTTGATCCGCCCTTGGTGTTTGATATCATATCAACAGCAAGAAGCGCTAGAGAGGTTTGTACAGACACTAAAGGTGCAAAGAGGATAACCCAAAGGAATTAAATGTTGATAGAAATGGGAAAAAGGAGGAGTAAGCTTATCATGTTATAGGGTCCATTATACGTTTACGTAAGCTACCTCTGCTTTGACTCTCCACCTGGCTAACAACAACAATCCAAATAAACACATTTCAATGGACTGTCTGCTTTGAAGAATGCGGACCTCATGTTAAACTGAGGAGAGGCAAGCTACGTAATATTTTTAGTCTCGCCTTGTAACCCAAAGAGTTTCTGATAATACATCAAGTCAATCGATACTGTATGAATAGTGCAGAAGAATGACTAATGTCTGTAGCTGAAATAATTGCCTGTGCTTCAAATCAATCGTTCTTGCAGTGGAGAGTAAATGTGCTCATGAATAACAAATACTGACTGCCCTTTAGAAAACCTGCAGAAATACCTGGGATGAATGGATTCACAGGCACACACATACATTAGGACACTCTGGAATTTGTATTGACCATAAAGTATATATTAAATTGCTCATAAACTCTACAATTCCTTTTTATCAAATTCTAAAAGAACTTTCAACTGAGAAATCAAACAGACAAATTTGTCGAGAATTAGTAGTCTTTTAATAACCAAACAAACACCCACAGAAATTAAAACCGAGAAATATAATGAAACAGAAAGCTTAAATAACAATGTATGCTAAACCACAAGAATTTCCTCATATACAAAGAATCAATGTACAATGATTGTCTTTCCCAATATTACATATAAAGTTATTTAAAATTTCTACAAGTCACCAACCACATGGAATTACTTCTTCATAAGAACTTTGCCTGACCTTTTGAGGACTGACCGTCACAAGACACAATCATATCAGGATGACCTTCACACTTGACAGTCACTAAACCTATTAATTCACTCCTTCTTTCATTTCTTAACATGAAGACAAATTTCTTGAATTGCTGCTTGTGATAGACAGAGTGATACTTAAAGGATATTTCTTCAGTGGTCAAGCAAGTCTTACATGAAAGAGGACTTCAAACGAATCAAAATAGTGAAAGAAGCGTTAAAAAATCTTATTCTGTGGAGGAGATATTCAAGTTTAAAGCTCTGTCTTATCTGTGCAGAAATGACTGGTGTAGTAAGTCTACTATAGAAAGTTAACATCTTTATCCTCACATTTCATACAAGTGTTAATGTACTTTAAAGAAAGTTTGTTTAAATCTTTAACTATTTAAGTTATTTTTCCTCAAACGTTTTTCCCCGGGGGGCACTTCATGCTAAAAGTGGTAGGGGTGTGCAGCCCACCAACCAAAAATCATACCCGCAGTATGACAGATTTTTTGGTAATTGCAGTATGAAATAAAACAATTTTGATACCCGCAGTATGAAGGAAGTCAATTCTGATACCTGCAGTATGAGTATTCAATGAAAATATTGTAAAAATGGACCACCAGTACAAAATTAACAGAGTAAAACCTCATTTTTTGGGACTTGCACTACAAAAATGATTAAAAAAAAGACAATTGTTTTTACTATAAAAAAAATATATATAAATGTTTAGTACAAATTTTTTAATTTTTTTATAGTAAAAAAAAAGACATCTGCACTATAAAAATGGTGCAAAAAAGGAACCTGCCCAGGCAGCACATATACATATACCTCACATATGAAAGTCCCCCCCAAAAAAAAAAAAGTCCCCCCTCCCTTTGGGCATTCTTCAGGTAACATATTATAAATACCCTTACTAGATTCAGCTTTAGTTCCTTTCTGACATATCCCATTGTGTTTAAGCCTCAAAATCGCAGGATAAAATATAATAAAATACATAACGACTTTGAAGAACCTGAGGCTATGACATCACAACTAGTCTAATTTCAGATTTTGACTAGACTGGAAAATTCTTCTGAAACCTAAGTAGCAGATAGTGTTTTCTGTTGAATCCATTCAGGCTCCCTTCACCAATTTGTGTCCCTATGCAACTGGGAGAAGAAATATACTGATTTGCACGTCATGGGTTATGCAAACTGAGGACAAGTTTCAAAATACTATCACCAACTACATTACTTCTTTTCAAGGCACTCATCAGAGATGAAGCTAACTCAAGTAACTCACTTTGCCGAATCTTTTTGAATTTCGGAAGCTCTACTTTGCGAACCAATTTCTTCTGATCATGTTGCAACCAGATATCGTACGGAAGCTCATAGTCGAAATATTCATCTAGTAGGTTAGTACCTGAAAGAAGAAGGCAGAAAATATGAACAAAGGCATGACAAAAGTCCTTTCTTGTGAACAGGAGTTGACCAATCACAACCATGCAATTCAATAACATCTAAATCCCCAAAACATGTGGTTCGACTCACAGAAAAAGACATCTTGATCGTGGCCAACATTTAAAAGAGCACTAGACCCAAAAAGTAAAGGCGCTTGTTTTTGCAAATTTCACAGATATATCATCCACAAAAAAATCAATAAACGTCATGCCTCCATTGCTCAGAGACGATGTGAGGGCAAAGGTCACTTGAATAATCATATTAAGCACAAAATTGCTATGCTGTTGCAGGCTAGACAAGCATTTACATTTTTGGAGACCCCTAAAAATATGCCCTTATTTTTCAGTCTAGTGTTCCTTTAATTCAGAGATCAGAGATCAATAGACAACTTTGCAGAACCCTGCTTTCCTTACTACTACAAGATTTATAAAGGCTGGCAGATATTTCTATTCATAAAGATTGGCACATATTCCTAATATGGGAAATCAGCGATGTGTTCCTATTGGCCACATCCAGGATGTCTCTTATGACACTGAACATTGAAATAACATACATTCCGTACTTCAAAACATAATTTCATCAATGTTTTCGACATGAAATTTGTAATCTTGTACACTGCTGCATTTTTTTACCAAAAGATGTTACTACAGTATATGATATTACTATATTTTTGTTTCTCATATAAAACACACATTTGTATACATTACAATAAAATAAATGGCATATTTCAGGCACAAGACATAAAATATACGAGGCTTGAATTTTTGTAACTAAAATTTGTATTTCTTTAAATGGGTTAAATTGTGACATCGGACTTTTCAACAAAACTTTGGGGTAGTTTGTAAATGAGAAAATATGAATCGGTGAAAACAATGGAATTGGCATTCGAGGGGCTTTTTTAACTCTCAGAATGAACTACTCATTATGACCAATGTATTGCTGGCTAGCTCAGGGTCAGGCCATTCACTGCACAGCCTGCATCTGTATTCATCCAATGACCATCGATCTTTCAATCAATTGATAATTCAAATGCAATGAAAGGATGCATGGTTTTAGTGAGTACAGAGGGTTTGACACCAAAAAAAAAAAAAAAAATCACAGTTTTGCATATAGTTTATTAACAACAAAAACATGATACTCCATCAAAAGCCTCGAAAAGAAACCGTTTGCATGAAAAAAATCTAAATTGATGCTCCCAATAATGCATGAATTGAAAGCTGCTAAGCGAAACCAGAAGTTGTGTGACATCACTCCCAAAACGATCTCATCAGCGAACAAGCAAATACAGTGCAAATTCCATAAGCAAAGTTTCTCCTTTGCGTTGCGATTTGCGTTGATTTGCGTTGCGATTCCTCATCTTCAGAAGATATATCAGGTTTTTTTCTGACGTAAATAAATGTTTTTAATATAGATGACAATGTTTGCAATTATTACAAGTTGATTCAAAGCTTTAAAAGCTTGTTAAAATTTGCGACTTAAAAATTTCATTTTGGAGCAAATCAATGTACTAATTCAATGGTTATTTTTAACATTAGGTTTTGCATTAGAATTTGCTATGTTAGGCTGCTGCCGAGCAGGGAAAATTCGGAATGTAATTTGGTTTCAACCTATGATTTCTTTTGTAAGAATTCATACATGGTGATAATTTTTGATACATTTTAATTCTATGACAATACTGTACATACAATATATGATATTATCGTGTGAAATGTCAAATCAAGAAACATATTTAATGCCTAACATTAGACACGAGCTTTGTAACACTTAGCTTTAGGCCTACATCATTAGAGCATTTTAAAAAGCGATGATATATTTTCATGAAACTTGAGATAACTTATTTACATATATATTTAAGAAAATAATAGCAGCTTGGTAAGAAATGTATTGATGAAAAAACCTTCTACTCCTAATGTAAATACGTCAAATTTAAAAGATCACACACGATAACACTTTGTTGTTTGTGTGATAAAAAAGCGGTAAAGAAATTCTGTTCTGGGAGTGACGTCATTACAAGTTCACCATATTTTTACGAGCAAGAACATGAGCTGATGAGAGCGAATACTATATTTGCTTTTTACTCCAATTCCTGCTTTTACAACCAACACAAATTTTGGAATAATTCTCTGAACCGCTTCTATTTTCAAAATAGATTTCTATTGTCAAAATGGACTGGAATAAAGCCTTCACATTACCATTATGCTATGTTTCGGTACTTAATAAACTCTGTACCAGAAAAGCTAACAAAAATTTTGTTACCTATTCTGGTACAGAGTTTATTAAGTACCAAAAAACAGCATAATGCTTAGTAATGTGAAGGCTTTATTCCAGTCCATTTCGACAATAGAAATCCATTTTGAAAATAGAAGCGGTTTCTGCCAAATAATCAAGTGAGAGTCATAAAAAAAAACCCATGTCGTGCCCTCTTTAAAGTGGACTACATTTATGGCATAAAGAATTTACTGGATCAAATATCACTTACAACTCAAGAATTGACTGGATTAAATATTCAGGCTACTCCTATATACCATTGAAAAAAATATATTTATAATAAAGAGAATTTGAAGAAGAAGGAATAAATGTCATCTGGTTAGAATCAATCATGCGGAGGATTTATCATCATCCATGATGTTTTATAACTTTCATCTGCTATTCATAAACCACTCACTCATTACTTTGAACATGACATTTGTAGGGTATGTCAGTAATTGTGACTTCTTTGCCTTCTGCCAGAAGTATTAATACAGGAGTGACACCTACAATTGAATTTTTGTTTCATTGCTTTCAGGAACAAGCATTTAATTTGCGGTGAAAAGTTTTTAAAATGTTGTTTTATCTATCTATCTATCTATCTATCTATCTATCTATCTATCTATATAATATATAGATATATATATATTTGTATATATATACATATATATACATTTATATATGCATATATATATATATATATATATATATATATCTGTACATATATATATATGTTTATATACATATATATATATACATATATATATATATATATATATATATATATCTATCTATCTATATATATATACATATACATACATACACATATACATATATATATATATATATATATATATATATATATATATATATATATATATATATATATATATATATATATATATATATATATATATTTATATATATTTATATATATATATAAATACATATCAAATTTCAACCCTGGCATAAACGGTCATTTCTATTTTTGTTCATACTGCCATGTTGGTCCCTTGAAAAGAAAGATATCACCGTGCATGTGTTATTATAAATTATTCAGAAAATTTGGGTGCTTAAAGGAAAGGTATCGTCGCATAAATAAATTCAGAAGTAAACACTACTGAGCAAGTAACGTCATGCGTGGTTTTCAATTTCCTTATTGATTGTAAGAAATCTGTGATGTTATCGACAGCATATGTAGGCCTCTATGTTCCATCCGGCCGATGTGTGATCAATAACATTACAGATTTCTCACTAATAGGGAAAATTGAAAACCAGAACCGATGTTAGCAGCGCGGCGGCGTTCACTTCTGAAAGCATTAATGAGACGATATCTTTCCTTTAGGACATCCAAGAAGTTTGATATCTTACGGACTGTAAGGAGACCTCTCGAAAGGACCTTGAGGCATTTTCGCTTGTAATCCTTGCTATGCTTTTAAAAGCCACTATGCAATTTTTTCCCGTAAATGTAGAAACATTTTTGCTAACCACATTTGTCCCCTAGCTCTCCTGTCACTCACCTGCATGCCATGGAATGGGCAGAAGCCCACCAACAGGTCCATAGATGGATTCAAGGTCAGGTTCTTCCTCATCTATCTTATTGGTTGAAGATTTCTTGGACCTGGAAAATTGAACAATGAGGTATAAATATGTGATGATGTTTTAGTGACTGCCTTGATGATCAATGGCTATTTTCTTGCCCCCTGGGTGCATTATATTGCAAAGGAATATCAAAATCTATTCTTTTGACAAAGAATGACACAAGTTACTGGAGAGATGTTTAAATGAAGAGTGTTCATCGGTGATTTTTCATAAAGTTTAAGGAGACACAATAAAGTTTTCTTTTCAACCGAAAAAATGTACCATCTTCTCCATAAAAAAAAATTCTCTTTAAAAAAAAAATATTCTATGATATTAACTTTTTTCAAAATGAGTCCAACACCTGATGTTTCCCAACACTTCAAAATTGACTTAAAAAATCTACCATTAAGTTCAGTATTTGGAATAATTATGGAGTGTTTTTTGTACCTGGTTCAACTGTTTAGCTGATATTTTGAAGCAAGCACACTCTTAACAACCATGGCATTTGATGTAGTACATACTGCAGTAGAGACAACATGGAAATATCCCATGCAGCCAGAGGTGTACTTTGAACCTACTTGGCAAACTGCAATTTCAACTGAGCGGTAAAGTCAACATATCACAGTGGATACACTTCATTGGTTTGAAAGCCTAAAGTGTTGGTTCACACTGATACTGTAATAGCAACTTGTACGAATACCTTATTGTTGAATGCAATCTTTTGTGTTGAGAATGTACACAAAGATTCTCACGCTCCCAAACAGTCGTGTGGAAAAGGGGTTTTTGATTTGGTTTTGATTTGAAAAGGGTGTTTGATGACATATATTCACAATTTTAAAGTCCTTATGAATCATTTTCAGTCGAAAAGAAAAATTGGAGATCACTGATCACAACATTAACAAAATAGGTCGTGAGTAAACAACAGTATATGTGGTAATTATTTGCTCTAAAAACGTCCTCATGTAATTGTGTGATGAAAAGTACATTAAATTGCAAAGAGGGAAGTATGTATTCACTAAAGGTGTATTCACTACATTAATATTATTTCTGTTGTAAATTTTTGTGGGCAGATTTTCAACACCTTTATTCAGAGCCAAGGGAAATGTTATATAATTAGTTCTACTATCTCCCAGATACTTATTTTTCTACCTACAACAGAAAATACAAGAAAAAGACACATAAGAAGCAGCTTTTTGATTTTCCAAAAAAACAAAATGACAATTTCTGACGTTATCAATGTTATATCAGATTTGTTTTAGTTCACTTACATTTGTTTAATGTGTGGGCATTATAGCTTATCTTCACAATTACCACTTATCCATTAAGCCAATCATAAGGAAACCCTATCTTCAGTACAAATCAAAAAGCAGTATTTGGCTTCCATTCATATCAAACAGAAAATAAGA
Source organism: Chiridota heheva (assembly GCA_020152595.1). Lineage (NCBI taxonomy): Eukaryota > Metazoa > Echinodermata > Holothuroidea > Apodida > Chiridotidae > Chiridota > Chiridota heheva. The sequence goes on along the minus strand of JAIGNY010002700.1, from coordinate 555,889 downwards.
GATGAAAACTGGAAATCAATTTGGGTCTTTGATGGGCCATTCCCAGTCTGTGTTGTACAGGACAGACCACGGAATGGCCCTGATAATCTTTAACAAGCAGTGTATGAAAAGTTGTTGACTTGTTACTGATGACAGTGCATTGCTTTAAACTTCAAAAGAGAGGTTGAATCGCTTTTTTTTGTCCTGAAATGATATTTTCATAAAATGTTAATCAATCATGTTGTTTACTGCCTGTTCCAATCATGTGCCTGGTATAGAAGGGTAGGCTCGCATAGAGCATGGGACAAGGGGCTGTGTTTCATCTGGCAAAAGAATATGACACCCTTACATCAAATCAAACGGAAAAATATAACACAAGGGTAAATGGATAATCTGCCCAATTCCCCACCTTAAGTGCTTGTGCCATCCTTGCGTAAACCCTGGCTATGATGTTTTTAAAAATACCACAGCCTGTGCCATCCTTGTGAAAACCCTGGCTTATGTCATTCTTAAAATACTACAGCCATATTTAAGTCCAAACTACAGTTTACTAGGGTCTGCATCTCTTCCTAATGGTTTCAAATTTGATCTACACTCCCCTCCCCCCAACCTCCCCATGCTGAAAAAGATCTATGAAGATGAGTCTGAGATGGAACTTCTTGCTGATCTGGCTTTTACCTAAGCATGATATTTTCAGCACGTCAGCCTGAAATTTGCAGCAAATCAGCCTGATATTTTCAGAACCCCAGCTGATTTTTCAGCACCTCAGCCTGATTATTTCAGCACTTCAAGACTTTATTTTCAGCACCTCAAGCTTGATATTTTCACCTGATATTTTCAGCACTTCAGTCTGATAATTTTAAGACAGAAACATTAATGAAAAGTTTCCCTTTAAACCTACCCGCACCCAACACCTGAGTTTGCCTGAAAACTCAGGTATGACAATTATCAACCTGACTTCCTGTTCAGCATATTGTGCTTCCACTCAAAACAGTGATTGTTTATCTGCCACTTCCATGCATACTACAGCCAAGTAACCCAAGGTTATATGTGTGTGTGTGTGTGTATAAGATTACAGAAAGCCAGTGCTGAATAATCATGGCATTTTTGTGATTGATATCACTTATCCAAATACAATGCATTTACAGAAAGCAAGATCTAGTATTCTTGTGAAGGTCACTTAAACCACAACATTACAGAGCTTACTGGAAATGGTGTTAGGTACTAAATGGGAGAAGTTTGTTTTTAAACGGGTAATAAAAATAGCTGTGCATCATATGCCTGAGGTAATATGTGCATTAACTATGAATGATTGATTTTGGAGCGGTACTCCTTAAAAAAATATTGCTTCCTGAAACTGACAGGATCAAATATGTGAGCTACTTACGGATCCTCTTTACACGTATCAGAATAAATTCCTGCTTTCCAGAATCGTTTTCGTTGTAACAGACGCTCTACAGGATTTTTGCCACCTTTTTTAACTTCCTCTGCACTCTGAACTTTGGCCTTGGGGATTTTCTTTGCTTTGGCTAAACCCAGCAAGGGCCTTCCTCTCTTTCGTGTCTTTAAAAGTGGTTTCTTGGTTGTCGTGGCGACAGGCAGAATGCTCTCACTTGTGGGATCCACACTCACAGTGGATTCTGCTGGTTTGTCACTAGGTAATAACAATAATATCATTCCTCACATAATCACAATCTGACATACCTATGAAATTTCAAGATGATTCTTAGTGACCCTAAGAAATTTGCAAGAATATCAACTGAAGAATCACAATGTTAATTTCTGAAAACACTAGTTTGAGCAACTTTGTAAATAGCTATTAAGTATGAAGAACATTTCTGTATGAAGAACTTAATTAGTTTTCATTAGAGACACACAGAATACCAATGCTCTTGAAGTTATTGAGATATAATGAAGTTTATTTGTTTACGGTGCGATTACGATATTATGAACAAATTTAGATCAGAAAGGGAAGTTGCTGGCTGAAACTTTCTATCCCCACTATTAGTTTTCTCAAAATATTCATCATGCACTTTAAAAAAATATTTTTCCAAAGTTTTGATAGCAATGGAAAAAGAACTAAGGACACTTCAAGGGGAATAGGTCACATCAAAAAAACCCATCATTTTTCAGTATTTCATGATAAAATTTGTGATACAACAAAAGCAAATCCATTGTTCTTTGGTCATCTGCCAAAAAATGTGAGTCCACCTAATGATTTTTGCTGTCATTTATATCATGAACTTACGCAATACTTGAGAATACCTTACGAGCTGGTAAGAAGGAATAACCCACTGCATGACCCTTACAGAAAAACTAGCTTTGTCACAAGCTTGCGGCAAGCCAACAGTTTTAGCTTGCACAAGCTTGCGGCAAATTTGCAGCAAGCTAGTTTGGGACAAATGCAAGTTTGCGCAATTTGGGACAAATGCAAGCTTGCACAAGCTAACAGAAACCTTTCCGCAAGCTTGCACAAGCTAGCAAAACCTTTCTGCAAGCTAGCTAAAACTTTCTGCAAGCTTGTGCAAGCTAACAAATTTATTTTGCTAGCTTGCGCAAGCTAACAAATATATTTTGCTAGCTTGCGCAAGCTAACAAATATATTTTGCTAGCTTGCACAAGCTAGCAAGCTTCCATTTGTCCCAAATACTATCTTGCTGCCAGCTTGTCACAAAGTTGCAGCAAGCTTGCACAACCTAAAAATTATTAGCTTGTCATTAGCTTTCGCAAGCTTGCTGCAAGCTATTTTTTTCTGTAAGGAAACATTTGAAAATGAACAGTCATATTTTCTGACTGTGCCTAATATCACCCACATACAATCATGGTGGGTTGCTTTTTAGGATATAAGGCCACATCTAAACGAAGAATGTTAAATATTTTATGTAGTAATTTTATTGTTAACAAACAAGAGGTTCTATTCTTACCAAGAATCCTCCGTCGTGACCTCTGGAGGTGGTTCCTTCATCAACTTCCTTTTCTTCAATGGTATGGACGATTCATCAAGAACCGGAACAGCGCCATCTACCTTCTTCTTCGGTGGTCTTGGTATCTGGAATTTCCTGCCTCTTACGCCTGCAAGAACCGTCCTCATAGATGCAGCTGCGGGTTTACCCTGCCCATACACCACTTTGACAGAAACCTCACTTGGTAAGGGGGTAAAATGGTTCCATTTGTACCTCAGAGGGAGCCTCTTTTGACCTGCATCAACATCCTTGTTACTACCCACCAAGACATTCTCTAATGGTGATGAATCAGTTCTTTGTTTGTCATTCTCATTTGATCTCACTTGAGGATTTATCTTAGGTTTTGGGATGAGATTAGCAAGAGGAGTTTCATCTGATAATGTCTCTGATTCTTCTCCACTGCTCTCTTTCCGAGCGGCTGTGGGGGAGTCTAAATCAAGAGGTGATGGCAACTGTTCAGGATGAACATTACTTCCTATTTCAACCTCTGGTGTACTTCTTACTGTTTCTTTTGAAAGCAAAACATTTTGAGAAGAATTTGACAGTGAATGAGGGAGGGGGTGCTTTCTCTTACGTCCTCGTTTGTTCTTGGTTTGTATGGTACTGTTAATTTCTTGCGGCGATTGCATTACATGACCAGCTGCAGAGGAAGCGGGTTTTGAGGCATCACCTTTTGGAATGTTTAGGGAGAATTTCAGATGTGACAGTTTTATTCTTTGGCTTCCTGATGACCTTCTTCTTCTTTACTAACGGAGGAGTTCTAATAATATTTGTTTCAAAAGTTGTGGAACCCTCAGGGCTTCCATCCTGGGCTGAACCTGGTTTGTCATGTGTAGTTTGGATACATTCTACATCAGTTTCTACAATGAGTGAACATTGCTGAGTGATGGACATGATTTTCTTTTTTCCAGTCTTCATTTTCTTTTTAGTCACTCTCATAACTTTTAATGCAAACTTCTTACCCTTGGTTCCTTTTGGTTTTGGTGGTCTGCCTCTTTTACGGTGGATAGGAACAGGGTGAACCGGTAATTGTTCTGGGGAGGTGGACTCTGAGAGCTGAATAGCATTTTCTTGAGAGATGTTTGACGTGCACTCTGTAGGGATGGGAGCTGTGCCCTCTCTCTGTTCAGTGTTAATGGAAGCATTTGCATTTTGATCAAATTTTTAGGCAACGGTTTTCTTCCTCGTTTTTTCTTACTTTTACCAGGAGGTCTCCCTCTCGGTCTTTTCACTTGTGGCACCGTCTCCACCCTACTACCAGAAGAAGGAGAATTTGGCTGATTACACACAACACCATCATCCACCCTTGCATCAGTTCTGTAATTCAATTTTTCAGATAAACCATTTTCTGCAGAACCATCTCGGGTATCAAGGGATACCAGTGCTATTGAAGAGAAGGAGGATACCATCACATTACTGTCTCCACCAGGAGAATTTCCCGTATTACTGTTAAGAGTCATTCTAATTTCAGTTGTATTTATTCTACTTTGTTGAACATTTTGAAAAGTCTGATTTGATGGAAGATTAGCTTTTTCAGTTGTGTGTGCATCCTTTTGGTGGTGCGAAAGAGGGCTAGGCAGAGAATGCTCGATTCCAGGTTGCGAATGTTGGCTGTCGGGTGACATCAAAGAATGAGATTGATCCGAACCCAAATAAGCTGGTTCTTGATTACGAAGAGCAGTTGCTAGGTATGAAGGTCGCAGATATGAAGAATAACATTGATTTTCCTTTCCGATGAGTGTTAAAAAGTTTGGACTTTTTTTCTGAGGAGATTTTAGTAGAATTGAAAGACTTTCCTCCTGCTGGGTGAGCCTCATGGACCTCATCTGTAAAATAAGTGAGTCCAATTCAAAGAGGAATGTGGGACTTAACCGACCACCGCGGTTAAGACGAGCCTTGCGCTTTCTTCGCCTGTGGTAATAACTTGGGTAGTGATAATAATGGTGGTGGTGGTGATGGTGATGCATGTGTCTGCGGTACTTGTCCCTCTTGCCATACCCATACAACCCATGGTTAGATGTTGCCAGTAAGTGTGTTTCCAGTACTTCGCCTGAAACCTCCGACTCTGTTACTGAAGTCACTGACGACCTTCCTTGTTTATCGCTACCATTTCTCTCCGGGTTACTGTTATTGTCAGTTCCTATACCACTATCACTTAACAATGTCTCTTCGCTCAAACACGTGGAGGCACTCTGAGGGGAAGGAGTTTGCTCCTTATTCTTATCTTTCAACAAGTCACTGTTCTCAACAGCGGCTTGCTCAAGGTGCTGCTTAGTTTTACCATGAGGTGTCTTTGGGGGTTCTAGAAACACATGTCTTTGTTCTTTGTTTGATAAAGTTGATTTTTCGCTCGGCGATAAACTCATGTGGTCAGATAAAGACCCTGGACTGTTCAGATTGTTATGTTTGGGCTTTTTCTTCTTTTTTGGCTTTGCAATGGTGATGCGTGGACCAGTTATGACTGGGGCAGTCCCTAACAGCATGGCGCTAACTTTCTTCTTCTTTTTAAACAAAGAGGGCAAACTATCCTGGAATGGTGGATCCTCGGGTATCTCAATGCTCAATGGCAGCGAGGGATTGGCGGGATCTAAGGTCAAGGGACTTGCAGAGTTCCTTTTTAACTTTGCCTTTTTCACTTTTTTCTGCTTTTTCAATAACCCTTTTACCTTTTTCAGCTGCCTTGCCTTAAGTTTTGCTTTCAGTTTAGCTTTTGCTTTGAGTTTTTGGACACTGAGCTTCTTCTTCCTCCGATGAAATTGTGGTGGGCGCAAAAGTTCTGGAGGGAGACTATGAGGATTTGGAAGATTGTCTACAGTCGGTGGGAAAAACAAAGGCACCAGCTCAGAGAAGGTAAGGCTACCTTGCCCAGTTGGTGGAGGCTTTGCAACACTTGCAGGTCCTGTCAGATTATTCTTTGTTCGTGGTCTGCCTCTTGGTCTTTTTGGAGGTAGTGGTTCCTCTCTGATTTTCTTTGGCCTTCCACGCTTCTTTGGTTTGACTTCTCCAGACTTGCTAGCAAGGGTACTAACAGTTCCCGGCTCCCCAGTCAAAGACAAAATGGTTCTAGGTCTTCCCACTTTCCCCATACCCTTTGACTTTCTACCCACAACCCCCTTTCTAACCCCTGTTACAATTTTACGTTTGTAAGTTCTTTTTGACAATTTTTGTGATGTGGATTTTCCAGTTAATGAATATTCATATTCTGACTCTGAATTGTTCCTAAACTTAGATACAATTTTCCTCTTTGAACATTTTGAATAGTTCATTTCATTTGTTGCCTCTAACCTTTCCAAAGGAATATTTGTTTGGAAATTATCTGAATCGCCTTTCGCTTCTTTGGCTGACACACAGGGGTCTTTTAATGGATTTTCGGAATTTTGCACAATTTTTCTAGGTCTTCCAGGTGATTTCTTTTTAACAACTCCAACAGGAACAACTTGATTTTTTCTAGGCCTACCCACTTTTCGAGGGAGTGGATTAATTTGTGATAACACAGTTTTATCACTCGACGTTTCTTGTATAAGTTCCGTAATGTTCGATCTTCCATTCAGCAAATCTGCCGGTAATGTGGGCACAGAAGTTCCTCCCTGTTTGGTCAGGGCATTACTTATTTCCACCAAACTTGAACCGATCTTCTGCCCCAATTTTTGAAGAGTTTCTTTCGCTCGTGGGCTGTACCCTGAATGAACAGTGTAATTTGGCGGACTCTCTTTCATTGTGTGATTCTCTATATCCTGTTCATCGCTTGTTGTGTTTGGGGTTGTATCTGATTCCTTTTCACTTGGAATTGCATCGGAATCAAAGTTATGAGCGTATGATTTATACCCAAAGTCTGGTGACTGTGGCACAGGTTGTGGTGGAACTCCCTCCTGCACCTCTATCACCATGCCCGTTTCAATAGGCATAGGGGGCGGTGAATTTCCAGATGATGGTGTGAGAGCATGTTCTACAGATGAAGTGGTTGTCACTGGGATGGGACAAACCGTCTGTGAGTTCACTAAGTGTGTCACAGGAACTACGACGCTAGATACCATCGTTGTTACTACTGGTACTTCACTGTAAGGGCCCTGCTGGGTTTCAGTGTCAGAGAAACCAAGATCCGATTCATTCATGAGGGACCTTGCCAGTGTTTCCATTTCAGATACGTTTCCACTATTTACAAGAGCCTGGAGTATTTTTTCCTCCATATTCAGAAGCGAATCCTGCCCAGACTCATTTCCACATCCATCTGAAGAAGCTTGATCTTTTGCATGCATCGCTGTGGTTACGATATTTGCTATTGCTGTGTCGATGGCGGTATTTACAGTCAGGCCGCTCTTGTCTCCCGTGGTCATATCTTCCGTTGACTGCAGTTGCAACTGTATTGCTTGTATTTCAAGGCTGCTATCCATTTTGTTCTGAGCTCTTTGGGCTATTTTCTTCCTTGCGAGTAATTTGCGGATCCTTGCAGGTAATTGAGGAACCTTGAAGACTGGAAATTCTTTCCTCTTTACATTTGTCTGAAAGATAAAAACAATTAAAATTATATAATGATGTGTTTCTTAGACAGAAATTATTAAAGCAGGGGCGTAGCCAGAGGGGGGCAGGGGGAATGAGCCTCCTTTCAGAGGTCCTGCCCCGTTTCCCCCAAAATTAAATGACAGAATATAGAGTAATTGTTCTTGGCCTCATTAGGCTCGCCCCCACAAAATGTAACCCTGCCCCACTCTTGTCCCCCCCTCCCCACTCCCCAAATCCCAGTGCCTAGCTATGCCACTGTAGCAGAAATTTACAACAAAACAACATACACTCAATAAATGTTACAGATGTAAAAATCTAAACTGCATAACGTAATATGTCTATTATTTTTAATATTTTGATAATGCTCAACACTGGAAGCAAAAGTGAAATTCTACCCTATTACGCACGCATATCAACAAAATGTTTTGTCCAAGAATTAAGCCTCTGGCATAAAACTGAAAAATCAATTTCATGATTCTTTTTGACTTAAAACAACCCCAAACCAGGATCTTTGATTAAAGTGCATCTTGTAATGTTTCTGATCATATTTCTTAATTAAGGAGACCTACTCCTTATCAACAACCGCACACTCTATCTTTCAACTTGCAATCAATGATAGGCAACAAGCTGTTTTATTTCAAAACACACCACAGAGTGCTGTAAAATTAAAACAGATGATTTATTGGCACACAGCGCTATTTTGCGTATCTATGACTGATGACTTCGGTCACAATTAGTGGCTTCCGCTAATTGAGCAACTGAAAGCTACTCGGCAATAATTGCTGGAGTTGCCCAATAAGAGGGATTACTTATCAGGGTCTTGATTAAAATAATGAGCTATTGGGCCTGATATAAACCAGGTTTAATAGTGTCACATAACTACTTTATATTACAGATGCCTCTCAAAGGTTGTATATGATTGATAATACTTCAATATTGAGAATATTGAATCAATGAGGGAGGTACCAATTAAGAAATGGTACCAGTCCCTGAATATATTGCTAACAAGATTATGTTGATAACTACACAAATAAGACAACAAAATGATGATTAATTATGTTGTCATTACTGTTTTATTGAAATGAAGAATCATGACACCTAGAAATGTGAGCATATCAGAACTGTAACTCCCCCTTCTGACCTTTAGTTAAATACTATAAATAAAGTACAACATTTTATAGATTGTTATGTTTTTAAACACAAGTTTTGATGTGGGAGGTTCATCTTTGTTAAAATGTTGTAATTTGGTGTGGAGGGATGGGGAGAGGAAGGGAGGAGGGAGGGAGGGGAGGGAAGGGGAAGGGAGGAGGGCAGGGGTAAGGGAGGGAGGAGGGGATGGGAGGGAAGAAGGGAGGGAAAAGGGAGGGGCAGGGAATGGAAAGAGGGGAAGGGAGGGAAGGAGAAAGAGAGGGGAGGGGGAGGAGGGGAAGGGAAGGGAGGGGGAGAGGGGAGGAGGGGGAAGGAGGGGAAGAGAGGGAGGGAGGGGAGGTAGTGCTCTGCCCTGAACATCCAATTACTATCGTGAAGTTTATTGTGGGTCAGGTTTAATGGATACACTTAGTTTTAAGCCAGATTCTTTGACAGATGCACTCTGCTTCACAGAAATTAAATTTTATATACTGCATTTTCTTTCTCATATTTGTCAATGTGAAGATAAAACTAAAAGAAAAAAATCAAACAAATTTCTCGCAAGCCCAAACCTGTACATTCGGAATCAAAAGTTATGGAATGTTTTTGTAAAAAGCTCGAAAATGTTCTTCAGACCAAAAATAAAGTCTCTAATACCGACAAATGTCATGTACAATCTTATTAGTCAAAAGCACTCTCGACGCTACATTTAATTGCCAATGGGCAAATAGGAAAAATAAGAACTTAATTGCTTAATAATCTGTTGCTATAGCAACGAGGCTTGTTGATCTTTGCCAATTGCGAGCTTTCTGCAGCTGCATGCGTCAGTTTTCTGATATAATGACAGATCTATAATTCTCAGAAAGAAGGAGGTAGGTGAACAGCTTTTCAGCCTCTAGGGAGAGAAACTTATTTTCCCCTTCTGAAAAAGTACAAAATAGGCTTAAATCATGACAGATAAGTTTTCATTATCTGCTAGTAAAATGGCTAATTTTGTGGTTACTTTCAAGGACAAGTACAACCAATGTGGTTTGTGCTGTGGCTTCTTGGTTGGAGGAAATATCAAATACCAAAACACTGTGACAAACATGATTTACAGATTATTAGAAAATGATCCCTGAGGCATTCTTCAATCTTTTCTGATTTTCTAATATGTTGAAGGCAAAATTAATTTTCCTCTTATTATGGCTGACTAAAGCTTAAAATCTAATTTATCTACAGTGATTAAACTTTGCAAAGCTGTGAAGTTTTTGAATTCAACGTGGTTTCAGTTCAGTAGGAAAAACTATAGAGCATTTTTAAATAACCTAATTATATAAAGGATTAGATCAGTGGACAAGCAAGTCTATCTTATATGAAAGATGACTTCAAGGTAAGAAAATAGTGAAAAAAGCATTTAGAAAAATCTTGTTCCATTCAGGAGATATCTAAGTTTAAAGATTGATATCATTTGTATAAAAACAACTGAAATCAGACTAGTTGTGATGTCATATTAAAGGATTAGTTCAGGGGTCAATCATGTCCATCTTATATAAAAGAGGACTTCAAAAGAAACAAAATAGTGAAGAAAGAATTCAAATTCTAATTCTGTTCAGGAGATACCTACATTGAAAGTTTTATATTATTTGTGTAGAAACGACTGAAATCAAGACTGCTGTAGTTGTGATGTCATAGCCTCAGATTCCTCAAAGTCTTTATGTATTCTATCATATTTTGTCCTGCGAATTTGTGGCTGAACAACCATGGGATATGTCAAAAAAGTAATAAAATTGAATCTAGGAAGGGTATTTATAATATACCACCTAAAGAAAGTTCAAGGAAAAATAATTCAATTAGTGAAAAATAAAATAAACTTTCTTTAAAATAAATTAACAATTGTTAAGAATGTGAGGATGAAGACTTTCCATATTAGACTTACTGCACCAGTCACTTCTACACCGATAAGACTATTGAATATCTCCTTAACGAAATAAGATTTTGAACAGTTTCTTCACTATTTTGTTTCTTTTGAAGTCCTCTTTCATATAAGATGGACATGCTTGGCCACTGATCTATTAATCCTTTAATTCAACTAAAAAGCATACAGACAAAAACATATTCATATTTGTGGATGAGAAAATTTGAAAGCTAGGAGATTAAAAAGGGAAATCTTTTGATGATTTATGTAATGCTATATTATTATGGGATGTATGTTCCAATTACTGAATAAAATTAATTATTTTCTCAATGTGGTTTGCACTGAAATGAATGAATACAATGGACACTTAATTCACTATATTGAAAATTATACAATGAATATTTCATGATTGACTATGTGATTACTTATCTAAATCGATCCTTAAATATCATGTTTAGTCATGTAGGAATTTAGAAAATATAAATTGTTGTATCTTTAGCTTAAAACTTTCCATCCATCATTTATACTGTCATCCCAGAAGTGTATTGAATCGAATGTTAAATGTTAATTTATTCAGGTGCAGTATAGACCACAACACAGAGCATTATACGCAGTCTCGCCTGAGAATATCGCTGCAGCCAGCACACACAAGATGCGGTACATTGATATGATAAAGGAGCTTGAACTTCACACTTCTTCCTAATGAGATGATGATAAAATATATAGGCCACAGTCAGAGGCAAGCCAAGCTTATCAAATGTCAGCGTGTCTACAGAGGCAGTAATTAGAGTTCGCTGTAGTACACGGAAACTTCAAAAACAACGTCCCTCTGGGAAATGTCAGAGATAGAGCAAGCTACAAACTGAATTTCTACAATGCTTGTATAAATGTTTAAACATAATTAACTGTTTGATGGGTAAATAGGTGGATAGAATATAACATGAATGGGGGCCATCGTGGAAAACAGCCAATATGCCTGTAGTTGCTCGGAAAACGGAAATGAATTCCCTTGGTTATCATCTACTTACTAAGGATCAGTATTGATTCTGTATGTAAAATTCTTTTTATTTGTCTGACGTTCCAGGCACTTATAACTGATACAGAGAACATGAAAGGGGTAGTGAACTTAATACAAAATGTCTGCAGGAATGCTAACCATAACACTGCTTTAAATTGATTGATTTATAACTCAAATTTCACCTGACAACAAATATGACCGACCACTTGGAAAGTTTCTCCTTGTGGTGTCTGCAAACTGTACAGGACTGCTAACATAAAAAGTTCATCGACATAACATTTTGCTAGAGATGATTATATTTAGAGAAACCACATGGCACAACTTGTAAGGATCTTTACTGAAATGTGCGCTTGCTCTAGATGTCAGACTGCAAGTAGACTTGTCTTTTGTTGATGTTTTCTTTGCAGCTGCTACCAATGGTCCAGATTTGAGGGGTACAAGGGAGACAAATTTCCCCCTCTCTTTTTTCCATATCTATTTATCTGTTATGGTAATTTTGTGTATCTTAATTTCATTTTATAATTCCCCCACTTTCAGTATTTGACAACTACCCCCCCCCCTCCCCTTGGTAGAAAAATTCTGCCCACACTTACACACATTCAATCATATGAAATAAAAGGATATTGCATACACAGGGGTAACAAGAAGTTTACTTAAGAATATTATACTGCATCCTCAATACTCCCAACTATAACCAGGTCCGGATTTAGGTAGCGGCAAGAGGGGCAGTTGCACTCGGACCTCCACAACCAGGGGCCTCCACAACAAGGGGCCTCCACATATTTCACGGAGAATTTGTTTTTGTGAGAAGTAGTAAAGTGGAACAGATATTTGTCTTCTTTCATTCTCTATTTTATATCATAATCAATCATCTTTATATTTCATTATCAATCATCTTTATATCTCATTATCAATCGTTATAATTTCTAAGAATGTTTTGACTTCGTAGATTCTCACAGATTGATCATGATGTTCAAATTAAAAGAAGTACATTTTTATTCAGATTCTTTGTTCTTGAAAAATTATTGTCACCTTTTTTAAGTATTCTAAGGTGGGCCTCCACTACTTGAAGGCTGCCCAGGGGTCTCCACATGTCTAAATCCGGCCCTGACTATAACTCCTTTAATATAACTGATTCTATCAAAATTTAAGAGCACTTACAACACTCAGTACAAGGAGACATCAACCTTCAAAGATAATGTAGAAATCAAACATATTTCTGTTACACTGCCTTCCCTTACAGAAAAACTAGCTTTGTCACAAGCTTGCGGCAAGTTAACAATTTTTAGCTTGCGTAAGCTTGATGCAACCTTGCGGCAAGCTTGCAGCAAACTAGTATTTAGGACAAATGCAAGCTTGCGCAAGCTAGCTCAAACCTTTCCGCAAGCTAGCAAAACGTTTCTGCAAGCTTGCAAAAAGTTTCTGCAAGCTTGCACAAGTTAACAAATATATTTTGCTAGCTTGCACAAGCTAATGTTAATTTGCGCAAGCTAGCAAGCTTGCATTTGTCCCAAATACTAACTTCCAGCAAGATTGCGCAAGCTAAAAATTGTTAGCTTGTTGCAAGCTTGCTGCAAGTTATTAGTTTTTTCTGTAAAGGTTACCATATCAATTTTAAAGCACATTTCATCTTCTTAGGAGAAAACATTCTTTTCCTTCGACAATCTCAATGGCATACTTCCACAAGATCAACATACACACAGATACCGATTCAATCACTTCAAATGTTCCAAAGATTCCCAATTCTTAAAAAGATTTCATATAAAACATCAAACATCGCATCCTTCACTTAATGCTTCATAATGACCCCACAATGATAGTCCATATATTTGGCTGATTTTCTTTTATCTTAGCCTTTGCACGCTTACGTCAGCAGAGGCCTACATTGTAATATGATCCTTGTCCTAAATGTCAAGTTTCTACCTGATAGTGACATTTGAACATCAGGTGATGAGGTTGAAATTAAAGCAAAACTGAAAGGCTTCCGGGCATTAACTCAGCAGAATTGCATCGATATTTTACTAATTAGACAAATCATCGGAGTTGTAAGGTTTCAGTATTTAATAAAATACATTTCAGTATTTGATAAAATACATTTCAGAATTTGAGTTCCTCACTTTCCTTTAAATTATGCCGGAGTTTCTAACCTTTCAAATACTTGATGTCTGTTTTTCTTCAAAATTGAGCAAGTTGAACAATAATTTGGGTTGAGTAAAAACAATCACTTTAAACAGTAATCCTTCTTTCCGTGTATAAAGCAAAATCTGTCATCTTTGATTATGTTTGTTTATTTATTTATTCATTTATTTATTAAGTACCCTTCCCATCATGCACCATAAGTAAGTTCACAATGATAATTCCTTCATTTTCCCCTACAAAGAAAAACATTTATACAGCACTGTAAGGAACCTCTCAGTTTATCTGTAGTATTCTTACATGATTCAATCAAAATCTTTTCCTGCTCCGTAGAGTATAAAATGTACAGATAATTTTCAATTGGGTTCCTAATGAAAAAAGGGCCTTTTCTAGAACAGATATATTACAAGCATATAATCTGAAAGGCTGAGATAGGAGTGATTAAATTAGGCATTGGCAAAATTGATTAAACTGTTCTTAGCTGACAAGTTCTTCTTTTGTAAACCTCTTCAAACTATAAACAAAAGCTGTGTGTTTTGAAAAGCTGTTGCACGCGAAAGGCCTCTGTAGGGTTTATTTTAATAGGATTGCCATAAATGTATGCAATAAAGTCTAAGCCTGGTCAATTTGTCTCGGGCAATTTCTTTGATCTAACCCATTTAAATAAGAATTATAAAGTTGATGAGAAGGCAGAAAGATGCATTAAATTCTGCTGAGGAGGGGCAAACTTAGGGGATGATTTCAATCTGCAATTGAAATTTTTATTTTTATTTTTTGATGCGAGAAAGCCTAAATAATCTCCCAAGAGAGGTTTATAAAAAAAAAATGGCTTTGCGCTATTAAAGATCAGCCACTGACTGAATGCATGCATATAAGTGGTGCAGGATAACGCGAGGAAAGACACACTCAGTTCCCTTCTCAAAAACAAACTCAAAAACAAAAGAAAGCTGTATATTTCAGCTTGAGCTGTTGAAGATTGGAATTCACACAATGTGATAAATAGGTCGTTGCAAAATTCATAGCAGAAGAATTGTACTAATAAGTAAGTTTTTGATAAATGGTAAAGATATATAAGGCACATTCACATAACAATACATAGAATCTTCTGGAAAGAACATTTAATCTGAGGTTGCCATTTTAAAGTCAACCATGTTAATGTTTCTATCACAAATCACAAAATATGAAGTCTCGCCCTCAAACAATTTATCTCAACAGGGGCGTTCAGGAGCTGCAATGGAACAGAAGACTATCAGAGAATATAGTTTAAATGCTTGAAAATTATTCAAACCCCTTGGGTTGTTACAAGTAATATACAACACTGCTGACAGAAAAAACAAAGCCTGCTGGTTTTAACTAAGGGAAATCACATTTGATCTCGTCGAAAGGAGAATTACCATTCCCGCAAGACATTCCTACATGAAAAAGTTCTTTGATTCCGATAATTGGTCCAAGAAGGTTCTATAATAGGAATAAGATAATTGGTCCCATCTAATAGATACAATTATACTCCTACAGAGATGAGAAGTTGATTTTGAAACAAAATAAATCAATCTGGTTAGGTCCTCCATGAAGTAAAGTACTTAAAATGGATTCATGCCAAAGAATGGATAGATTAAATACACAAAGCCAGCTCATCACCACAGAACTAAACAGATTGGCTTGGACAGCTGCACTAACAATCACGGCCCTTTGGTTTGATTGTTTTAAAACAGAGAGCTACCACATTTCCAGGACTGTCCAGGACTGTCCAGGGCAAAAGATGTGTTGTAAAGCTCATTACAGTGGTACAGTATTTCTAGGACCCCTCCCCCACAAAGAAATGCAATTTGCTGAGCCAGTAGGGTTAAGGCATACATCACACCCATTTGGTTGCAACCCCTGAAATTTAAAGGAAAGGTATCGTCCCATAAATAAATTCAGGAGTGAACACCGCCGAGCTGTTAACGTCACTTTCAGTTTCAATTTTCCATTTTGATTGCGAGAAATCTGCGATGTTATTAATAACAATGTAGGTCCCAATATTCAGTGCTGCGGATGTGTGATTGATAACATCGCGATTAATAGGAGAAATTTAAAACTGGAAGTGACGTTATCAGTACGGCTGCGTTAGCTTCTGAATGTATTTATGGGACGATACCTTTCCTTTAACAAGTGCAATACTACTGTAGTGAATTGGTACTGTACTTCCCTCAAGTGCTGCATTGTTTTCATGTTGTGTATAGCTATTGTTTATATCTTTTGTTTTCCAGGCTCAGTTAAGTTCTGTGTGTTGGGAAGTGTTGTGATTTAGTTCTCAGTCCTTTGCTTTCGTTTATTCAGTCTGTGGGTACATGCATATAGGCATTCTTCTCTCATTTCTAAATGCAGCAGAATAGGGAAGACATGTCTTGTCTTGGAGCTAGCCAGTTTGCCAGCTAAGTTGCTTTACTTATCTAAGTGCCTTTATATTCTTCAAGTTCTTTTACTTCAACTAAGTACTTTTGCCTGATCTATCAGCTAGATCATCTAATTACCTTTGCTTTCTCTCAGTACCTTTACTATGTACTTATGGTTGTCATGTCTTTATTAAACCATGTACTTTTACCTCGTGTCTATTACCTTTCTCAAATTTTCAATTACTAAAATAAATGCTTTTTGCACTTCTGTTATTTGATTGAGAAATTGGGAACAATTACCGTATATCACAAAACCATAAATCAAGAAAATATATACTTTCATTTCAATTACCACAATATAATAGTTATCCTGACTAATGTCACATGCTACAATTTTGTCAATTCTGATTTCCGAAGTTTCACGATGTGACCTTAAACTAACGATACTCAACAACTCAAGGGCTCTTGTGTTTCATGCAAAGATACAAGATGCAGCGTTAATTTCAATGACAAGTGATGCATTTGTTCATCACTGCAATGACTGGTATTATTTGATCCAGGCCCGCCAAGGGGAGGTGTGTGTGGGAAAGGGAGGGGTAAATTTTAAAACATTATAATGGCACAAAGCTGGTTAGGTTTCGTTGTGTAAACTTGATTGAATTTCTTAAAGAAAATTGCTTACATTCAAGGAGTTTAAACAATAAGTGGATTGATTGGGGAATCTTAAATGTTTATTCTTGGTAATTGGGTGCATAAAAAGTACTGTACGTTGTTCCTCAATTTTGATGTAGTTTCACAAAGAATGCTACTATAATTACTCATAATTCCCGTTCATTATATGCTCTTGCTCAAGTAAGTTTTATTTTATTTTTTTAGGTAATTGCTGTTCTGTTTTTAATCCAGTATCTTGATTGCCTGCCAAAAGGAACTTCAGCATATTTCTCTTTAGCCTGTTCTCCAACCTCCTTCAGTTAGCTTCATGTAATGATGTTTAAGGTCATATCAATGCAGATTTTGAGCATAAATTGTTGATATATTTTTTTCAGGAAGCAAGATTTGTTTCAGCAAAATTATGACAAGGATTATTTATCTCGCATTCGAGAGCTAAAATTAAATAAACCTGTTTGTTATTTAGAATGACTTTCAATTATTTTGGACTTGAATTTCATGCCAAGAGTACTGTCTACTACTGCCTAGGGCTTTTAGAGGTAAATGTATTTGGACCCTAAGCAAGTTTTGTTATTATTTTGGAGTCAATTTTAGCACTAAAATATTGAATATTCCAGGGGCTTTGCCCCCCCTTCGGGCTTCGCTGCTGGACCCAGGGCCCTTAAGCGGGCCCCTGGACCCCACGCCTATCAGTGAGTACTTTGCGCTTGCATTGCCACTAACGCAGCAAACTAGTCCTCCACAAAAACCATCCCCTCCGCTCAAAAAAATCGATCTACAGTAAATACACCCTTGTAGTGCCTACAGTAAAGCCAATGCATAATTAGGTACCTAATTATTCACCCGGTATCTTCTGCCCAGCAGGTGAACATCACCTGCCCAGCCAACCATGAGGTAGCCTTTTCTGCTCTTTCACTCATTCGGTCTATCAACCAAAACAGCAACACATTCCTAACTCACTTGGAATGTTCCTGACTCACTTGGATTGTGGTTGTGGTCATGTTGGTATATCCAGGGAGCTGTTCAAAGTAACAGCTCCCTGGTATATCCAGCCAGATACCCCTAGTGCAGGCATATCCAACTAGGTTACACGTAGCTTGGGTATATCTTGTGTTAATTATTTACCATTACATCTTCATTGTATGGTAGCATGTTCGTATACTAGCACGCATGCTCTGCCTATTTACTCAGCTACAGCTTGTATTCATAGGGTTTCTCATGTGTTTTCAATGGCAGGGTGACAGCAGCTTCCTGAGCCACACCACGTCATCCAAACCGGTGGACTATAAGGTCAGTACCCAAACTAAAATAACTCCTCTACTTGACTACCATCAACAGTTCATAATCTTTCCTCTCGGTCAACATCTGTCAAATTCAAGCCTTTCTTCAAGCACGTACTCTATCAAAATGTTTGTTGACATCCTAAGTTCTCTGCAGGTGCAAACATCGTGTAATAATTCATGTCAGCAGAGCCCCCACCGTGACGATGCAGCTCAGTTTCAACTTATCAATAGCCCTCATCTTTCACGCTGATTACGATCTAGGTGCCACAGTAGGCCCCAGGCTTGTTTGTCTTTGTAAGCATTTACTGTAGAATCTCTCAACGAGCAGCCACACTTAATTAATCTAAACACAAGTTTAGGAAATCATAAATGTTTTAAATTGGGTTTAATATCAATATCTGCAATGTTCATGTTAAGTTTGAATTGAACAAATTCTTCCGTCAGAATG
This sequence comes from Chiridota heheva, assembly GCA_020152595.1. Taxonomy (NCBI): domain Eukaryota; kingdom Metazoa; phylum Echinodermata; class Holothuroidea; order Apodida; family Chiridotidae; genus Chiridota; species Chiridota heheva. The sequence goes on along the minus strand of JAIGNY010002700.1, from coordinate 537,493 downwards.
TCGCCAAATCAAGGGTTGAAAAATATTAACAGCCTTGAACAAGAGGTTTGAAGAAGTTTAGAGGAAATAAATTTTACTGACAAAAATATTTTTCCAGATGGTGGGATCCCTTTGTAATTTTTTTTTTTTTTTAATTTTTAAAATTAAAATAATAAATTAGAGTCCCCTTTGTTAAAACAGTTTGTAGGGCAGAATTGTTGTTCTTTTCCAAAATTTCCAAAAAATTCACCTATTTATTTCCATGATTGTACTTTTGATTTGTATTTTTAGATCATCCAACAATACAATTAAATCTCAAGTTTGATCAAACAGTAGCGAATATGCTATTCGCTCAAAATCTTTTCCTGAAAAACCCTTGAGAAATTCCTCGCCAGGTTTCACCCTTACTATACCACGCGACAATATTATCGCCAATTTGGGTTCCCCCTCTTTGGCTCCGCTTCCAGAGCGCATTTTCAACAAAGTGCTGGTAAAGTAAGGGTTAGCCATCCCGCAACAAGTGCGCCAACTTGAAAGTATATGCAGCATGATCCTGGTGGGCAGCCCAGCGGTCACTGAAGGGGAACAAACCCAACTCTGCTGTTTGGAAGACGAGAGGACCCTTCTATAAAAAGCCCCTAATTTAATCCATACTCTACCATGCAGCAATATCATCGCCATTTTGGGTGCTCCATCTTTGGCTCCACCTCCCGAGTGCATCTTCAAAAAAGTGCTGGCAGAGTAAAGGTTAAACATTTTCTCATCTTCAAAAAAGTGCTGGTAGAGTAAAGGTTAAACATTTCCTCTCCCTGTGCTCCTTCTCTATACAAAGACATGCATTCTTTGTGTTCCAAAACTTGCGTTCTGTTAATCATGTTTCTGCACCTTTCCAGCAACCTTTACATTAATTACGGGTTCCTCATTCCATTTATTCTATGTGCAACTAAAGGACACAGAGAGTTCAGAACTATCCCTTTCAAACCAAAATTAATTACAACAAAATGTGGTTTTTGAAAACACATGTAGTGTGACAGCCACTGAAATGAAAATATGACTTCTCGAGGAAGAAATCAAATTAAGCAAATTGAGGCAGGCATATCAGAATCAAGAGTAAACGCTATTAATTTTTATAGTGTTGGCATCAGTCAGCTGAAGTGGCAAAAATAGCCTGAAGCGAGGAGAGACAGACCAAGGAAAAAAAAAGGATTTTGTATGCCTTCTTCATCCACTTAAGACAGCTTGGAAGCAATTTGTAATTGGACTGAGTGCAGCAATGAAACGATGGCATTACCCACTCTGCCAAATTTGATAAGCTACCCAGCTGCCGATAGAGACCATTAGCCCAAACTGTTGATGGAAAGCATGGGCATATGGTAAGCTGTTTTAATGAAACGGAAAGACGGATTCTGTCACTTAAAAAAATAAAAAAAGTTATTATGGAGGTGAGAAAAATGCATCTGCACACCTTATCAGAGATTGACCAAAGCGAGACGCCGGCAAAAAACAAAAACAATTAAAAGTGGTTCGTTAGGGTTATGATGTATCATCATAGTTACAAATATGACACAGATAATAAAAACATTACAAATTTGTTACTTAGTTTCACAGTTAAAATCGTATCTTCTTGTCGATAAAAAAAGGTAAGCAATGTAGAATTTTATTTGTTTTTAAGAGATACGGTACATCAGATAAATGTTTCCCCATATCTATATAGAGATGATGGAGAGAGAGGCCGTGTTAGATGAAATGTTCAAAAATCTGGCAAAAGTTTGGAAATTGCAAAACAAAACACTCCTATCACGACGACAACTAGTGAACACACAATCGCAGTGACGGGGTTTTCGCCTGCGTATTCGGTTATGATAGTAACAATGCTATCACAAAACGCTTATTACGTTCCGGACGAGAACACCAGTACGACGTACGGACAGACGTAACATCGACAACCAAGTCAATGTCCACAGCCTTTGATAACCAGTTATGGTGCACTGGCGTGTCTACCCAACCCAGGCCTGAACCCAGGGCCTCGTGGTCTGTAGACATGTATGATAACTGCTACACCAGTTGGTAGACACAATCCTATCACCTGAAATGCTGGGCTTTTATTCAAACCCGTTGTTGATGGTTAAACTTTAAACCATGTGAAGTTGTTTTCCATTTTAGTATGTACAGTACAACTATTTCATTTCAAAATGCCATTGAAGTTTAATCCTAGAAAATTATAAAGTATATCCCTTACAGAAAAAACTAGCTTGCAGCAAGCTTGCGACAAGCTAACATTTTTAAGTTGTGCAACTTGCAGCAACCTTGTAAAAGCTTGTGCAAGCTTGCTGTTACCTTGCACAAGCTTGCTGTAACCTTGCACAAGCTTGCTGTAACCTTGCACAAGCTTGCTGTAACCTTGCACAAGCTTGCTGTAACCTTGCACAAGCTTGCTGTAACCTTGCACAAGCTTGCTGTAACCTTGCACAAGCTTGCTGTAACCTTGCACAAGCTTGCTGCAACCTTGTGGTA